>OZ010619.1:16186344-16543844 GCA_963932285.1 Caenorhabditis macrosperma
CGGTTTCCCACGACAATAACGCATGATTTTAAATCGAATTATGCCGAACATCGTCGTTTTTCTTTCAATCTTTGCAAGTTTTGCAAAAACCGCGGAACAAGTTCTGATCCGGAGAACAGCGATCGGTATCAATCGATGAAAAAGAGGTCACTCGTCTCTCTTTTGCCGTGCGCCAACGGAAGTGCAGACGCCCGGTATCGTTCTCTACCGCCTCGCTGTCTGGCGTCTCTACGACTCTCACTGTTTCCTCCCGCTCTCCATACAATCACAACGTTGGCTCAACCGCTCACTGATTGATAAGAACTGTCTCTTTTTCACTTTTTAGTTTCTTTAGACTTGACAAAGTTTCGACGCGTGGTCCCGATGAGTCATGCGCCTTTAAGGTACGGTCGCCGCGTCGCATTTCTTTTTTTTGGTTTCTCAACTTTCGCGCGTTTCTTTTTCGCGGGTTTTTTCGCGCCAATTTTGTGATTTTCGTGTTTTCAGATGAGCGCCAGTCAAGAGAATATATTCACCCGTGGCCTCTCTCGGATTTCGCGTCGAAAGAAAAAGCAAAAGAGCTTACAAAGCTCTTTGGTCTCACAGCAACAACCATCGTTCGAGGCGTCGCTCCCGCCGTCTTTTCTATTCCCAATGCCCGAGAAAAAGTAAGTTTAGACAATTTTGTTCGCAAATTAGCTGCACTTTTCGTTGTTGTGGTGAAAACAGTGAGTCATGTGGCGCCTGGTCAAAAAGAAACCCTGTGCAAGCGCGCCCTACTGCCAAAACCCCATTAGACGAACCACTTATTGCCCCGAAGGCACTCTTACTAGCACTTTCACTGCTTCTTGCTACTAGTTTTTGATCTTTTTTTTATTTTTGCAGAGGATTTTTCGGACGGCGGATGGACCAGATCAGAAAGTCGCTGCGATTCACAAGGCGGCGAAATCGGAGCAACGATACACATCTGGACTCTGACGTGAATATCATTATTTGAAAAAATAATCAAATAATTGAAATCTTGCAGGGTGGTTCAAAATCAGAGCAATGGCAGCCGGACGAAGCAGCGGTTCGCGCAAGCACTTGCTTCTTCAATGTGAAATATTTGGGCGCTATCGAAGTTTTCGAGTCTAGAGGCATGACGACATGCGAGGGAGCGCTGAAATCGCTGAAAAAATCGCCAAGGAAGCCCGTGAGAGCGGTTCTTTCAGTGTCGGGAGACGGAATACGGGTCTCCGAAAAAGAGGGCAGCCTAGGACTGCTCGTCGACCAAACAATAGAAAAGGTCAGTGTCGAGTTATGAATAATAGCGAACAAACAATGTTTTCTCACATTCATTATCATTCAATTATTCATTCAATTCGTTTCAGGTGTCATTTTGCGCTCCCGATCGAACATCCGACAAGGGTTTCGCGTACATTTGTCGTGATGGCACTTCTCGACGATGGATGTGTCACGGATTCCATGCTTTGGAGGGAACTGTTCGTGTTTCTCATTTTTCTGTTTAAAAACCAGCATTTTCAGGGAGAAAGACTATCTCATGCGGTCGGTTGTGCGTTTTCCATCTGTTTAGAGAAGAAAAAGAAGCGAGACGAGGAGACGGCGGCAGCCGGCGATGAATCGACGCCGACGGGGCAGAGAAAAGGCGACGTCTTTCATCCAAACTGGGATGATAAAGGCGAATGCAGTTCTTCTTCCGCTGCGGGTCCTTCTTCTTCTTCTTCCACTTCGGCGCAACGTTCGAATCCTGCGTATCAGTCGTTCCGGAAAGATGTGTCCATTGCGGATCGTTATCTAGATCCTCAGTCAGTGATAATCAATGAAGTGCCCGCTTCGAGTCACAGCGACGAGATGAAAACAATTGCAAAACCACGTCCCACTTCAAATCCTGCACTCCTCCAGCGACAAGGATCACTGCGCGCTCCCGATATGCCGTCGACGTCCGATCAATTCAAGCGGAATCTGTCACTCCGCCAACCGGAGGTGACTCGTGAGAGAAAGGTAACCGGTTGAATTTTTCAATTTTTGAATTCCCCCAAAATTTCCATAATCCAAGGGAAAGATAGAAAACCTTGCATTCTTGATCGAAAAAATTACACTAGTGTTTTCGCATGGTCCTCAACACCGAGTACGTTCGAGCAGTCGTCCATGACGTCGGTAGTCGAGCTCGTCGAGGCGTTGCTTCAAAAGTCAGAGCAATTAAGCTTGCTCATTCACGAGCACGTCTTCGATCTTATTCTCAAGCCTGCGAAAAGGCGGCCTACATTGATGGAAGATGTGAATTCTATCCGAGTCTTACTTTCCGTCATAGTCAAGAGTCTTCCGACGAGCCGGATCCGGAAGATTTAGCGGAATTGAAACGTCTCATGTGGCAAGACTTCCGAGACGCCGGAGTAGATGTTAATACTACCTCTCCCGGTTACGGCTACGGAATTGACGTCGGAAACGTTTTAATAAGTCCGATTTCCGAAAATGTGGTACGGAGAAGTAGTTGCCCGGTACAAGAATCATTGTAAAGCTATTCATCTTTTCTAAATATTTTATTTCAGTCATTTGGTACAACACTCTACAATCAACCAATCTTGGAAGCCGACGAGGATCCTCTCGGTCTCGGCATCAAACCATCAGTGCCGACGAGTTCGAATGTGAATCCAGTGTCGAAGAACGGTCTGGACGGGCTCGATTTGAACTGGAAAGCTGTTCCTGCTCCAATCGTTGGCCTCAATGCGAATGGGGATTTTGCGAGCTGGCCGTCTAATCCACCAACAGCATCGGCGCCAATTAATCGGCTCCAGCAACAGTTTGATGATATTCGCATTGGTGTTGGCAGCTCGGGAGAATCCACTCCGACAGTATCAAGTACTGGATTTTCCGCGCCGGCTATTCCGGTAGTACCTCCAGCACAACCTACCGCGGATCCTCGCTCTAAAGCGGACAAATGGATCGATGACGTGTTCCGAGTGTCGATGAGCAAGTCACCGACCTCATCAACTTCCTTAAACACACCATCGTCGTCATTTTCGGTTCTCCCAAAGTCTGGACCGCCACCCGCACATGCGCCGCCACCATTGCCGGTGAGACAGGCAGTTTCCAACGGCAGCCCGTCGATGTATCAGAGTACAAGCGTATGTTATTGATTTTTAAAGAAATTTTGTCCATTTCGTTGATTTTTCAGGCTCGCGACTCACCAGCCAGTAGTATCAACTGGAACGCCTCACCAAACCCGCAACAAATGGCTCAAATTCCTGCGAACCCTGTCGATCCGTTCGATGTTCAATGGAGCAAACTTGCTTCCCCTCCCAACGACAAGCAGAACCCGTGAAAATCGCCTTATTCCCGTTGCTTCTTTCTTTTTCAAAACAGTGTCTTCCTTTTTTTGTTGCTAAAAGTCGGTTTCTCTTTTGAACGCTCCCTTTGATTTTATCTTTTCACTAACTTTAATATATATTGTGTAATTAATAATATTTTTAATATTTTGAAAAAGCCAACTAACTCTAATAATATATGTTTTATCCATTTCCTCCCCAATCTACTTAGGACACGAGCCTTTTTCTTGTCAAATTGATTTGTTCCACTTCTCTTTTTTATATTTCTACAGGTTTTCACTTGGAATTTTCTGCAGAATGGAGAATAAAAACGTTTTTTTTTCGTTTTTCATTTTTTCTGTCTTATCAATTTTCCACTGGTTCAAATGCCGCTTTGACTCTTTTGAAATAAAAAACACAAGTTCCGGAAAAATAGACATTTTAGGCAAGTTTTCTCTATTTTTTCAGATGTTCTCCAGAATCGGAGGCCTCTTGACGGCCGGATTCTCGAGTACAATCGGGTCTCTGCTCCCCAAATCTACACCGATTCACACACAAATTTCCTCAATTTCAACGTGCCTTCCGCTGTTTCGCAACAATTTTCTGCAGGTTTCACTCAATTTTATTGTATTTTCTTGTATTCAAAGGTAACTTTCAGTTTATCCACTACCGCAATGGGCCGCCGAAACGACGCGCGAGAAGTAAGGACAAGAGTCCGATCAGTGGATACAGCCATTTCAAAGGAATCGTGCTGAAAAGTTCGTAATTCAAGACAATAATAATTAACGCTCTTCGTCATACCTAATTCCAGCTGTAATTCGTCACCCGAAAAAACCGAATTCGGGAAATAGAAAATGCGCTATTGTTAGATTATCGACAGGAACCGAAGTTTGTGCCTACATTCCGAACGTTGGACACAATTTACAGGAACATTCACAGGTAAATAAGCGAAATTGGTTTGTAAAAATATTAAAAACAATGAGTTTAGGTGCTGGTGAAAGGAGGCCGTCGACGAGATTTGATTTCTGTGAAAGCCAACATCGTGCGTGGAAAGTTCGATTGTGCGCCGGCCGGTGGACGCAAATGATTTCGAACTTAAAAAACTGAAAAGTCGATATCGATCCCAACAAATTGTAGGATTTTAGAGCGGTTATCTCATTCTTTGTTTTCTTTTTTTGTTTGTTTTCCATGAAAAAATGATAAAACATTTTTGTGTCTTCCGTAGTTTGGTTTTTTGCTGTCTCGTTGTTTCATCGGTTCATTGCCCGTCATTTTCCTATTATAGCCTTTATTCTGCAAAAAATGCGAAATCTTGTATACAAAATGTCAATATTTGTAATCACCCACTTCAATTTCAGATGGACATTCAGTTGAGTGACGACGAAAAACTTTTTCTTATCACCGGCGTCGAGGCGGGAATCAGAAACGACGGCCGCGAGTGCGGCGATTTTCGTCAGATTGTGCTCGAGAGGGGCGTCTTGTCGGGGACCAACGGATCGTGTCGGGTCCAACTCGGAAATACCACAGATGTTCTGGTGAGGAAATAACCAGCGATTTGCTTAGATTACGGATTTCCAGGCGGGAATTAAGTTGGAGCTGGAATCGTATGATGCCACAGTTGAAACAGAGCCCAAGCAGCCGATGCAGTTCTATGTCGATTTTTCTGCCAACGCGAGCAGTCAATTTGCCGGAAAAGGAGGAGATGACTATGCGGAAGAACTGTCGGCCGCGTTCCAAGTCACCTACTCAAAAGCACTCGACATCATGCCGAACCTGAGCAAAACACAGCTAGCGGAAGGCTATCGCTGGAAGATCTACGTGGATGTGACAGTGCTCCAGTGGAATGGAAGTGTTACCGACGCCATCTCTTTGGCAGTAATCGGCGCACTGAGTGATATTGAGATTCCCGAAGTCGAAGTGGCCCCAGATGACGGTGGAAAAGTGTCGATTGTGCTGAAACGACCGCGGAAGGGAGGAAACGTTCGAGATGAAGAAGTTCCAGTTGCGATGTGGAAACTCGACGTCCGACGGTGTCCTCTTCTGCTCACAGTCTCGAAAATCGGCACTGCGAACGCGGTGGATTGTACTCCGGAAGAAGAGACGTGCGTTCGATCGCAACTTCTCATCGGGCTCACGGCGGCGTCTGAAGCGGCGGAAAGCGGAGGCAATGGAGCGGACGATTACGAGATTACTTGTATGAAACAAGTCGGTGGAGGACTTTTGGAGCTGGAATCTGTCACCGATATGCTGGAATTAGCTGCGAAGACGGCTAGAGGACTACATGGAGCACTGCAGCAGAGAATCAAGACTGAAGAATATAGGAAACCCGGACACTCGTTCCTACTTTGAATAACTGTCGACCGCTGAAGTATTCCAAATCCATTTCACCTTGTTTGATTTCAATTGTTATGCACACTTTTTGTTGAACTTCTCTTCCCCCATTGTTGAATTTAAAAGTATGAATCCGAAACCAAAACCGACCGAGACGAGGGCGATTCAGAAAATCTCATAAAAGGGCGACAAAAAGGTCATCGGCGGCCCGGGAATCGCTACTAAAAACAATGTTGGAATTGGGAGAATAAGCATCAAGAGAAGAAGAAGACACGGCGAACACCTATTATTATGACACGCCAATTATTTGAAGATGTGTTGGTTTGTGTCTCAAGGCGAAAAAAGATCTGCGATGGTATTGAGAAGGGATGAAGCGGCGGCAGACGAAGGTCAGGCCGAGAGGAGATCCTCAGATCCGGCAGCAGCCGCCACCTACCGCCCGTCTCTTTTCGTCGCTCTGTTTCAATGTCACCAAATAAAACATCGTGATTGGGAATGCTTGAGGAGCATATATGCATAGTTGCATAATAAGCTTCTCCCGTTTTCTCCCCCGCGCCGCCCGTCCCGAGACGAGACGAGGAGACGAACCTTAAGAGGCAGACACTGAATTTGTTTGATTAGAAGAATACGGGGGTGGAGATGGCTCCCACTGTTTCATTCGCTTTTTCGGAGCCAACAATGAGAGTTTCTCGGTGCATGTGATTTTGATCTTCTTTTATTTGAAGGCTCTTGGAGCTCGAAGCTTGTTTCTGGGATGCCTTCCAAACTTTTTTTCTTTGAGTTCGCACAATTTTCGAAAGTTTCTCCTTGATCCTGAATGCCAATCATCAATCAAAAAACTTACTCCCTTCTCTGAATCCAATAGTTAAGTCCTCCACGTTTTTTTCTGATTTTCGGCTGAACAAACCGCTAGAATAGCTCTGAAACAAGGTACCAATGCTAAATAAGCTGTAGAAAAACGTTCAAACACAGCCGGCTGGCTGCAGTCGGAATGCCAGATGTTTTTGTCGATTTAAATTGAAAATGTAAGTTTAAAACTAAATAGTTCCCTTTGGTTTTCTACAAAATACAGAAAGCTGGAGCGACATGCAGGAAAATGGGTCAAGAATCCCTTCAAAAAACTTCTTCGAAATCAAAGCTTTGCTCCGAGTGCCCATAATACTCCGCAACATTGCACACTTTACGGTCCACAGTAACCCTATCTCTCCATCATATTTGTTGTTTTTGCCATTCCGAGCAGCCTGCGCCACGTAATGCCAGCGGGGCAGCCTGTCATCAGTTTTGTGTGTCGTCATCATTGTCCACACGTCAGAAAGCGAAAGCGAGAGAGAGGGAGAGAGTGTACAGTGAGTGCACTCGGCGAACTTGCTCCTCTCGCTGCCGAATGGGAAAACGAAAAGAAGACGCATGAGCTCACGATTAAGACAAACAGTGCTTCTCCAGGCGAGAGAGAGAGCGCGCGCCTCCTCCCGCGACGGGAGCCCGCGCGTTGCTCATTACGGGAAGAACAGTGCGCGAGAGTGTGCGCGAGTGCGAGAGACGCAGACCGGTGACGACAAAACACGTAGAGTCCGGAAGGAGGAAAAGAAGAAGAAGAAGAGGCAACACTTCCCTATTTGCTTGTGAGACAAGCAGCACCAGCTGGAGAGCTCAGCCGTTTTTTCATTTTTTACTTTCGCGCCCCCCCCCCCACAGGGTCATCATGGCCGCAGAATGATTGTAGATCATTTGCTCAGGCGCCAAAGGGAAATCTTTAAAAAGCCGAAAAGCCGCGCTCGAAAATAACGATCAAAAATATTGTAAGGTAGAGTAGATCAAAAAATTCGTTCGATCTGGCACACCTTCCCAGACCCTTTCCGAATGATTCATGTGCTCTATGGCCCCTTCCCCCCGTCCTTCTCCCAACTGCTCCAATGAGTGAGAGAGAGAGAGAGTCACCTGACTATTTAGCCCTCGGCTTCCTCGAAAAAGTCAAAATCACTTGACTGCTGCTCTGCTCCTCGTTCCATTTGCTCTATATGCCCCTCACTACCATCTACCGGTTGGCAGCAGCACCATTTCTCCATTTACTTTCCCACTCTTCTTCTTCCTTTTGCCCCCTTTCGATGAGCAAACAGTCGGTGGGGGGGGGGGCCTTCTTCTCCAAAAGTTTCCCTTTTTCCTTCATCCTCCCCCCCCGATGCTTTTCCCTGAAATGTCCTTTCCTAATGCTCCGCCGTTTCACTTACCATATGGGCTCCGATCACATATGGTCGCCACCATCACTTTTGGCGCTTCCTCCCTCGCCCATCCGTCGTTAAAAGCACATGTTGTGTATGGGGCTGCTCTTCCTTTGCTCCATAACTTCCCAGCAGCACCACCACATTCCTTCTCCCCCCTCCTCCTCCTCTTCCTTCTTCTCCCTCTACTTCCATATCGACCGTAATCCTCATTTCTCCAGAGAAATGGGCGGGGCGCGCGCTTGCCTTGGAATGGCTGGAGGACGCCTGCGAGCGCGCGCGCCCGCCCTTCCCTTGCTTCCTTGTCTCTGACGTTTTGCGTGATTTTGTCCTTGTGAGGTGGGGATTTGGTGGGCGAGTTCGCCTTTCCAGAGCCAAATTCTCGTTTCCACGTTTCCAAACCTTTCGGGACCTCTTTTCCCTATACAGTTGATTAGTAAGGTCTCCGGAAACCTTGAAAACCGGAAAACTGAAGAGCCACGTGTTTTTTTAACCGGTTGATCCATTCTACTCTTTCATCACCTTCTATTCCAGAAGAAAATGGAATTCCCTCTCTTCCGGAAAATAACATTGTTTTCCTTATTTCCCCCCCCCCTTTTATACATGACTCAACATTTTTCTCTATCCCTTTCCCTTATTTTTCTCTTTATATCAACTGATAAGACGGCCTTTCGCTTTGAAAGAGGAATCTATAACTGGTAACTTGCTATCTAGTCCATATCTTGAAAATGGTTAAAGATAGAGAAACGTTGTCAACTGAAAAGTTGCTCTAAATTCAATTTCCTTTAATTTCTCAATTTGCCATTTTCTCCTATCACTTCAGGTTCTCGAGATATCAGCTGATCAAAGAGCCGAACCCGAAAAACAAACATATGCCATTTCATTTAATATGAGTGTGTTATCAGTGAAATATATCTGAGAGTTGTGGTGATAGGGAAAAGTTATCAATAGCAAAGTTGTTCTAAATGGAATTTCCTTTGTTTTCCTAGTTGATAACTTTTCTCTATCTCTCATGGTTCTCGAGTTATCAGCTGATAACTGAGCCTCTCTGGAACCTGTTGCGTTCGTGTATTCTGGAGCTTCCAGGGCTCCTCGAAAGCTGAAAATCATTTGAAAAAGAGCCCACAGCTGCTCGAAAATTGCAACACATTGATCTACGGCACAGACCCCGATCGATGCAATGTTTGTTCTTCAACAAAGAACAATAGTTCACATTTCCAACTCGATCCTTCAGCTCTTCCATTAGAAATCGCCTCTTATGACTCATCTGACCTCTTCTTCCCATACAGTGTTAATTCGCCAGACACCCGCCGTCTTCTACAGTGTAATAACCATATATCAAAGGGACACGGCTGCTCAACAGGCGACCCACCCCCGCGCGCGCGCAGCACCATATCTGCCCGCTGCCTGCCCCCGCACGTTTGGAGTTATGCCGGCGTAGTAAAAGGAGAACTCTTTCGGGTCTCCGAATCCGAGCTCTCCGCGAGTCGGAGAGAGACCAACTGTCGGGTACCGCGCTTTGTAATCGAGCCGCCGTGAGCGGCGGAGAGAGGCGCGCTCCGGAAAGCAGGCCACGCCCCCTTTACTGCTTATGGGCTAGAGGGGGAGAAGGTGGGGAATGATCACAAGGAACAGGAAGCAGAGCCGTGATCGGTGACTCACCTCTTCACTCTCTCTTTTTCTCTCGATTCCTAGATTCCTTCTTCTTCTCGTCTTCTTTCCTTGTTTTCCCTCTCCCCCTATACACTTATCAGCTGATATCTCCAGAATGATAAGAGATAGAGAGAAGTGATCAACTGGGAAATTGGAGAAAATCTCTTTTTGAACACTTCTTCAATTCACAACTTTTTTCTATCTCAACTCCTAACTCAAATGCTGAGGTGTTCTCCTCTAGAGTCTCTAACTTAGAAGTTTAGCCCCACGGATCAGCTGCTATCTCGAGAATCATGAGTGATGGGAAAACGTGATCAACTAGAAAATTTTGGGAAATTGAATTTCGAACACTTTCGCAATTGGCACCTTCTCTCTATCTCCAGTCGTTCTTGAGATATACCTTCTAGACTTACTAACAAGTATTCCAATTTTCAAAAAGTGTCACTTTTTGATCAAATGATATCTCACTAATCTCAAATGATGGAGGAAATTGTTCAACTGGAGAAATGTAGAAAATTCAATTGTGAACAAGTTCCCAGTTGGCGTCATTTCCTGATCTCCACTAGTTCTCGAGATATCCCAGGTTAACTGCAGCCGTCTGACTCTAGACCTCATCATTCTTCGCCACTCGCTCATTCGTACTCCTCTGACATCTAGGTCACGTTCTCGATTCCGATTCCAACGATTCCCGACCCGTCCAACTTTACACAACCTCATTACCGTACCCCCGGGGGGAGGCCGAGTCGTCTTCCTTTATGACACAACAGCAGCAGCAGCAGCCGCTCGCCCTTAGTGGGCGGGGATCCCACATATGTCGGTCCCGGGGACTCGTCAGTCAGTGCTGTCGCGGTGTGCTCCAAACACACACTCTCCTCCTCCTCGCTCTTCCTTCCACATTACACCGCGCCAGTTTCGGCCCGTCGCGGGGGCTCCATCATCTCCCATATTGCTCCGTTTTCTCCTAACATATGTGTGTGTGTGTGTGGTGTCGAGCTGCCGTAACAAGAGAGGAAGCGACGAGAAGCAAGGAGCGGCAGCAGTCAGTCAGTCAGTCAGCCGCGGCTCCAAATCAATCGATGCTTTTGTTTTCCAGAAGAAGCAGCACCAAATGTCACATGAGGCATTTTGTCGCTGCTTCTTATCCATTCCTCTCTCGGGTGGGAAGGGCAATTATCATCGGCCGGCATGTAGCATACCGTACTCCCGCGCCGCCCATCTCCTTCCAAAAAGTTACCATACCAATACTGGTTTCTCTCCCCGCAACGACAATGATCATTATTATATGCATATTCTTCCATTCCATTCTTCTTCGTATTCGTTCGTCTTCTTCTTCCGTCTCGAATCATCATCCATCTTTTCCGATTTACAGAAATGACAGAAGTCGAAGACTTTGCGCAGCTCCTGCAGAAACTTCAAAACCAGCCGGCATTGCCAGAAGGCTCACCAGCGCCCACGTCTTCCGGATCGTCGACCGGACTGTTGCCGAATGGCAAGAAGACGAAGGGACGTGTGAAGATCAAGATGGAGTATATCAACAACAAGTTGCGCAGATACACAACTTTCAGTAAGAGGAAGACGGGTATAATGAAGAAGGTGAGGAACCAATTCCCTTTGTAGCCATTTTGAGCTCATTCTGTTTCTAGGCATTCGAGCTCTCCACACTGACGGGTACCCAAGTGATGTTGCTAGTGGCTTCTGAAACCGGCCACGTTTACACGTACGCCACGAAGAAGCTGCAACCGATGATTTCCTCGGAAGCCGGAAAGGCCATGATCCAGACATGCCTCAACGCGCCTGGTGGGGAAGGAGCAGATGTGCAGCCGAGCCGGACAGAGTTCACGTTCGACGCTGGAAATGGCAATGGGATGCGGAAGCGGAAGATGATGGCGACGCCTTCAACGCCGTCGACGACGACAGCGCTCGAGGAGTCGAGCAACAACAGCCCGTCGGTGAGTATGAGTGTGTGTGTGTGTTACACTGAAAACAGCCGTCGTCTCCCGGGGCACTAAAATGGCCTCAAATATCTCCCCGTCGTCCTCCCGAGAGCAGCACCACGGGACGGGAAGAAGCGACGGGGAAGGGAGGCAGAAAGTGTAATGCTTTTGGGTGTGCGTCGCCTAATGGACACTACTCACTCCTTCTTCTTCTCTCTTTACATTACAATTTGGGGAGCGGGGGTGATGGCTGAGACGGGGGAGAGCAACGGGGCGAAACGGGGGACAAATGATAAGAAAAGGGAACCTACGAATTGCTTCTTCTGCAGATGGGCGGCTACTCACCATTCCTTCCGACGATGGCTCCACTCTTCTCCACCTTCGGAGAGGAGGACTACAACAACGACGAGTCGGGCGATGACTCCGACTCAGAGGAGGCGTCCAGCGACATCAAGGAGGAGGATCAGGGCTCGCCGACGATGGTGAAGCAGGAGATCAAGCAGGAGTTGATTGATACGGATAGCATGACGGCGGCGTTGCAGCAAACGATAAAGGACGCAATGCGCGAGGCGGCTTCGAATCGGCAGGCGCAGAAAAAGGCGCGTACCAGCTCGCCGAAGGCCACTCTTCCCGCCTCGTTCCTGGCTCCTTTCCTTCTTCAAGGTATGTCTGAAACTGTAAAGTTGAAAACAAACTCACCATTCCAATTTTCAGGCGGTGCAAACGCTTCGGCTCTGTTCAGTGCGGCTGCGAAGCAGGGAGACGACGCGGGATTGCCGACGAACTCGTTGTTCAACCTCGGTCTCAACTTCCAGCAACTCATCGAATCCGCCGCCGTCGCCTCTTCCCACGAATAAAATTCCCTCTATTTTCGCCGTGTTGCATGTGCGCTCCACCCGATCTTGTCTCGCCGCGTTCTTCTCTGGTCCTGAAATCTGAAACGTTTGAATAAAAATAAACAACAAAACATACAATAACCACAAGCATAATTCCCCCTTCATCATGCCCTCTGCACCGCATAATTCTCATTTACACTCCATGTCCTTTATGAATTAGACTTCCTTCCCTTCTTCGTCTCCTTTCTTTCCACAAGTGTCCTTAAATTGATGTTCTTCATTTTAACGTCCGGTCGTTCTTCGGCATCTTGATTTTTCACCAAATAAATAATATTCAATGAATCACAAGCTCTATTCTAATCGACAGTCACAAGAAGTATGGGGGACAGATGACAAGGAAAAGCATAAATAACAAAATGTGGTATCGACGAGAGAGTGGAGAGAGAGAGAGACAACAAGAACGACGCAAAATGATAATCGAGTATGCTAAATTGTGATGGAAAAATGGATTAGTTGTGAGGGGAATACATCTTATTGTGGAAACAACGCAGTAGAATATTTGGAAAAAGAAGAAGAATGCATTTAGATGGCTCCAAGCTGACACACGGCGTACTTTCCACTCGTCAGCCATTGGAATTTGTCCTCGGCGTACAGCTCGTAGAGATTCTGGATCTGATACTCAGTTATTCCGACAAGTGTCTCGGCTTTCAGAGTGCGCAAGGCGAACACAGGGCACGGGGCGAAGCCACGAAGTGCCCTATCGAATGTCTCACAGTGGTCCCATTCACGATCACCAACCAGCTTCCGATAATTGAGATCACCTTTGAAAATAGCCAGTCGTGCCTGCAGAAAATCAATAACTTGGGTGTTCAAGGAGAATATTTACATACAGTGCTGAGTTCCGAGTAGAGATCCGGAGCTACCTCATTCATTTGGTAGTAAGCGTGTGGGAATGTCCAGAACTCGTGAGACTTGTATTCCAATTGCCCGCTTGCAAGACGATCCCTCAGGCGTTCACTGAACTTGCCGCTCTGCTCGCCGGCGTTTGGCAGGGAATCGAGAGTCCAATCGAAGTCCTGCTGGGTGACATCGCTAACGAACCACGGCATACTCTTGCCGTGAATTACTACTTTATCCGCGAATCCACGGGAGATTAGAAACTCAGCGAGCACGAGATCTCCGACCAACTCAACGCCAGCGTTGTCCAGGATAATGTCGATACGACGGTCGGTCTGCGTCTCGCGTATCTCGTAGAGAGGTCCGAGCACTTTGATGATGAGCTCGTTGACATCATCAACAAGTACAAAGTCGGCAAACTTTGATGCAGCTGCCATAGCGGAAATTTTCTGAAAACTTGTGGGGTTCAGTGAGACGGAAACTCAGTGGTGTGTGGTATGACTCACCATGTTAGCGTTATCACCACCTGTCAATGACATATCCGCTCGGTTGCCCCACAAGCTCATTTTGAGAATGGTGTTGATGCCAAACAACTCGTGAGCTGGAGCATCTGGCGCAGAGATTTTCATTATGAAAGCAGAGACTTCTTCGATGTGATGGAAGCTGGAAAACAAGAGACAATTAGTGGGAGACAGGTGACAAACACTTACTGGTCATTGAAATTGGATTTCTTTTGATCAGCAAAGTAATCAAATGACTTGAGAAGCTGGGTTTGATAGAATGCGCTAAACAGGAAGCGGTAGAGGTAGCACTCGACGAACAACCACTCTCCGTGATACCAGGTCAAATATTCCGGGTCATAACTTTGAATCTGAAAGAAGCGAGATAAACAAAAAGAAGCGAAGGGGTAAGCCAACATCGCTAGCGGTTTTCTTCTCGTCAATGAACTCATTCCACTTAGAAGCGTCCGGATGACTATCGTAGAGAAGCCCAAGTGGCTTGTCAGTCATCATTTCGTAGCGGAGCCTCGAGAATTTTTCCAGAACCGATCTGACATCTTCATCGACATTTTCCCCGTATTTCTCGATGAAGTCACGCCGGCCAGTAGCCATCATATCGACTAATTTTGCGACGATTTTAGGCCATCTATCACGAACTGTTATGTTAGCAAAAGTGCTGCAAAAGGCAATAAATTAGGATTTCCGGAAAAAAAAAACATCCTTACCCTTCATGCTGACCCCTGCTTTTGGGCGCCAATTGATCCACTTCATCCTCAGTCTCCAGTCTTTGCTCCATTTTAGGTTTAATTACTTAGTGATCTGCAAGCGAAATATGTGTTTGTTGAAATGAAATAGAGAAGGCGAGAAGTGAGACGACGACAGAGAAGGGCAGCGTCTTCGCGCGACAGGAGAAAATCGAAATGAGGGCACGGCTGTCTACGGTGGAGGGCTGCAGGTTGCGCATTGTACGCATTCGACACGTCGTCGCTCGCACTGCTGCGTCAGAGTTGACGCGCAGTTGGGCAAATACGGTAAAAGAACATTCTCGAAGAAGCCCCGTTGCCACGGTAATTTTTCGAGAATCGTCCTGAATTTACACTCATTTTACGTTTTACTAGTTTTCACTCCTTCTCTTTCTTCCTTTTCAATTCATTATCGCACATTTTGCGTTGCAGAACTTGTGTTTACGCGAATCACTATGGCCGAGAAGATCGACATCACTCCAAAGCAGGACGGAGGAGTCCTGAAAGTCATCAAGAAGGAGGGACAAGGAATTGTCAAGCCAACGACTGGAACCACCGTCAAAGTTCACTATGTGGGAACTCTCGAGAACGGAACCAAGTTCGATTCGAGCAGAGATCGTGGAGAGCAGTTCACTTTCAACCTGGGCCGCGGAAACGTCATCAAAGGATGGGACCTCGGAGTGGCCACGATGACGAAAGGAGAAGTCGCGGAGTTCACCATCCGGACCGACTACGGATACGGAGACGCTGGATCGCCGCCTAAGATCCCCGGAGGTGCTACGCTGATTTTCGAAGTCGAGCTGTTCGACTGGTCCGCTGAGGACATCTCACCAGACAGAGATGGAACTATCCTTCGTACAATCATCGTGGAGGGAAGCAAGAACGCGTTCCCGAGTGATACCAGCAAAGTTACCGGTAAGAAATTCTAATTGTCTGCCATTTCGAGTTTTCCCACTTGCAGCTCACATCGTGGGAACCTACCAAGACGAGGAGTTCTACAACCGTGAAGTAACCTTCTGCATTGGCGAGGGTTCCGAAGAACACCTTCCTGAGGGAGTCGAAAGGGCTCTCCGCCGTTTCCAACTCGGAGAAAAATCTAAGATCGAATTGAAAGGACACAAGTACACCTACGGAAACAACCCGCCAGCTGGAACCAAGATTCTTCCGAATGGTCCGCTCGAGTTCACCATTTTCTTGAAAGAGTTCGAGAAAGTTCCGGCAACTTGGGAAATGACGGCGGAGGAGAAGTTGGAGACCGCTAAAGCTGCCAAGGACCGGGGAACCATGTACCTGCAGAAAGGAAACCTGAAGTTGGCCTACAATAAGTACAAGAGAGCCGAGGAGGTTCTTGAGTACGAGAAGAGCACGGATCCCGAGAAGATCCAAGAAAGAGATGTGATTCTCAACGGAGTGTACTTGAATTTGAGTTTGGTGTGCTCGAAGCAAAACGAGCAATTGGAGTGCGTCAAGTGGTGTGATAAGGTTCTGGAGACGAAGCCAGACAATGTGAAAGCGTTGTACAGAAAGGCTAGTGCTCTTCAGATAATGAACGAGACTCGCGACGCCATAAAGTTGTTCGAGAAGATCCTTACCATCGAACCAGAGAACAAGGTACGTTTTTCGCAGGAGAATTTTGTAGTTGAATTTTATTATTCAGGCGGCTGCTCAACAAATCATTTTGTGCAAGACGGCGATCCGTGAGCAAACCGCGCGTGACAAGAAGCGATACAAGAACCTCTTCGCCCAACAATCGGAGCCAACCGGAGAAGGAGAGACCAGAACCGTCGAGGACGAGGACGAGATAGTCGCGTCGACTTCCGGAAGCACTACCTCTAATGCATGAACACCCTCGCGTTAACATTTTTCCAACTTTTCGCTTGTGATCTCATTGTGTCGTTTCAATCCATCAGTTCTATGTTTTTATGAGCATGGCACCCTCGCACCCATATCAATAATATTTATTAAAATTATGGAGTGTGTCTCAAATTATGATCTCATCGCCCAGGTTGCCATCTGGAGTGCAGGCGTATTCTAAGGCCCAGTGATTTGAATCGTTGAACTGCTCTCCGGTGTCGTAGGAGATGAACATGCTGCTCTGGGTGCTTTTGAGGACGTCCGTAGCGTGGGGTGAAAACTGGCGGAGTCTGTAATTCAACGTTCAAGTCTTCAGATGGTAGAATGAAATCCCACATCTTCAGCTTCGGTGCCTTCACGTGAGCTCCGTTTAGGATTTTTACACGATCATTGCGATCCAAATGGACAGACTTGATAGTCAGAGTCACGTGGTGAGCAGGATTACACTGGATCAAGAAATATTGGATGAGGAAGGAGTCCGGAGAGTTCGGATAGTTGTTCGATGTGATTGTTCCGAAAGTGTTCGAGAAGACCTTCAAAGGGAGAGGTCTTCTGAAAATGAACGAATTCAAATGTAAAGTGGGTAGTAGAGTACTGACAGAATGCGATACGTCAACGAGAATCCCCTGCGAGTGGTGTCCTCGTCGGACTTGAAGTTGATCATGACGTGATTTCGATTAGTGATTACAGAATGATTAGAGTACACACCGGAGAGTCTGAAAAGTGTAACAGTTGGCAAGTACATGGCGAAAGATCGGTTAGGACCTGAACAAAGTTCTTCCGGAAATTCCGTAATCATCGGTGACCGTGATCAGATCACAATTGTGCTCCGTGTCGACGGTCTCGAAAAACAGAAGAATTCGAGTTCCGGGCTCCGATTGGATGATGTGCGTGTCGTACTCCAGGTTCTCGTAGTTGTTCGGCCACCCGGGACTCGTGATCTCGCCCTCGTCATCCGTGTGCCAGGTGGTGATAATTCTTGAAATGTTTCGACGGTGAATCATAAAAACCTTTTTACGAGTTTGTTACCCTTCCGCCGGCTTCTGGCACATGAAGAATTGTGAGTAATAGCAGCTTATCGCCTGCCAGCCGTCGAGTTTATCGTCGAGCACCCACGCGACACACTCGCCCGTTAGGCTCGGCTCATCTGGAATGAATGCTTAGGTAAAATATTCATCTTGAATTGAAAACATTTAAAAAAAACGAAGCGCACCTGGTAAAAAATAGCTGTAGCTTCTTGGAATCCCATCGATCCACGAAAAATTCTGGCTCTCGGGGCTCCAGCGCATTCCGATCCAATTGAAGAAGCTCGGGTTCTCACGGGCGAAAAACTCGCGCACAATCGACGCCTCCTCTTCTGAATTGATGACGACGAGATTGGCATCGTACTGATTGCAGTAGTCCTCGGCCTCTACGAACTCTGCTGGTTGGGGTGCCGATAGGAAACACGAGTCTAGATGGGCAATATGGAGCCATGATGAGTCACATGGTGCTTTGGTCAGCGAGTTTTTGAAGAGACAGAGTGTTAGGAGAAGGTATAGCAACATCAGCAAGCGGATGACAAGGAATGATTTGAAAATAGAACTCGTCAGCTCGTTTCCCCCCGCCCTCTCCTCCTCCTCCTGCTCGCATCATAAGTTCCTCTCCTCCTCCGTCTTCTCCCTCATTACTTCTCGAAGTATACTTAAAACCATAAAGAAGGGGGGTCAGCTGGTGTGCTACACCCGCGCCTGACATGACACATTTGACGAATGTATTTCGAAGAAGAAGACACTTCATTTCGACGACATATCTAAACAAAGAGTGATCGGATAAATTGGCGACGACTATATTAGAATACAGATGGCTTCCGGCGGATCCTAGGCAGCGATTCGATACGCTGCTTACCTAAAAATCCATTTTTTCGGTTGAAAGTTCGATAAACAACTCACTTCTCCGGGAACGAATCGAGTCCGGCGATGCGGTACTGGTTTCCCGTCAGTCTGTGGTCTCTTTTCGACAGTTCAACTCTGAAAACTAAGAAAATGCTTAAATTCAAACTTTTTCCAACTGATTCACCTTTGCGGAGTGCAATAGTTGCGGCGGTAAGCTCTTCCGACGTCCCATTTGTTGAATGGGTAGGACATGTAGCAGGCGCCGGCGACGAATGCGGTCGTAATTATTCCAGAGTAGAACTGTTCGAACCACATGCTGAAATTTAACATTTTTAGTGAAACAACAATCAAAATGGTCAGAAAAATGATAAAATAGACGGAAAAAATCATCGATACAACAAAAAGAAGTGGGCGGGGCCTAGTCGGGGTGCAGTTTGCAAGAGTGCCGCGCGCAGTTCTGCAACAAGCGTGCACAGAGTTTTCAAAGCATTTTATTTCGGAAACGGAAAGAAAAAAACATTTATTGAAAGGAAAATCTAGAAAGCTAAAGAATGAGAAGGAAATACAAAAATAAATCGATAAGATAACAAGAAAAATTCAGATATTCTTCCACTTCCCCGCCAAAAAGTGTTCTCTATCACGTCACTGTTTTTTCAGCTTCCCCTGTTTTTTCATCCGTTCGTTCGCCATCAACCATACCGCTCGGAAACGTGTGACGATGGCCGACGGATGGTCATGCGCAAAAACGTCAAACTGTCAAAAATGTGACGGATATGGGCACATGCGCCGGGCCGCAGGCGGGGCGTTCTCCGGGGCTCATGCTCCACAAACACTCCTCTTCCGCTCATTCCATGGCGTTTTCCGCGTTCCTATCATCCTTATCATCATCATCATAAAATTGTTTAGTAGACCCCCTTCCGAAATTCCGACAGCTTCGTGTGGTTGAGTGGGACACGAAATCTTTGCGAAAATCCAATTAAAATTTTGTCGAAAAGCAGGTTCATTTCATTTCAGGTCACTTCGCCGTCGCCGTTTCTTATCGATATATTCGGCCTGAATTTTCACTTTTATCATCAGAAATTCCCTCCCCCCAGGTGGCCGTCGCCGTTCATTTTATATCATATTCACTATCCCTTCCGCGAATCATTTCCCTTTTCTTCCCGTTTGTTTCTTCTTTCTCCGACTTTCTTTAGTACTTGGCGAGCACCGGAAAGCTTTCGGAAAGCCTCAGGAAAACCATTTTCTCCCTTTGCTCATTTTCCAGAAAACTTGATGACCACCAAAACGGCTCCCAAACCGGGAACCACCCCGAAAGAGTTGAAAGCGAAGAATTCGTCGAAAAAGAAGGGAAACGCTCCGGAACCACCGAAGACCGGACCGCCGAAGACGTCCCCGCAAGCGACCATCGAGAAAAAGGGAATTCTGAGAAGTCTTTCGTTCCAATTCTCCAATTTAACCAAGAGAAAGGCGAATGATTACGATCTGACGCCCGAAGAAGAGGTTGGCTACGATGATATGGGACCAGTGCTTGGAGTGCAATCTTATGGAATCCTGATGAAGAAGTACAAACGGAAGAACCGCCCGGCGAAGTGGGCCAAACGGTTCTTCGTGCTCAAGGAGTGTTTTTTGATCTACTATGCTACGAGCTATAAGAAAACGTTCGAGAAGACGAGAAGAATCGATTTGCACCCGAAAGGCATCATTCCGCTCATCGGGTGTTCTATTGTGTCCGGAGGAGATGTTGATAAGAAGAATTGCCTTTTGATCGCTCATCCGCAGCTTCCAGCGGCGATTATTGTCGCTGCAGTCGATCATGCGACGCAGGAGAAGTGGCTGAAGGCGTTGAGAAGCGCCACGAAGATGTGAGTGGATTGGGGTAGGGTTACCTAATCATTGATATTTCAGCTCTTATAAGAACACCGTTGTTGGGGAGACTATGATTCGGGAGCTGGAGAATCGGGGTGTGCTGCTTAATGAGGAGAAGAAGAGCTATGAGGAGAGACTGGAAGCGGAGGCGAAGGCGCGGAAGGAGGAGCACGATAGGGCTGATGAGCTCGCGAAGGATAAGGAGGAGTTGGAGGCGGAAAGGGAGAAGTTGATGAGGACGACGAAAAAGTTGAAGGATGATTTGCAGAATGTTAAGAAGTGAGTGAATACTGAAGATCTAACCTAGGCGATTCTAATTATCTGAAACTAAACTGTACAACAAATACAGTACTCCAACAGTTTGATTTCAGTGAGCTGAAGATGACAAACGAGATGAAGAAGACGTTGGAGCAGGAGAAGATGAGTCTCAACTCGAAGACGGAACATTTGCAGGCCAATATGGAGAGTTTGAATATCGAGAAGGAGAAGATTCAGGAGCAGCTCGCCGAGATTGTCAAGGAGCGGGAGAAGGTGTTGATTGACAATCAGAATCTGTCGACGGATAAGTGTCAGCTGAACAATCGGCTCATGGAGATTGAGACGTCGAGGAATTGCATAGTGACGGAGAAGGAGAAGATTGAGATGTTGCTGAAGATGAACGAGCAGAAGACGATTGACTTGGAGAAGGAGCGGCAGTACTACACATCCAAGACATCGGAGCTGATGGATCATTTGAAGGAGGTCAGCGAGCAGAAGGAGATGACGGAGAGTGAGCTCCGCGAGCAGATGATGGCGAGGTTGGGCGCCGAGAAGCAGTTGCAAGCGGCCGAGAAGGCGTTGGAGCATCTGGAGATGGCGTTGAAGATGACTGGCGCTCAGATGACCGAGCTCCAGGAGCACATTATGCCGGATGTGCACAAGTTGAGGGAGTTCTTCGAGCAGTGCGCAGAGGACTCGAGATTCGAGGCCAATCGCACTGGAATCATGAGAAATGCCGTTTATGCGAGAAAGTGAGTTTGAGCAGGAAGGGAGGAAGGTTCAGAGAGTTGGAGCTCTTTTCTCGATTTCCGAAATGAGCTCATAAGCCAAATTGAATGTTCAGGAGCATATTTGACTTGGCGTTCTTCCAACTGGAAGGCCAGACACTCGACGTTTATGAGAAGTTCTGCGAACAAAATTCGGAAGTTGTCAAGCCGACAGTCAGATCCGTCAAACAGTCCAGTTTCAAGAGATTAGGGTGATTCGTGTGATTGTGTGACTTCTACCTGTCCGCGGAAATTGGATTGAAAAGAAGGGGCTGTTACTCATTTCCCTGTAGTTTGTAGTCTAGGCAGCACTAAAAATAGAGCCCTCAGAAAATCGATAATATCATGAAAACGGCAATATATTGCATGCAGATGACTGTGCGCTTCTCTCTGTGTATTCTAAACTTTGTTTTCTCCTCTAAACTTTCAAGAACTTTCAATTCCCAATAATTCTCTTAAATTCCAGATCGATCCGTCGTTCGAAGCGCGGAATCCGGTCGTCGTTCCGGAAGAAGGAGCAACTTCGCGAGAAGACCACTGACAACGAGAAGCCCCTCATGCAACTGTGACTAACTTCAGTGTTTCTTTCTGTATTTTACACGTCACTTCTCTATTTATACTATTTATTTCAACAATCATTATAATGTTATTAATAATAATAATAATAATTTCTACACGTAATGCCAAAAATGTGGTATTTACTATATAATAACACCGAATAAAAATCATTGGGTCTTGGTTCCGTTTCGAATTTCCGGTTTCCCGGTTCAATAGAGCTGAAAGCGATATTGCTCACTTTTCCTGAATGTCGAGCTCCAAAGAAACGCGTGCTCCGGCTCCTCAACTCATTGTTCCGAATTCTCAAAACGCTGTACAATCCGCCAAAGAGCCGCGGAAGAAGAAGGTGTTGTTCAAGTGCGCTCTAACGAACACCATATCCGATGTGCTCACCAACCGAGAGGGATGGGCTCAAACACAGTGAGTTTGTATAGTGAACTAGGTGAACAGGGGATTAGCTAGGGCTAGGGGATTTGTCTAGGTGTCCAGAAGACGTCGTCAGAGTCATTAGCTCTGTCCAGTTGAATAATTGCAGAGGCGACGACTGGCAGTTCTTCTGGGTGACCCGAGAGTGGATGAACACGTGTTACGACAAGCACAAGTTCTCCGAAAAGCAGCTCATCTGCCATTTTCGCAACGATTTCGAGTTGACCCGCAAAGATTTTCTCATTAAAAACTACAAAAAAGCGAAGAAAGCGAAAGAAAAGGCGGGTGTCGATGTGTCAACAGAATTCAATTTCATCCCATCCAGCTATGTTTTGCCGGTTGGTCTCTAGATATCCGACCTATTTATGATCCTTTACTCCTTTACCAGACAGAATATCATTTGTTCGTCGAGGAGTTCCGAAAGTACCCACCCGACACCATCTGGATAATGAAACCGGTCGCGGGAGCGCAAGGGAAGGGTATATTTCTGTTCCGGAAGCTGAAACATGTGCAGGAGTGGAAGAAAAAGGACTCGTCGGGCTCCGAGGCACTTCCATATGTCGTTCAGAGCTACATTCACAATCCCTATCTGGTGGGCGGCAAAAAGTTCGATGTGCGCATTTATGTGCTCGTTACATCGGTGAGAACTACTTCCTATTTCCTAGAAGACGTCACTGGGGGCTTCTGAATATTTGAGCGAGAGAGAACTTTTTGTTCGATTCTTGTTATACCAATTTTTTTTTAAAGCTCCCCAAATTCAAATAACAAATGTATATTTAAATAAGCAGCTCCAAATCTTGTAGTTTGTAGTCTAAGCAGCAACACTTGCAGTTCCGTCCAATGAACGCGTGGGTTCATCGTGAGGGCTTCGCGAGGTTCTCCCACTCCAGATACTCGACGGATAGTGTTGATGATGCTTGTAAGTGACCTCTAAGAACCATCAACATCTAATTCTCACTTCCAGTCGTCCATTTAACAAACGTGGCCGTCGCCAAAACAGCATCCGACTACGACCCGGAGCGCGGCCTCAAGTGGAGCCTCCCGAAGCTGTTCCGCTTCCTTCGAAGTATGCACGGCCATTCGAAAGTCTCCAAAACGATGAATGAGCTGGCGAAAGTGATCATCGAGTCGTTGCGAAGCGTCCAGAACCTCATCATCCAGGACTCGCATTGCTTTGAGCTTTACGGCTATGATATATTGTTCGACGAGAATATGAAGCCGTGGCTGTTGGAGGTGCGCGTTATCTGGACCCATCATCCTAATGGGCTCCGAGAGTGAGAGCTAATGGAAAAAGATCGGAAAACGCTGATTGTTGAGTAGTGGAGTGCCTCAAAAATCATTGCAGGTTAACGCGAGTCCCTCATTGACGGCCTCCTCGCAAGAGGATTTCGAGCTCAAGTACCGAGTGCTCAACCACATGATCGACGTGTTGGATGTCGAGAAGAAGTATCTAATCGATAACTCACCCCATTCTAATCACTTCCTTATCAGGCTAATTGGGAACGAGAACGAAATCGGCGGGTTCGATTGTCTAGTGCGAAATAACAAAGCGGTGGAGATTTGCCGAATGCCAAGACACAATCAGCCGTTCTTCGGAGCGCAATTGAACTTGCGATTAGGTAGGGGGAGGACTTTCAGAACAACGAAAAGAGCAGCTGATTGGATGGGAGGGGGGGGGGATAGTGTGATTCTGATTCATTGATATCAGGGGCGAATGAGAAGACAGCTGATGGGTGGGCAGGAGATGGGCCGTTTTATGCACTTTTTATCGTTTTTATCACTTTTCACTTTGCAATCAGACATTTCCCATGGGAAAGATCAGAGTCTGTTTTGATCGGCGGATTGATCAAACTTTAGCTGGGTTCCTGGTCGCATTGGGGTTCGGAGCAATTTTCAATTTTTGGTGCTGCTCTAGAATTCGATTGTTCAAAAGCTCAGAGCTCAGCTCTCTCTCTCTAAAGTGGCCGCCCGAGTTGAAAAGCGTAAAAGAGGGCACACTGTGGAGAGAGCCAAATGGTCACCTCATAAATCATCGACTTTATGAGGTTTCTGGGTGCCCCGTAAGCTTTCCATCCACTTAACACTTTCTTCCCATCATCATCATCTGCACACACCTGAAGCCACCGCCCAACAGTGTGTGACGTTTAATGGCTCCTGGCTCCCACTTATCCCCCATTTCCCATTACTTTTCCTTCTCCCCACACACAATGCGATTCCAGGTGACTTCGTGGAACCCGTACCGATGCCATAAGGTCTCAATGAGTTCTCTTCCTCTCCACAAATCATCGTTCACACTCGCCGCACCGGGCGAGGCGCAAGAAGTGGGCGTGGCCTGATGGAGAGCCGCCGCCAAGGAGCCCGCGGCTCGACGATGAGCTCATTTGTGAGATGAGCTCGCCTCGGAGCTCGCCCCGGCGTCTTCGGCAGCTCATACACATACACACACATATTTGCGTTTGCTAAACTAATTGAATAAACTCTCTCATTTTCCTTTGACACTTCTCACATCGTCTCTTCCATTTCTTCTAAAAAATCACCAAGAAATATTTGCAGCCAACGAAACCAAGAATGAAAATGAAGTTCCTCTTCATTTTCCTCATACTCTTCCACTGTTCCTGGCTAACAACTGCCACGAAAACCACCGAAGCCTACTTCGATAGTGATGAGGAAGCGCCAAATGTGCTGCTTAACCATGTAAGCCGAAGTGAGCAAAAGGTCAAAAGATCAAAAGATCGATTTCAGCTGAATGGGGAGGAAGAGGAGGATGTGCTGAAAGCCGTCAACGACTCGCAGCCACCATTTGTCCCAGGTGGGTTACGGTAGAAGGAATCTGGGGGGAGACTTTTTGAGGAAGTTTACAACATTCTCAACGCAAGGCTCTAGGGACCGTTTAAAGGAATTCATCAAGTTGCTCCGCGGCTCCAGGGATGTATTAGTTCAAGGGTCAGCCGGAAAATTTATCACTTTTGTGTGTGCATTTCACATCCAAAACGTGTCCATTCCGGAAAATAACGCACCAAACCACGCGTCGGTCTACGTAACCGTTTGATCATTCAATTACCGCGCCTTCCTTCCCCTAATTTCATGATGCTTCCGAGGGGCTATGGATGCGAAGCCGCTTTTCCCTCCCCTCCGGGGCCCGGCTCACTGAGCCCCGAGCACAAGCTCTCACAAATCAAAATGGGTTAATGGGGTTGAGAAGGGGAGCGAAGAGGAGAAGATGAAACGTCTTTGAATGATGCACAAAGAGGAATCCAATGAGTTTTTGGGGGCGGCAAAGGTGTGATGAGAAGCTTATGAATCCATAGACCCCGCACTTCTTCTTCTTTTCTCACAGGATCCTCGAAACGTCTCACCGAGTACCTTCTCTCGAAGCACAATCTAAACGCTCCACCGGACGGCTTGCTCTACGTGGAATACGAACTCGAATTGGTGCACATTCTGGGAATCGACGAGCTCAAACAGACAATGACCGTGCTCATTTACGTCGATGAGCACTGGAACGATCCGAGCCTCATGTGGGATCCGGCGCTCTTCGGCGGCATCACCAAGACGTGGGTTCCACTGGACAAGATCTGGGTGCCGGATATTATTGTGTTCAACATGTGAGTTCCGCGAAAATTGGGTTTGTAATTATATATGTGTGTGTGGTCTGGAGAGATCTCCCCTCGGTAATTAACACTTGTCAACATGTGTGTCACTCATCCTTCCGCCAAGGCGTCTGAGGTTTTGGAAGCAAGGGGACGGGGTGTTCTTATATTAATTTTCATTAGGCAGCACCAAACAGAGCTTTAGAGCTTTCTGACTATTCTGCTGATTTAGCAAGTAATAATGTAAATTGATAGGAGATCATCCCCACTTTATTTTTAGTTTTCGAGATCTCTTGATTTTCAAGATGTAATTAATTTAGACAAATAGGTTAACAACCCCGGATGCTTACTAACACCCTCCCAATTTACAATTATAACTCTATAGCTTTCTAAATCCCCCCTTTTCCACTAACAACCCAGCCAATTATCGATGAATCCGGGCGGCGGCTCAGCCCCCCGTTGTCTAAAGGGTCAAATCTAACAGGCTGGCTCACGAGGATCTGCTTTCCGCTGTTCGTGCTCCGGCCAGAATTCACTACAACGGAACTGTTGTTGCATCCCACCCAGCCGTCCATACGGTCTCCTGTGAGATCAACATCAAACATTTCCCACTGGATGATCAAAGATGTGCTATCGAGGTGAGCTTAATGAATCGAAGGATGATTAGGATCACTGCCTTCAGATTGCTTCGTGGGCTTACGGACAAGAGAAGATCCGACTTCATGCTCACACAGATCACTCTTTGGAGCACTATAAACGCAATGAAGAGTGGCACTTGCTCAACTTGAACGTTTCCGAAGAAAAGTATGAGCACGAGGGAATCGAAGTTTCGGAGGTCAAATTCGAGATCTCTGTGAAACGTCGTCCACTTTTCTACATGGTCACCTTGACATTCCCCAGTTACATCATGTGCGCCATTTCTGTCGTTGGACTCTTCGCCCGATTCTCGACCACTGGGGAGCGAGAGGAGAGATTCACTCTTGGAGTCACTGCTATCCTTACAATGGCTGTTCTTTCTTTGGTCGTCAGTGAGAAGGTTCCGCACAGTTCTACTCATGTTCCGCTTTTGGGTGAGTGTGATAATGGATTAAATTTTTTTAAATCACAAAATAGATTTTTCTCCTGATTTTGAAGTAAACAATGCTTTTCTCTTTTTTCTAAAAAAATTTGCGAAAATTTCGATTGATTTAAAAGTTTTCAAAAAAATTGTTGCGAAATCGAATTAAAAAATTTTGTGGCAATTCAACAAGTTAAAAACTAACTAATTTCAGTTGCCTACTTCCTGTTCAACATGGTCATTGTGTCGATCGCAGCCATGACGACCGGAATCGTGATGAAAGTGCACCGGTTAGGCCGTTACGGAGATGAGCCGCACGAAATTTGGATGAGAATCTTCTTCCTGAAACCGGTTTACAGACCATCCAATGTAAAATTCTTGTCGTGATCGAAAAACCGAATTCTTTCGTTTCAGAGACGAAAGTACAGAATGAATCCGGAAGAGCCGTCGCAGGTGATTCTGGTGTCGGAGACGAAGAACGGCGAAGTGATGACGACGAAGAAGGCGAGTGAATTGAACGGAGCCACTGTGAAGGAGACGATGCTGACGGCGCGTCTGGAAGCGTTGGAGGATTACATCCGGAAGATGGCGCACCGCTGTGAGAGCCTTAAGGTGAGTCAGTCGACGAGAAGGCTCCGGGAGCCAATCATCACTTTTTTATTGCGTTCTCATGCGCTTTCGCTTTTGTTTCTTCTATCTCCTCGGCTCATCCGCACCTTCCTCTCATTTTCGTCATTTGCAAACGACGCAGAGCACACAACTGCCAAGCCCATAAATTGTTGAATGTGTCTTTCGGCGAGTCTCCCTCTCCGCTGCGTGCGTTTGAGCCACCCCACCTTTCGCCCATTATCTCCTCATCTGTTTTTTGCTCATCGGCGGGAGAAAGGAAACTATTGAGGGATCGGGAGGAACTCGAACTGGAACTTCGCTGGAACTTCAATTTTTGTCGATAGTTAAAACTTTGGCAATCTATTTTTTGAACGTAACATGCAAAAATGATTTGAACGCTCTGAATAGTTCGGAAACGGACATCAATTGTTTCTTTCGAATTTTAAAACTTTTTTCCTGGAAAACCTCTTCCATACGCAAACCTTTTGTGCAAAATACCTCTTGTTTTTCGATTCCGGAGCTTCCGAACTGTTAAATAAATCACGATGCAAAGCAAAACTGGAGAAATCCGAGACCAATTTCTGTTGCAAACGGAAGAGGTTTTCCAGAGTTCGGGGTTTTGGCTGATTTTTTCTTTTCGCTTTTTCCGAGTTTCTGAAAGTTGTGAAATATAGAGAGAAGCGGGGAAATTGAGAATAAACGCCGTCCGCGGACAAAAAGTACTAATTCTGAAAATATTGAAAACAGCAGAAAATAAAAAATATCCACGATTGACTAAAATCAAAATTCCTATTTAATTCTTAAAATTGACCTTCAGTTTGTTGAATTTAAAAAATAAATCACCTGAAAATTGGCGGCTAGTTTTCGAAAATAACTTTTCCCGCGAATGGAAGAGGTTTTGACCAGATGTTTCTAGTCCCTCCATCACGGCCGCCGTTTTGGCGGCGCCGAAAACTCCGCGCAACTTTCACAAAAGAAAATTTTCGAAAACGCTGAAAAACATAAAAAGAAAAAGGCTTAATCAAAACATTTCAGTGGGAACTCGACGAGATGGACGCCGCCGAGAACATCGATCTCGTCCGTCGCCGATCGACCAACGGCTACGTCCGTCTCTCGGAACGCCTCGACATCGTCTTCATGTTCTTCTTCCTCGCCGTCGTCACCATCCCGGTCGCCGTGCTCTTCTATCTCTCTTAAGACAATTAGGTGATTATTTAATTTCGCAGAACAAAAAAAACCCCTAAAAACCCCCCAAAAACCCCCAAAACGGGTGCCCCGAGACAAGACACATTTTATTTGGTTGTTTTTTCATTAAATAATTGAATTCAATTAAAATCGTCTGTGTATTGTGAGTTTCGCATTTTGTATTTTGTATTTTGTGTGTGAGTGTGTGTTTTTTTCTTATTTTAAATATTATATATTTGGAATCGAGTCATTTTCTCTTTATTT
Source organism: Caenorhabditis macrosperma (assembly GCA_963932285.1). Lineage (NCBI taxonomy): Eukaryota > Metazoa > Nematoda > Chromadorea > Rhabditida > Rhabditidae > Caenorhabditis > Caenorhabditis macrosperma. The sequence continues at coordinate 16,215,050 of OZ010619.1, forward strand.
TGTATATAAAAATATGAAGATCCTTCGCATGTCTTGACGTCAAGATTTCACTGATTTGGGGCTTCTCAAGTGATCTTGTGATAAGAATTTTGAGATTTCAAAGTGAAATTCAAGGCGAATTCGAGAAGAAACTACGGCTTCCCCCCAGTTATCGCCCACACTCTCTCCCCCATTCAAACTGACGCATTGTACAATGTGTATCTCCCGCCAAAACCTCTTCCTCTTCATCCCAATACTCCTTTTCTCCACTTCCGGAGATTCGGCCATCCTTCAAGTCGGTCTTCTAACCGCTTCCGACAACAACACCGAACTCTCGCCCTTCATCGGATGGAGCAACGTCGCCGGATCGCTAGGAGTCGCATGGAGCAGAATCGTCGAGTATGGCCTTCTCCCGCAGTACGATACAATGAAGTGGGTTTGAGCTCCTTGGGAGCAAAAATAGAGAGAAAGAGAGCACTTTCAGTTTGACATGGGTGATGACAAACTGCCGGGAGGCAGATGCAGTTGGTTCTGTGATCAATTACGCGGAGGGACATGCACAAGTGGTGTTGGGACCCCCGTGTACTAGGCGTGAGTGCTTAGAGAACCCAAAACTGCTCTACGAGCCAAATTTTCCAGCCGCCCAAGTCGCCGGATCTGTCGCCAAGTACCTGGATTTCCCTCTGATCCTATGGGGCCCTCCTTTCGATTCGAGCCTTCTCAACCAATTCGAATACCCCACAATCGCCTCGACGACTTCTAGCACTTTATAGTAAGCTGCTTTGGTTCTGTTTCAACGACGATTACCTTCTTTTTCCTAGTCAAGCGAAATCTCTGATGCGGATGATTGAGTACTTCCAATGGACCGAAATCGCGTTGCTCTACTACGTGGCCCGATCGGATCTGATCCCGCGATGCTCTCCGTTGATATCTGATTTCGAGTCATTGGTGAACACGAATGATAACTTGACAATCACTTATCGGAGGCAAATGAGTGTGATTACCAATACGAGCTATGCGAATGCACTTAAGAATTTGAAGGATCTCGCGAGAAGTGAGTATAGTCTGGTAGAGAACAAGGCAGTCCATAGTGCAGTAGAGCGCACTTGCACCCTCTCCAATTTCCAGTTGTCGTCATCTGTCTTGAATCCGACGAGGCGCGTCGAAACCTTATGGTCTCGATCGCCGAGCAGGGAATGGACACGAAAGAGTACGTCTACATAATGGCCGAGTCGCGGCGAGCCGGCTTTTGTGAGGATTCCCAGCGGTTTCCTGAGGAAGTCTATTCTTGGTTTTAGCCTCTACATTTTGGAATGGGACCGACGGGAAGAATGAGTTGGCGTTGCGTTCCGCCAAAAAGTTTCTGGTTATGGATAATCAAAAGTACAATGATACCACGTCATTCGTCGGCGAAGTCAAGACGGCGTTCTCTCGAGCGCCATTCAACTGTCCGAATTGCACGAATATAGGTGACCGGAATTCCGGAGACAATCCCATTCCGGTACTTTGTTTTTCAGACCCTATAATCTCGCAAGTGGGACCACTTGGGGATGCTCTCCTCCTTTACGCCTACACCCTCAACAAGTCAATAGCCGCCGGAGTGCCCAACCCCACCGGAACTCAATTCTGCAGTTTCGCCCAAGGCCTTCAGTTTCTGGGATTCACCGGAAAAGTGATCATCAATCAGAATAGCACTCGGACCCCAATCTTTACTGTCTACAACCTGGATTCTGCCGAGAAGGAGTTCGCGGTGATGAGCATCGCGGAGGATCTCGATGACTCCAAGGATCCGGTAGCCTCAAGCGTAAACTACGAAGTGGGCGGGGGGCGTTCACAGAGCCGCAACAGAGCACTCGCCGTGTGCTCTGTTAGCTCTGTGAGAGTGTTTCCTTTTGAAATTGACACTTTCTCTTCAGATCACCCTAATCTCCACCGCTTCCAAGATATGGGACACTTGGGGAGGCACTGCTCCGCTGAGCACGCCGCTTTGTGGATTCACAGGAACGGACTGCCCAAAGTCGTTCACAGATCAGTACCTTGCCATTATTCTCGGATGCACAGCCGCCGCCCTTATCCTTATCATCGCTGTGATCTCCACAGTCGTTTTCCTAATCAGATCCAAGCGGCAAGAGGAGGAACGGCTCAATCAACTGTGGCAAGTGCACTTTTCAAGTCTTACGAAGCCAACACAAAAGAACACGATGCACAGCTCGCGGAGCCTGCAGAGCACTGTTACTACAAGTACCCGGGTGACTATAAACTCGAAAAAGGACACCGAGAGGCATGCGTTCTTCTTCCTGAACAACGAGTCAGTGGTGGCAAGGAAGCATAACTTCCGCGCGGTGTTCACCAAAAACGACAGGGCCATGTTTAGAAAGGTAGGTGTTCAAGACTGTGTTACCATTACCCTGTAACTTTGAAGATGCGGAATGTAGATCAGGACAATCTGTGCAAGTTCATCGGTCTCTCGCTGGACTCTCCAACTCTTCTCTCGGTCTGGAGGTACTGCTCCCGTGGCTCGTTGAAAGATGTCATTGCGAAGGGCTCTCTTCAAATGGATTGGTTCTTCAAGTACTCGTTAATGAGAGATGTCGCCGACGCCATCTACTACCTCCATCACTCCCCAATCGGTCCTCATGGATGGTTGAGCTCCTCGACTTGTCTGGTGGATGAGCGGTGGCAGGTGAAAGTCACGTTCTTCGGACTTAGCGCTATCAAGCAGTACGAGGCGAAAGAGCAGAAGGACTTCTTGCACACCGCTCCGGAGCACATTCGAGATATTCACTTACCAGCTACCAAGGAGATGGACATCTACAGCTTTGCGATTATCTGCTCGGAACTTATAACGAAGAAGAGTGCGTGGGACTTGGAAAATGAGAGATTCGACGTGGAGGAGTTAGTGTACAAGATCAAGAAAGGCGGCAGGAACCCGCCAAGACCATCTTTGGAGACAGAGGATGAGCACAATGGATCAATGTCTCTTTTGGTTAGGGACTGTTGGAATGAGAATCCCGACCAACGGCCGACAAGCGAACAGATCAAGACACTGATGAAGAGCATGAACCACAATAGATCGTCGAACTTGATGGACCACGTCTTCAACGTTCTGGAGCAATACGCGTCGAATCTAGAGGATGAGGTGCAAGCGAGAATGAAGGAGTTGACGGAGGAGAAGAAGCGGAGTGATGTTCTATTGTATCGGATGCTTCCAAAGTATCCAATTGGTAGTATGAGACTCAATAGAATGAATTAACTTTCAGACAAGTTGCTGAAAAGCTGAAACTCGGACAATCAGTGGAACCAGAGACATTCGACTGTGTCACTATATTCTTCTCCGATGTAGTATCCTTTACCACTCTGGCCTCCAGATGTACTCCCCTTCAAGTTGTCAACCTTCTCAACGACCTCTACACCACTTTCGATGCAATTATTGAGCAGCATGATGTTTATAAAGTAGGTTTTAGAACTCTCAAACCTATTAGAGTTCCTTGGTCTTCAGGTAGAGACAATCGGTGATGGTTACCTTTGTGTCTCCGGTCTACCCCACCGGAACGGAAACGAGCATGCTAAGGAGATCTCCGGAATGTCATTTTCGCTTCTGAAAGCCATCAAAACGTTCAAAATCCCTCATTTGCCTAAAGAACGCATCAATATTCGAGTTGGACTGCATACTGGTCCAGTTGTCACTGGAGTCGTCGGAATGACAATGCCAAGGTACTGCCTGTTCGGAGACTCTGTGAACACTGCGAGCAGGATGGAGAGCAATGGAAAACGTGAGTCTCAAGGGATATTACTATCTGCCTATCTTGATATTTCAGCTGGAAGAGTGCACATTAGTACCGAATGCATGAAGTTCTTAACGGAGGTTATTGGTGGATACCAGACAGAGCCTCGTGGAGAGGTTATTGTGAAGGTTAGAAGAAATAGCAGGTTGATCTGAAAATACGAAAGTTTCAGGGAAAAGGAGCAGTTCAAACGCACTGGCTACTGACCGAAGAGGAGATTGATGCGAAGAACAACGATTAGTAGAGGATTTTCCATCTAAAACACTATTTTCCACTGCTCATTTCTATTTTCTATTATCAACATGAATTTTCTTCACTTTTCGCGTTGAAATGTTATTTAGCAGGCCCAAGTTCCTATTTAGCAGACCCAAATTGCTATTTAGCAGACCCAAGTCCGAAAGATCATGACTCATTTATAAAATGCGTTATCAATACGTTCGTCACCGTTTTCCATCTTTTCTCGGGTTTCTCATGGACAAACAAACATACGCAGTTGCGAAATATGTCGACACTGGTCAGTTAAAAGGGAGGAAGCCAGTGAGGGAAATTCGGCGGTTTCTCAATGGATATGATGGAGGACGAAGATGAGTACTTCTGGTAAGTCACACATATTCCGTTCATCAGCGCTTTAAACGCCTTCATTATTCAGGACAAAGTCCAAAAACTGCATTTTCCATCGGAGAGCCGTCCGCAACGCTTGCGCTCATTTGGGTATGGCTCACTTGAAAACCGAGGGAACTCTGATCAAAACGATCCACGTGGCAACAGAAGATGGCGAATGGACTGAAGAAGAGGCCACAAGGTTTGATGACCTTTCTCCATTTACTATCTACTCGTTGAATAAACGAAAACGTTGGGAGACAGAAGACAACATTGGAGTGGAGATTTTGGAGAGAACCAACCGATTCCATGAGAATACCGCTGATGTCGTGTTTTTGGAGAGGGTCAACTTGAAGACGTTCGAGTGGAAGTGTGAGTTTCAGATGGTTCAGATTCGGAGAGACTTTCAATTTTCAGACGTTCCCTGGGTTCGCTACCCAAAAGATTTCCTTATCCGATGTGTTCATAGCATCAAAAAATCAGAAAACGAACCATCCAGCTATGAGAGAAGCGAGTTGAACACTATCTACGGACAGCCGTATTCCCATTTTCTGTCCGAAAACCGAAAATCAAGTAGAAAAGAGCAAAAGGAGACTACGGCTCTAGAGACTGATGCTAAGAATCCAATTGTTGCTTACAACTTCATTCGTGCTCCGAAGAACTACATGCGACTCGGCGAGCAGTTCTTCGTCACCAGCAACTATGGATCCAACTGTGAGTTTTAGGAGTTTAGCAGACCAAAACGTTGTTTTCCAGTCTTCCCACCTTATCAAGGATATCGCCGCCGAATTGCTCAGCTTGAAGATAGCAGAATGCAAATCCGATACTGGGATCCGGAAAATGAGTTTCCGGAAGGAGATGATCCGGAAAATGACTCAGAAACCAATCCGGAAGCGACCGACAATCTCCGGAAACCCTCCACCCACTACAATCTTGCCAATCACATCATCACCCCATTCGTGTTTGTCAAGCGCAGAAAGATCAAAGTTCCATTGGGGTAACCTGTGCAAACGACCCCTTCCGCATACATAATTCATCATGCCACCCGTTCCTCGCCCTATAAATCCTGACCATTACTGTACAAACAACCCTAATAAAGAATGCAACTCTTCACCATCATCTCCTTCTGCCTCCTGGCTGCCTATGCGTACTCGCAGTGCTGCAACGGCGCCACAGTTGGACGTATGTCTCAGATGACGTTCTAGAGGGTATCCGGACCGATTCTAGGTTGCATCAACGAGATGTGTCCCAATGGAACCATGTGCAACAACGGATGGTGCTGCCCGGGATGCTACGACACTTGCTCCAACTGCTACGCCTACACTGGACTCTGCAACAACCCGTACTATTCCTGCAGCATGAGCTGCTGCCAGGCGACCTGTGGAAAGTGTCACGCTTGAGCAGCACCAAATGAATGTCCAATATTCATTGTGAATCAGTGCCTAGAATGAATTAGTTTGTCGCTTCCTCTTCCGAGTCAATCGAGTTCGTCTCGACGTCATCATAGAAGCTCACGTTGCACTTCAGAATCGAATAGCTCTCCATACGCTTGAAGATCTCGACAATAGAATGCCAGTAGCGTTCTCCACAGATTGTCGACACTTCGTTCTTGATGCACAGCTTGTTGGAGTTGATCAAATCGCACGGGTTCTTGAGCTGAAACATCAGAAGCGTCACGTCGAGCTCAGAATGCCCCATTGGAGCTTGTAGAAATGAGTCAGAAGGGCAGTGAACTATGCAACAATGTTTCTAGAAGGATATTCTAAGATTCCAAAGCGTCACGTCATCTGGAACCTGGTCAACTGGAATCTAGGTCAACTTTGCTCTTGAAACGCTCCACTAGAGCTTGATGAAGTCTAACCAACTAGAAATATGTCCTAGAGTTCTCAGAATCCTCCACGTCATCTGAATCTGAGCCTACTCACGTTTTCATGATTGTGGAACATCTTCTCGGCTTCCTTGATGCATGGCGGATTCAGAGCATCGATCTTCTTCTGGCACGGCGCGAATTCGGTGGAAAGGAAGGCAAACGCGTCACACAGCACACCGAACATCTTGTCAAGACGCACTTTGCTGGCGCATTCGTATTGCGAGATGCAGGTCTGAACAATGGAAAATTAGAAGGACAAGGGGGGTTGGGCAGCTTACAGTGGTGTTACGGCATTCCTCGACCATTCTGATTCCGCGGGCTCTGGTGAAATTGGACGGACTTCGATCGAAAATGGAAGACACTGGCTGAAAATTGACACTTCTCTGGAACATGGCTTAGAAACTCACCGCAATGCACATCACAACGCCCAGAGAATCCGCCATATCGCACTTATTCAAGCCATCCGGTGGAATGTAGAGAGCCGAAGTGGCTCCGAAGAGCCCGAGCGTCAGTAGGACACCTCTCATCGTTTGAAACGAATGAGAATGAGAAGTTCAGGATGTGGGGAGCCAACTGGCGAGTCAGTCGGTGAGGAGGGGATGGATGAAGGCAAGGTTTATTGTGTTGTGTAAAAAACAAGACAAAGTATGTACAGACAAGAAGAAGACAAAGATAACGAGAAAAGGAGAGAGGGAGAGATAACGAGTGATTGATCATCTGCCGAAGAGCGAGGCGGCTTGTGAGAACAGGGGTACTTGGTAGTTGCCGGTTGGGATACCAAACGCCTCGCCGACCGTCGCGGCGCCTCTGAAACAAGAAAAACGGTTATCGGATTGACTGGGCCAAAATATGGGTTCAAATGATGCAAGATAAGCTGTACTAGGGCAGCACCAAAAACTGTAGTTTGTAGTCTAAGCAGCACCAAACACACTCAAAAAAACCAGTGTCGTGGTGTTTTCTCGTTCAGCGCAGCACCAAAAACTGTAGTTTGTAGTCTAAAAAGCTCCAAATCCAATCTGAATTCAACTCGTAACCCCTGTTTCTTTTCCAGCTGCTGCCCGGGGGAATTTTCTCAATAATGCCTGACTTGTTTATCTGATCCCGGTGAGCTCCCTCCACCAACGAAACGTTATGAGCAAAACAGTGAAGTTTGAGCAGCCCACACTGACACCGACCATCCATCATCACTGGCTCGGAGAGCAAGAAAATAGAAACTTGAGATGGAGAAGGAGAAGAACGCGACCCGAGTCTCATGCTTTTCTCGTTTAGCTTCACAGGTCTAGAACGTTTTTCTTTTTCGAAAAAAGCACCCACTCTATTTCTGAATTTCTTTGGCGCTGCTCAGACTACAAACTACAAAAGTTGTAGCTGACTCACCTGTAGAAGGCCGTCGCGCCTGTCGCCAGAACATTGGCACCCTGAGCAGCCAACTGCTGGAACTCCCCATTGTTCGGCTGAACTTGAGGTCCCAAAGCATGGCCGTGATTGATAGGCACTTCTCTTGGACCACTGGGACCCCTGTTGTACCTCCCAATCGGCTCTATGGGACCCATGGATCCCTGTGGTCCCATTTCGGGAATATCCGGTGCCCCTACCGGCGGCCGGGTCATCGTCGAGCCGAAGATCTCATCCAGATCCGAATTCCGCAGATTTTTGATCTCATTCAGCGACGGCGTTTTCTCGGTATTCTAAAGGCGTCAATTAGTAGGAAGATGGAAAAGTTGGAGAAAAATAAAATTACCGCGTTGCACACGACAAAGACGAGAAAAATTGGCAGAAATTGGCGGGGGATAGTCATAGTCATCGTCATTAGGCGCACGGACGTCTTCTCCCTTCTTCGATTCCAATCGACGCCTTCACATTTCTCTCTGCGCCTCCACCCATCACCGTCACTCTCGATCTCACAGAAACAGGCATTCGGAGAGACAGCAGCCCTCCGATGCGCCTATTCTCTTCCTCACCCACCCCATTTCCTTTACATTTCCCCCCAATCGATTGTCTAGCCTTTTTCGTGTTTAACATGATTCTCTTATAGCTTTGCCGCTTCTCTATTACTCATCTTCCAAACGGGACCGGTATTCGGGGTCTAAGGGGAGCGACAATCGCCTGGAACCGTTATCCCGGAAGTTTTTGGTTTTTGATTGTTAAGGGATTTGTTTCCAAAGCATCTAATTAAATTAATGGAACATCAACGATCACAATGTTTCTTTTCGCTAATTTGATACCTAAACCTCGAAAGCAGCGCTAAATAGTGCAGTTTGTAGTTTAAGCAGCACCAAACAATGCGGTGTGAACTTCGGCAGCACCAAGAGTTCTAGTTTGTAGCTTGAGCAGCACCAACGTCAGAAACTCGGATTATTCTTCAAAAAACCGTTTCTCCTTTAAATTTAGTTCAAAATTCACATCGCAGCACTAAACTTTGTAGTTTGTAGCCTAAGCAACCCTATTTTCCGGATGTTCAGACCCGGAAACAATTATTGAACATTCCAGCCATAACTCTCCAAAACAAGTGTTCGTTGTCCACGTGAACTACACGGCACTCACGTGATTTTGATTTTTTGTTCTTTTCTTCGTTCGAAACAAAAAAAACTCATTAGATCATAGCCACGCCCCTTTTTCGCAAGTTTCTTTTGTTATCAATGAAATAGAATTCACTTATTGTCAACAAAACACCCGATTCTGATTAATCCCCCCACCCCCGACTGGTATTTTGAATGAAGGTACTTGGACACCTAGAATATTTAATTATTTTCAGAATGGTTAGAATACCAAAATAGCCCAGCCGTCAGCCGTCTAGCGATTTTTGCACTAGCAGCACTAAAAATTCTAGTTTGTAGTCTTAGCAGCACTATGGCAAAAGTGAAAGCACTTCAGAAATGGAACAATAACAATGCGCGTTATTATGCAAACTTCTAAGCAGCCCCAGAATTTGGTGCTGCTTGGATCAAAAACTACAACTACCGTCAGATGGCCGAGCAAACAAGAAAGTGTTTGCCATTTGCAAATGTTTCTAGTTTGTAGTCTGGACAGCTCCAACCCCTCTTCTTATTTTCCAAATATGACATTTTCCCCCCGAAAGATTAACTAATAGGAGAGAGAAAAAAAAATCAAATTCTTTTGACATTTACATCTCCAAAAATCACCTGTTTTCCCCCCCGCCTTGAAAACCACCTGGGCGCGCGCGCCCTTCGCGCGCCTCTCTCTCAAAGCCAAAGACCACCGCCCGAAACGAACAAATAGTTCGTTTCTTCTCTCTCTCCCACCAAACTTTCAAGTTCTCCTCCTCTCCTTCCTGTCGTTTCTTTGGAGAGAAAAAGAGAGAGAGAAACAAAACGAAAACTCTCAGTTAGATAGAGAGAGTTCACAAACATTTCCCTCCCCACTCGCCGCCTCGTTCGTTCTTTGCACTTGGGAGCGAGGGGCGGGCGAGGGGCGCGAAAAGATCGCGTGTGCGACGTCGCGACTGAAAATGAAAAAAGAAAGAAAGAAGGAAAGAGAGAGAGAGAGGGGGAGGAGGAATGATGATGACGTGGAGAGAAGGGAGATGTTGTCAAAACAGAACCTTCTAGCTGGAACAACAGAATCATGCGGTGCTGCCCTGTTTTCAGAACTCCATCGAGCTATCACTGTAGTCGTTGTGGCCATTCAAGTGCGCTCCAATGCACTCTTGGGGGACGTGATCAGTGAACTTCTTCTCCTTCTTCTCCTTCTCCATTTTGCCGTCAGCCCCCCCCCCCCCAACTGTGTTCTTCTGATTCCCATCTCTGGGTATTTCGCAATGATACAGTGATACGGTGATTAGTGATTGTGAGTGTGATTGTCAGTTCCAGTTTCATCGTATCATCTTGTTTTCACATAGAAGGCAAGGTTCGACCACTGTTTTCCATATAAGGAAAAAGTTTCTGGCAGTACTAGAATTTTTAGCTTCTAGCCTAAGCAGCACCAAATGAACACTCAAGTTTGGTGCTGCCTGCGCGCACAAAACTTTCGTAGCAGCACCAAAACGTCTAGTTTGTAGCCTAAGCAGCACCCCGCCTCATCGGTCCCTCCCCGCCTTCTTGCAACTCGAGTCCGAGAAGTGTGAAGAAGATTGAATTCGTTGCAATTCTTCCCCCCCCCCCCCCGATCTTCCTTTTTTTGTTTACCGCACCGCCCATCATTCTCTTTCTCTCTCTCTCTCTCTCCCTCTCTCTCTCTCTGTACGCCGCATCACCACGTGTCGTGTACTCTTGACCATCGCGACACAACCGCTTCAGCGCGACGGTTTTCTGCCGCGCGTGACGTTGAAAGGGAAGAGACGCAGAGAGCGTCTCCGCAGGTCACCCACTCTCTCGCCGCGAATCGCCTCGTCTGCGTCTCCTCGCGCCCAGCACTCTCTCTCTCTGTCCCTCTGCCTCTCTCTCGCTCTCTCGACCCCCTCGGCCCAAATGTTTCCCCCCACCCGTGTCGCTCTCTCAGTCTTGTTGCCTTTCTCTCTCTTTTCCTCCTCCTTTCCTCCTCGTTTCACCCCTTCAACCAATCATTTTCAGCTCTCGCCTCCCCCCATCATCAAAAAACTCCCCTTCTCTCTCTCTCTCTCTCCCGTGTCCATCTCTTTCAGTGGCCATTAAAGGAAGAAGGCGCGCGCGCCCTCAACGCGCCCCTTTTCCTGGTTACCGTATCAGTTTCCTCCCTATCTTCCGGAACACCGGCTGATATCCTTTTGGTCTCCGCTGATTTCTGCCGATTAGATCCCTTTGTCACCCCCCTTCTATAAGACTCGCCCCGCGCGCGCGCCCCGTTTTCGCCGCCATCTTCTTCTCCTTATCACAGGCCCACAATCATCTCTCCTTCTCAAAAAGGCTGATAAGAATCGTGTGTCTCTCCCTAAACATACATCTATTTCTTATCGATCGTTTTGCCCCGAATCGCCTGATTCAACTATCGATTGATACAATTCGAAACACCTAATCCTACTTCTTTTTTTTGTCCGTTCTCTGTAGTTCTATGTTTCCTTCCCCCTTTCACGATCGGATTATATCGTTGGCTTGGAATCAAGAGGATTTGTTTTTCAATGTGTACGTAGTTGGAAATCATGGCCCCTATTCAAGACAGCCCCCCTAATCTCCGTCCATTCTTATCCGGACGCAGAATGCTCTCGGAGCAAACTTGAATGCGTCATTTACCCCCGAATCCAGCCCAAATTCCACAATCACCTGTCCCTTTTGGCAAAACACCTGAATTCCGAGAATTCGCTCCAAAACACGCCATTTTTTTTAGACTTTCTATTGAATTTCATCTGAAACTCCTCACACCAAGCCATTCTGCCATTTGGGGCTGCAGCGAACTGGAACTTCCTAAAAATGATGCAAATTCCATGAAATTTTCTGAGAAATGGCTCAAAATGGCTCAGAACCAGCTGCCTCTTCTTGAAATTCTTCTAACATCAACTCTAAGTACCGCCCATTTCGGTGCTGCCTAGACTACGCTCAGTCACTTTTGCAAATGGCGGAATTCTGAGAAAATGCCAATCACCTGACTCCGTGGCGGATTTCCATGAAATTCGGGCAACATTGTTACAAAATGTAGCCCCCCTCCCGACACCAACTGTTGCCAACCATCCATCTCTCTCTCTGTTTGTCTTTATCTCTTTGTCTCTCTCTCTCTCTGTCTTTGTTCCCATTCATCGATTTCCAATTGCACTTTATTCTCGATCGGTGTCTCCCTATCTCCCACCACACCATCACCATTATATCATCTACTTACCGTAATCCGTGCCGTGGCGTGGCGCCCGTGTTATTTTGCTCCCCTCAACTCTTGTTTTTCCGCGCCCGCCGCCCGCCCCTCCGCCGCCCCGTGTACTCTTTGTTTTCCGAGTTGGAGCATTTTTTGCGAAACGTCTCCTCCGTCGTTTTCCGCGGAACAACATCACATTTCAGAGAACACCACCCTCACAAAATCACGGGGAGTTACCCCATTGACGTCTGGAACGAATAGCTTCAAACGCCAACAGTCAACTACAACTACCACTACTAAACATGGAAGATAACCGAAAACGGTGAGTGAGAGGGAGAGAGAGAGAGCTACCGTAGTCCTTGGCATGAGCCATGAGCCATGAGCCCCCATTAGCAATCGGAAATGCGCATATCCGATATGAAGAAATATCTAATGAGAGGAAGAGAGAGAGATTTTTCCAGAAACATGGACCGTCGCCGTGAGACATCGCGGTTCGCGGCACGCGATCGACGCGGAAAGGAAGCGGACATCTTTACGGAGCTGCGCGATTGCGTTCCCATCGTCGAGGAGGGTACAGTAACGCATCTCGACCGAATCGCTCTCCTCCGTGTCGCCGCGACGATCTGCAGGCTGAGAAAGACGGCCGGTAATGGTAAGTGACAAGGGGAACATGGAAACAGGCAACAATGATCATTGTGATTCCAGTCCTCGAGAACGAACTGGGCGCCGAGATACCGAATCAGGTGTGGACTGAGGAGACGATTGCCGAGTGTCTCGATGGATTCGTCATGATCGTTGACAGCGATTCGTCTATCCTCTATGTCACGGAAAGCGTTGCTCTCTATCTCGGACTCACTCAAACCGATCTTACCGGAAGAGCACTCAAGGACTTTCTGCTGCCATCTGACTATGATGAGTTCGATACGCAGACCAAATTGATGCACAAGCCACGTGGAGAGGACGACGACGGAATGGGCGTCAACATGGAGCTGCGGATGAAGACGGTGATCAGCCCGCGTGGACGGTGTCTGAATCTGAAGAGCGCTTTGTACAAGCCGGTGTCGTTCCTGGTGCACTCGAAAGTTTCCACGGGAGGGCATGTGTCGTTCATGCAGGGCATTACCATTCCTGCCGGACAGGGTACTGTCAATGCCAATGCGTCGGCTATGACAAAGGTTAGTAGAGGACACGATGATCTTTTGATCTTTCTCTAATGTGAGAAAAGGACGAATCATGTGGGAGGAAGGGAGCGAGAGAAATCTGTTAGCTCATGCAGAAAGATTGACATCAAGCAAGAGATGTGTACGCGAAGTTGTGGTTTATAGTCTAAGTAGACCGAGGGACTATTCAGAAGGGCAATTTCTGTAAGCAGCGCAATTTCTGTAAGCAGCGCAATTTCTCTAAGCAGCGCAGTTTTTCTAAGCAGCGCAGTTTTTCTAAGCAGCGCAACTTTTCTAAGCAGCGCAATTTCTGTAAGCAGCGCAATTTCTGTAAGCAGCGCAATTTCTGTAAGCAGCGCAATTTCTGTAAGCAGCGCAATTTCTATAAGCAGCGCAAATTCTGTAAGCAGCGCAATTTCTCTAAGCAGCGCAATTTCTGTAAGCAGCGCAACTTCTGTAAGTATCGAATTTCCGTCAAAATCGCTCGAAGAAATCACTCATCGCAAAATGTCAACCCGTAGACGTTACACTCTTCTTGTTGATCTTCTGATCTCAGAGTCTTCTGGGCGCGCGCGCCGGCTCAGCGGAGCAGCAGTGGAGCAAAGCACACTCAGAAGCCGAAGCGCGCGCGCGCAGTAGTCGTGTGCATAGAAATGAGGGAGCAAAAAGAGATTAGGTGTGGGGGGGGGGGGTGCATGCAACTTGGCGTCATCTTCTTCTTCTTCTTTGCAGTATACGGAAGCACCATTGGGCGCGTTCATGACACGACACACTTGTGACATGAGGATTACCTTCGTCAGCGACAAGTTCAACTACATTCTGAAGAGCGAGTTGAAGACGTTGATGGGCACCAGCTACTATGATCTTGTCCATCCGGCCGACATGGAAATCGTCGGCAAATCGATGAGGACGCTGTTCGCCAAGGGACAAGTCCGAACGCCCTACTATCGCCTCATCGCCGCCCACAACTCGCTGGCGTGGATTCAGACGGAGGCGACGACGATCAACCACACGACGAAGGGCCAGAAGGGCAAATATGTGATATGTGTGCACAGTGTGCTCGGAATCCAGGGCGCCGAAGAGTCGCTGGTGGTATGCACTGATTTGATGCCGGCTGGAATGCAGGTGGATATTAAGAAGGAGATCGACGACACGAAGGGTAATTGGAGAAGAGATGAAGGGATTCTGAAGGGAAGACGAATTTCAGATTACATTGGTCGACAGCCTGAAATTGTGGAATGCGTCGATTTCACTCCGTTGCTCTCTGACGATCCGTTGTTCGGAATGGAGCCCGCGATGCAGGAGCCAACGAAGACGGCCGATATGGGTACGTGTTGCAGCACCAAATTTTGTAGTTTGTAGTCTAAGCAGCACCTCCGAAGTTGCGTTAGCCTTCCCCCCTTGAGTATTCCTGAATCCAATAGTACAATTAGGCATCTATTCGGTAACGGACGAATATGAGCAACGGGTCTACGGAAAGATCTCCGCCGAGATGGAAGACGTCGAGATGGATTCTGAAGACGACGAGTCGGACGCCGAGTCCATTGAAGACGCGGGCCTCGCGCCCGAATTCGACGTCGATCTAGCTCCATTTGCCGAGGATAGAATGGAAATTGGGGAGGAGGAGGAGGAAGAAATGGAAGATTTCGGAGGGAAAGAGGTACTTGTAGAGTTCTTCAGATGACACAATGACGATGCCAACTTTCCCTCCGTTGTCCTTCCCCCCTCCGGTTCCAGTGGGTTCCATGACTTTCCCCAGTGTTGCTTATAGGGTCCCCCTTTAAAATTCGCATAGAATTCCTTGTCAAAACCGCATGGAATAATTGCAGGAGCGCGTAAGAACAGCTACGATGACGTTCTGCAATGGCTTTTTCGTGACCAGCCGAGCAGCCCGCCACCGCAACGCTACCGATCGGCGGAACGTGTGCGAGCCGCCGATGCGTCGCATCTCGAGCCCACTCTGGCCTCGGCGAACTTCATGGATTCGCCACCTCGTGCCTCCCGAGCGTACGGCCGACGAGCGCAAAGCTCCGGCAGCCGATCGGCCGAACACCACCACAACAACTACTCGCCGCTCGCCGAGGGCTTCTCCCAGTGTGGCATTAACAGTCCCCCGAGTGTCAAATCTTCGGGCGTCACGTACCGAGACGCTCGACCTTTGGCAGGCGGTTGCGTGTCAGCGGCCGATCCGTCACGACGCTTTTCCGCCGTTCCACCATCAGATTCTCTCGATGTGCCGTCCGCTGGCCTCGTCGTCGCCGCCGCCGGGACAACAGGAGCCGCCGCACAGCAAGATGTGTTCGCCGCTATGCCTTTTGCCGATTCTCTCGGTTCCTCGCCGGACGACGTCGACAATTCGCCAACACTAGCCGGCTGTGAGCCGATTCTTTGTGGTATGCAAAAATCATCTAGAATCACATAAACTCCCCGTTTTTCCAGACGATCTTCAATGGGAAGAACCGGATCTGTCGTGTTTGGCGCCGTTCGTCGACACTTGTGACATGATGCAAATCGACGAAGGACTTCCGCCAGAGCTTCAGGCGCTCTACGACCTGCCCGACTTCACACCGGCAGTACCGTCGGCGCCAGCAGCAAGACCTGTACATATTGATGTGAGTTATCAACGTTTTCATTTCAATTTGAGTCCTAGATGGACCCAGCTGGTTCTGAATGCTTCTAGATGGCTCTTGTTGGTGCCTGAATGGTTTCAGATGATTCTAGTTGGTCCTAGATCGATCTCGGCCGTTCTGGAGAATCCTGGATGATCCGACGCTGACTTTCTTTGATTTTTGAGCTTTTCTAAGATCCCTAGGCTCATCAAACCAGGAAGATTATCAGTTAAACCCTTGATCCAATACGCCACCAGACATGCGAATCTGGCTTAATACCAATCCAGAAAAATCAGCTTCTTCACCTTCCCTCATCGGATAATCCCCACCCCTAATTCCCTGATTCCGCATAGATTTTGAGAGGGAATCCTGAAGATTTTAAGCGCATCAAATGTCAAAAAATAACACGAGTCGCGTCTTGAATTGATGGGATTTCGGATTTCCGGAATATGACCAGGAGAGCTTATCAGATGGCTGATATCAAATATCATGACTAATCAACGGAAATCGAATAATCAAGGAGTGATAGTTTGGGGACTTTCTTCTTCTAGAATCATTTAAAACCATCGACAACTAATCGAAATGATCAAGCGCCAAATCAGAATGATCTTGAACATTTTTGATCTATGTAGATTGCAATCTTTTCCCAGGAGGTCCGCAATTCGTGGGAACTCTAGACTTCTCGAATTTCTCCCCAGAGCACCTGAGTGCTCTTGGAGCCCCAGTTTCCCACAAACCCAGAGCTCCCTTAGAAACAGAATAACACAGAAAATGAAAAAAAGAAAAAGAATAATGCATAGTGATGATTCCATTAATTTTCCAGCGAAGTCCGCCAGCGAAACGAATGCTCGCAGCTGACATGGACTACAACAACATGTACACTTCCCAGTACCAACCATTCCAACCAGACCCCTTCTGGAACCAACCACCACAACAAGTGCAGAGTTCCGGCGGTGTCCCAACACAACAGACACAACAGGCCTATTCCCGATTCCCAATGCTCTCCTAACAAAAATGTCACATTTCTTCATTTTTTTTTCATTTTTCTTTACTATTATTATTGTCAATGTTTTCTTTTTCTCTGTTTCCCCATTTGATTAGCTGAAAATGCTCTGACTCCTAATCAAAATTTCTCTATTAAATCCTATCGTCTTTTTGTCCTGTTTTCCCAATTAGCTGAAAAAGAAGAATCGTAGTACAAAACGTGTGTTCGTGAGTGTTTGTGTTGTTTCTTTTTCCTTCTCTGTCCCGTCTGCTCGTTTCAAATTTAAATTTCTATATTTTCTCCCCCTCATTTTCCCCAAATTGCCATATTCCCCCCTTTTCCCTTCTCGTCGTCTCTCCCCTAATATTCCCGATATTTCTAGTGATAAGAATATTGATAAAAAGTTAGTAGATTCACTAATTAGTTGTATATTTTTGATCTGCCCCCCCCCCCACACCTCTCAACGAACTATTCCTTTTTTCCCCCTTGCTACCTATGTATCACACATTTTCCTCTCTCACCCGATTCCTCTTTTTCCTTTTCCTCCTCTTTTCTCTCTCTCTCTCCCTCTTTTTTACTTTTTTCCCCCTTCTTTTTCTACTCCAAGTCCATCCAACCAACCAACAAAAAGAATGAATTCTCGTCCTCCAAAACGCCAAAAGCGCTTACTTTTTGATGGAGCAGCACTCTTTTGAAGTGCACGTCACTGACAGATGAAGCTCGCAGAGAAAAGAGCACAAAGAAGACGGATTCAATTGGAAAAATGAGAGAGAGAAGAGCGAAAAGAACCCAGGCTCTTTCTCTCTGGGGGGGGGGGGGGGATATATTGAGGAACCACTTTAGGTGATTTATCTTGTGAGAATGGGAAAAGAATTGTTGAATTGGTCGACGAACGAACGCTGCCTAGACTACAAACTATACTACAAACTACAATTATCGCTAAGCAGCGCTATCTTGCACTTGGAGCTGCTTAGAAGTTTTGTAGTTTGTAGTCTCCAATTATGAGCAGTCCCGAAATGCGCTCGATGAACCCAGAAGATTGGAGATATTTTGCGCTGCTTAGAAATGACAGACTACAAACTACAATTTTCCCTAAGCAGCGCAATCTATGGAGCTGCTAAGAAATTTTGTAGTTTGTAGTCTCTGATTGTTAGCAGCCCCAATTTCGCGGAACGTGGAGGCCCATCTTGAAGATTTCGCGCTGCTTAGAACCGCGAGAGACTACAAACTACAATTTTTCTTCCAAAATACGACGAAGCCGTCTCTCGGTCCCTCTGAAAACGTGCCGCTGAGAAACATTTGGCCGAAATCGCCGAAATCCCGTGACATTTCCGTGTTCATCTCCACAAAAGCCCTATCTCAAATTCGAATCTTTTTTTTGTCGGGAGAAAAATGGGAAAAATTTGAGAAAAATGGCTTCGAAGATTAAGTAGCGAAAAAGAGCGAAAGAGAGGAATCCGCGAATTCTCGAGGTTTCTCGATGTTTGATTCTTGAAACATCGGGTCTCTTTTGGTGCTGCTTAAACTACAAACTACAAGTTTTGGAGCTGCTAAACAAGAAATTAACAAAAAGTGCTGCACTTCTACTCCGACTAAGTGAGCCATAATGTTTCTCATTTTCCGGAAACAGTTATCAACTTTTGACGGTGCTCCTTGAACTACAAACTACAAATTTTGGTGCTGCCTATCTCTCCTTTTTGCGGTCATAATGCGGACTATAGTCTCCGGAAAGAATTCCGGAAAACCCTTCCTTCCCCTTCCCTTTCCTATTGTTCAGTTTGGTTTGGCTCCAAAAAAGAGGAAGAGTTCCCGAGCCGTCCATCCGTCAAACTCTTCTTCCCCCCTCTCTCCTGCCTTCGCCGCGCACAAATCTCCCATTTCACACTCAATTTCCCCCCTCTTCCGGCGCCCCTTCGTTTCCAGAAAGATCTCCATTTGGGGGGAAAAGGGGAAGGATGAAAACGAAAACGAGAGAGATACCAATTACACATACATCAAGTCAGTCTTCGGGCACAAATTGCTCACACAGCCACATACCCGTCTCTCACTCGTCCGTATAATTAAAGAGAGGGGGCTCTTCATGGCTCCAAAAAACACACATGCACACACACACAGAGCGCTCTCTCCCTCAGAGAGGCCCCCATTGCTCTCGGGGGCTCCGCGCATCCGCTTAATGTCATTATCCCCAGAAGAAGAAGCAGCAGCAGAAGAAGAAGAAGATGCGCATGGCGCCCCCGTCAGGGGGGGGAGGGGGCTGTCAAGGCTCTTCAAAATGGCTCTGCGCGAGAGACGAAGAGAAAGAGCACATGCATATACACACATTTCCTTTTCCCCTTTTTTCTCCCTCTCTCGCGCACACATGCACACATGAAAAACAAAATCGATGGATGGTGGCGTGGCGTCGTCGTCGTCGACGACGTCGTGTGCGCGAGAAGAGCTAGAGGCGCGGCCCCGACGACACGCCCACTCGAGCCCCACACACACACACGCACATTTTACTTTTTCCTTCTTCTTCTTCTTCTTCGCTTTTCGCCCCGTGCTCCCCACATACACAAAACTACAACTCAACATGGCTGACGCTGCGGTGAGTCTCCAGACGGGGATAGTAGTACTAGACGGACTGTTCGGTAGCACTAGTAAGAGCTCGATGAGCTCTAGAATCCAGAGAGGTAGAGAGCTCTATTCAGAGCGAAGAGCCCTTTAGAAGTACATATGTAGAAGATCTAGAGATATGCTCTGGCAGCACCAAACCCACGGTGCTAGGAGTAGTTCTAACGGAGCCTAGAGAATCACCAGAAACGAGCAAAATTTGCAGAAGAACGCTCTCTCCTCGATCTTCGACAAGACCAAGGACGTGCTCTCGACGGCCGCGGACGCGACGAAGGGATACGCTTCGCAAGCGCAACAGGCCATCGGAAAGATCATCCCGGGAGCCAATCACGAGTCGGACCCGGTAATTCGATCCTTCCGCCTCCCCACCCACTCATAAAGCTCTTTTTATAGAACGCCGCCGTCGCTGCTGCTCAAGCCGCTTCGGGCCAACCGACCGATGGCTCCGGAGCCGTTCCGCCAGCTCAATAAGTGTGCACTCTCTCTCTCTCTCTCTTGCTCTTCCTCTCTCTCTCTCTGTTTCTCTAGACCCTCTCTCCCATCCCTGATCTCTCTCAATTATCTCTCTTTCTCTCTGCGTCTCTACTGCTTTTCTCGATCCTTCTCCCCCTATTTATGGTGCCAATATCCCTTTCCCCCCACCCCTTCTTTTCATGCTTTCATCTCGTGAAAAAGAGTCTTTTTTTTCTAAAATATATTAATAAATAAAGAGTGAGTAGTATATATAATCCAATGTATTTCAATGAGCCGCTCCTCCCCCTGAGGGGAGACGCTCCAAATATTGCACAAAACCAGGGAAAAAAGACAGGGAGAAGACGTGGCACAGAAGAAACGAAGGGATTGGAGGAAGGAACGGAAGAGGAAACCTGATATAGGCAAGAGAAGAAGAAGAAAAACGAAAAGGAAGGCACTAGAAACGAACATCACTAGGGAGGAGAATGGGGGGCAGAGGACACCGGTCGACGAGAAGAAACAAGGCACTGTGTGTGTTTTTGGGAGGGGGATGGATGCAAGTGCGCTCCAATGACAAAGAGTCACACCTGTGATGGAGAAAACATGTGTTCAGATATTTACAAAGAATATTCTAGATCGTCACTTTTCAAGAAGAGCCAAATCACTCATCCGACTCGACGTCTTCCGCGACGATCTTCTGCGGAATCCGCCGTTTTCTGCGTCCCGAACCAGCGGCAACGCCGGGAGAAGCAGCTGGTGGTGGTGGCGTGGAGGCCGAGGACACGGAGCTCGGCGTACCGACCGAGCTGCTCGTTGAGTCGGAAAAGGACGGAGGAGCTGGAGGGAGCGGTTGCGAGAGGGGTTTCGGAGGGAATTGGAGCAGCGGGGAGGGGATGTGAGGAAGGGCCGACAGGTCGAAGTTTATCATCGCCAGTTGGGCGTAGTGAGCAAGTTGGAACTGGAAGGAAATATTGAATCGGAATTGACGTGGAATTTCGATATTTGCTAAATGGCCTAGGATACTATTTTCTGGTTTTCTAGGCCGTCTGGAATCAGATTTGGAGTTTTAGACCATCAGATCCATATAGCCTAACTTTCTCTTTTTGATAACCTAGGCCATAGTCCATCAAACCCCGTGACTCACCCTCACAAAATCCTCATTGTCCTGTGGTCTCGGCACCTTCTGCATCTGCACCTTGTGATTATTATTGTTGATATTATTGATAATGCTAGGCATCATTGACGAGTTCTTATTATTTCTGAATAGTCCGTTCCTTGGAATAATGCTCTAGAAAACACCTTACATCAACTTCATCTCATTCTTGCGCCACTCTCGAATACTGCTCTCCGCCACATTGAACTCCCTGCCGGCGGCGCGATTGCCGTGCGACTTCGCGTGATTGATGATCGCCAGCTTCTCATCGATCGAGTACTGCTGGAAATTACATTATTTCGGCTGAAAACGCCCAGTCGTTTGAGCTCATTAGAGCTCTGTTAGTATGCGAGCCCTAGGAGTTCACCTGCCAAGATCTAACCTTCAAAGTTCGTCCTCCATACGGCTGCGGCTCGGGCTTACGCACATCGGACGACATTCGGCTGAAAAATTGGAGAAGGGGTGTCTTGAAGAATAAGGAGGTAAATGAGAAAAATAACACGACGAGTGAAGAAGTGTGAAAAATCGAAATCGACGACGATCGGAACTGTATTTGCGCTCAAAAAAGATAAGGAATCGGTGGGGGGAAGGGAAAGGAAAACGGGAGAAGCGGAGGGTGGAGGAGACGCGCCCCGCGCACCTCCACCGACTATAAAACATTGATAAAATGATAGTGTGCGCGGAGAGTAAGTGAATAATCGATGGGCGAAGGGGTGAAGATCAGGAGAGTGAGCAAAATGAACGAGAGACGCAGACAAAGTTCGGGGAGTTATGAAACTATGTGTTGTTGCGCGACAGTTGTTGTCTGGCACATGGTATCCATTTCATTTGGTGCTGCTCTTAAACTACAAACTACACATTTTGGTGCTGCGACGAATTTTGAGACGTGCAGTTTCTTAAACAGTCTAGGATGACCTTTTGAAAAGTGCATCTGTTTGACTCGTAAACAAGCGTCCGATTATTTCAAAGATAAGTTATTTTCCCTCGAAGCGTGCCTCCTTGGCGCAGAATGGTGCTGCTAGCCGGTGCTGCTTAAACTACAAACTATGAAATATGGTGCTGCTCTCAAGAACTAGCAACTTTTCCGGTACTGCCTAGGTTTGGTAGTGCTCCGAGAACCAAGGATCATAGGCTGTAGGTGTTACAGGTAGTAAGCAAAAGGATTCACCCAAATGGGAGGTATCAGAGCACAAACTACAATAATTGGTGCTGCCAAAAGTTTAATAGGGCACACTTTGAACATGTGTGATCCTTGTGTACTGCTAAAAGAAGAATGGCACTTCTGGGCATTAAGTTTGGCCCAGAACTCAATTTTGGTTGGAAAAGTCGGCTCTGCTGTGCACAACATCTGGGAGGGCGTCGGAGCAACTGTAAAAAGAGCAATGCCTCCCCATCTCGCTCCCCAGTAGCTCCCGCGGGAATCTTTCCTGCTTCGTCTCTGCTTCTTCATCCTCTTATTCCCCTCCCTCCCCTCCCTCCTCGTCTCCCGTTTTCCCGGTCTGAAACTGAAAATAATATTACACAACGAGAGCGGAGAGCGGGAAGGCGAGGGCTGTGTGCGCGAGAGCGCGCGCGCGCGCCTCTTCCCATTCAATCTATTATTGCGTCCTCCCGGGAAGATAGAGAGAGAGAGAGGGGAGGGAAAAGAGAGAGGAGAAGAGAGAGAAATGCGCCCGGGCACCAGATGACAGAGTCCCGAGAAGAAGAAGAAGAAGCGCGAGGAGAAGTGAAATGAAGAGGAATGGAGCAACTGTTCAGTGTGAGTGTGTGGTTGAGCCCCCGGGATTGAAAGCGCGTGTCTTCTCTCTGTGGCCGTCTGTGTGTGTGTGTGTGTGTGAATTCGCGCGGGGACACATGGATCCGCAATATGTGATGATGGTGGCCACGAAGTGTATATTGTATATGTGTATGTATATACAAACTTTTCAATGCATCCCCCCAGAAAGCCACCTGGAGCACAGCCGGCTTCGCGCATGCACTTTCGCAGATTTTTTTTGAACATTCTCCGAGCAGCACCAAAAATTGGAGTTTGTAGTTTGAGCAGCACCACCTTCGTAGCGCTCGAATCGTGAGTTACGGTAGTGTAAGACACCAACGCATTCTCTCACCGAAAAAGTGACAAACTCGTACAAAAAACGCGAAAAGGAGCACTTTACAACAGAGTAGGGGCGCTCAAGAAAATGACTCCTATCGCTGACTGTCAGACTGTGTAAAAAAGGGAAAAAGAGAATGGGGTGTTCTTGTGTGTGCCACGGAAAAACGACATGATGGAGCTTATTAGAGAAATTGTACTGCGGGGAGACGAGAAGTGAGAACTTGGCCAAGGATGGCAAGGGGCTTTGATCGGAAGGTGGTCAGCACTCTGATGAATTTGAGGGAAAACAAAAAGTTAAAATGAAGACGTGCTCCAGAAGTCGTCAAGTTTTACAATGTTCTGGAAAACTGTCCCTCCGGTGAAGTAGGGTTTGAGAGAAACGGTGATAGTGTCTAAGATGGATATTCAGTCAAATATTTCCGGATTTTCGCCTATTCCGAA
This sequence comes from Caenorhabditis macrosperma, assembly GCA_963932285.1. Taxonomy (NCBI): domain Eukaryota; kingdom Metazoa; phylum Nematoda; class Chromadorea; order Rhabditida; family Rhabditidae; genus Caenorhabditis; species Caenorhabditis macrosperma. Next base: position 16,238,505 of record OZ010619.1, read on the forward strand.
ATACTAGGAAATCAGAGATCGTAGGTACGAAAATGCTTCTGAATATGAGTTGGAGAGCAAGATCAGATGATTCACAGACCGGAATACTGGAAGTCGGGGTATAATTGGAATCTAAGGACATCTGGAAATCTGATCAAGATGAAAATTGAAGACTAATAAGCTAAAAAAGGTCTGGAAGACTTGGAAACTTTGAATAGAAGCTAGACGGATTGGGTATTGAAAATCGAAGATTTTGAGGGATTCGATGGTCTAAACTATAACTGAGTGAGTAATTGAAATGAATGAGTCACCGATTTCTCCCAAGAGCATTCCGGGAGGAAAAGTTTAGAAACGAAACGGAGAAACTCTCGGGGTCCCTCTTTCACTCTCCGAAATTTACACTGCGCAGTTGCGCGGCCCCGCGGGGCTCCCGCAAGCTCCCGGCCGGATGAGAATGAGCTCCCGGGGAAGAAGAAGAAGACACGGGGAGGAAGGAAAAAAACAAAAACAGAGGGAATGAGGAGAGGAGAAGCTGAAGGAAAGATAGAGATTGAGAGAGAGAGGAAACTGGGAATGAAGGGGTCAAAAGTGGACACAAAGAGGGGGGGGGGGGGGGCGATGGGGAGAAAGAGGAACCTGTATAGTATAGTTACAACAACACACACAAAAAATGGAAGAAGGGGGGGGGCAGGGGGAGGGCGTGAGTGAGTGTGTATGGTCTGCGCATGTGCTGCCCGCGCAAAAACGAGAGCGTCGCGGTGGCAGTGGGTGACGGCGGGAATTCCAGGCCTTTCGGTCGGCGCGGGAGATAGTGACGAAGTGCGGGGCGAATGAGGGGGGAAGTGGGGGGAGGCGGGAGAGATGGAGAGTTATAAACACTTTCAACCACGCACCGCCATCACCACCCAAACGCTTCGACTTTTGCCCACTGCGCGGCGATCAACGGGATTTCGGGGGAAAGTTTTGATAGTTTTGGTGCTGCTTAGTCTTTTGGAATTTGATGACACTGTGGATGAGCATGTTTAGAACACTCGAAGTAAAATTGGATCATTTTAGAGGCTCTCAAAGATTTCGGAGGTTTTGGAAGTTTTTAGTGGATGAATCCGTTTCTAGCAGTGGTAGGATAGCGGCAAAGGTATTTTGGTGCTGCTTAACACTGCTGTATGTTATCGGAGCTTTGAACTATACGACGAGGTATTTGGGAAGGTGTCCAGAGTTTTGGAGCAATTTTCAGGAGCTGGGCAGTTTTATTTCCAAAATGACTGTGAATTTGAGAAAACCATCAGAGAATGAGAACCAAATTGGTGCTGCTCAAACTACAAACTACAGTTTTTGGCGCTGCTGAGCATTTTCGAGTGGTTCGAGTGCTCCGAGCGAATTTTCTTAAACTCGTAGCACTTGAAAAACAGAAACAAATTGAAAACAGTAAAAACGGCGGTAATTTGGGAAATGTCCCCTCCTCTGACCCTTGGGCACCCCTTGACACTCATCTTCTGATAGGGTTCCAAAACCAGTAGAACCCGTTCCAGCAGTTTTAAAAACAGTGTGTCTCAAAACTGAAACAAAGCCGTTTGAGGGGGGAAAGAGAGGACTGTCGAGTCGAAACAGACAAATAGAACCAAAACACAACAAAAAACAACATAATGATGAAGTGGTAACGGGAAACATGCGCAACTTTTGATACTTGTTCATCGGAGGTAAATATTGATAGTACTCCCACTTTGAGTAGGAATATCTGAAAAACTAGGAGTTCTACTAAAAAGTCGTCAACAGCAAAAATAAAGAGCATTCGATTCTGAATAATTTGTTAACAGACAACTTTTTTCTATCTTTCATAATTTTTGAGATATTACAGATTTTTCAAGTAGAGTTCTAGAAAACTAGATAACTTTGGTGCTGCTCAGACTACAAACTACATTTATTCGTGCTGCTTGAACTCGTTGAGAAAAACATTACTTGATGAGTCACCAAACACATACCGCAAATCAGAAGGATTTTTAAAATGGTAGATCAAACTTTTGGTGCTGCCAAGACTACAGACTACATGGTTTGAAAACCGTACTATATAGTGAGCCGGTGACCATGTGACAGGTGACTGCTGGTAGCAGAAAACAGACAAAGGGACGGAATGCGCGAGAAAATCAAATCGAGAGTGAGAAGAGGCGAGAAGTGGGAAGACGAAGAGGAGGAGGAAAGGGAGAAGTGTGTGTGTGTGTTTGTGCCTGTCCCCACTGTCTCTTCTCACACACACACACATCTATAACTGATATCAGCAGGCATGCGCGCGCGCAGGAGGCGCCTCCGCCCCTCCTTTCTCTAAAAAGCATGTCTATATTGTACTGTTTTGGCATACGAGACTCTCCTCCTCCTGTCCTCTTCCTCTTCCTCTCTCTCTCTCTTTTTTTCTGTCCATGGGTATCTCTATATACCAAAGACAGGCGGTGAGAAGGACGACAATGCTGCGCGAGAATTGCCAATTGGAGCAACTTTGTTTTGATCACGGCCAATTAGCGGAGGCGCGCGCGCGCTTTCCGTGCCCCTAACCTCCCTAGGCGGCCTCGGTAAAGAGGAGTGGGAATGGGTACTGTCTCACTCTCTCTCTAATGATGTAGACCTTCTAGCAGCACCAAATTTCGTAGTTTGTAGTTTGAGCAGTACCAATCTTCCCGTGAAGACAGCCTGACAGCGCACCAAATAGAAATCAATAGGGTAATCAGAATTCATTGAGGGTTTCGTTCCGAGGAACAATCAGAAAGCGGCAGAATATTAGTACTTCGAGAGAGAGAGAGAGAACAAATGAGCCGAGATGGAACAGAGGCCAGACACACAGAGACGGTTCTAGAGTTCAATGACACGTTGCCACTCCTTCTTTTCGACGCGTCCATAGTAGATGTCTTCGAGCGATTCGCGAAGTTTTCGGTACAGTTGGTACTTGCTTTCGACCGTTGGAATCGACAATTTCTCCATTATATCGTTCTCCTTGTCCACGTGGACAATTTCAGAGACGGGTCCAACGACGGCGGCGGTTCCGGAGACGAAGAACTCGTGGACGCGCTTATCGCGGATCGCCTTCGAGAGTTGAGTCATTGTGAAACTGCGTTCGGAGACCCTCATGAGGTTCCATTCGCGGGCGAGCTCCAGGCACGAGAGGCGCGTGATTCCGGGGAGGAGGAGGCCTGAAGACGTCGGAGGGGTGATGAGTTCGAGTTCATTGTCGTCGTTGGTCCACAGGACGAAGAGGTTCATGGCTCCGGCTTCGGTCACTTGACGGTCGTCTCCGGAGAGCCACATCACTTGGTCGCACTGTTGGAGGGCCGCCATCCTGGAAACAAAATGTAGTTTGTAGTCTAGGCAGCACCAAACAGTGTAGTTTGTAGTCTCTCACTTTCCAATGGCAACCGTCGGCGCGTAGTTGCAGCCCATCTTGTACTGCCCGACGCCTCCCTTCCACGATCTCACCATCTCCGGATCAGCCAGCAGACGGATTCCCTGAACAAATGCAAATGCGCTCTATCGAACGAAACGGTCGCAAAACCTGATTATAGTCAAAGTAGCTGCCAGTGACAGTAGTGAAACAAGACCACTTCGCCTGCAAACTCTCTCCGATTCCGATATGCGGCTCGGTGGCGATCATGAACGGGCGGATGTACAGAGACGCTTGGTCGGACTTTGGAATGAAGTACTGGTCGGTTCGGATGAGTTCGTCCATGAGGAGCAGCGATTCGCGAATGTCAAAGTCCGGAAACGTCGAACGACGCGCCGTTCTCTTCATTCTCTCCATGTTCAGCTCCGGGCGGAACATACGCACCTGTAACAACGGGGCTTTTCCGAAAATCCGGAACAGGCTTGGTCAGAAATTTTTTTCCGCAAAAAATTTTCCCAAAAAAAAAGTCAGAAATTTTCGGAAATTCCGAAAATGAGTCAAAACTGTGCCAAACTGTTTAAAATATTACAAACTATTCGGTTAATCAGTCCTTCAAGTCGAAAAAACCACAGAATCAACACATTTTTGTTGAAATGATCCTTCGGAAATCGTTTTTTTTTTTTCACTTTCGAAGCAAATTTTTTTGTTTTTCGGAACAATTTCCGAAAATCAAGTCGGAACAATTTCCGGAAAAAGAGTTCGGAACAATTTCCGACGGATTCCGAAATGAAAAGTCAGAAAACTCGGAAATTCCGGTAGTTCCGTATCCGGTTCCGACCAAGCCTGATCCGAAAGACTTCTCACTACGATGTTCCGTTGTAATCTTTCTTATACTAAAAGGGAAAGGATGTCTGTCTGTCTGTCTGTCCGTTTGTTTGTCCAGAGCCGTTTCTCAGCCGCTACTGGACCGTTTTAGCCCATTTTTGGCACAGAGGTCAAAAGTATTGACCGCAAGGTGCACGTGAATTTTCTAAGCGATCCGTCAACTTTTAGGGCTTCTGGGCTAATTTTTGTGTATTTTCCCTCTTAATTGCGCCTCTGGGAAGGTTGCGTCGACTCGACTCGCCCATCTTCCCAGAGGCAGATTGAGTAAAAGGGGACGGAAAACACGACATAGCCCAGGCTGAGAGGCGGCGTCAGCCGCCTCGATTGGCCTGGTTAACACTAATAAGAAATTGCGCGCGAAAACTGGGGGGAGGATAAGAGAAGAGGAGATGCATGAGAAACGAGAGAGTGCGAGAGAGCGTGCGCATTGGAGAGAGACGAGACATAACGAGACCTGCGGCAAACAGTTCGCCATTCATTATTATCGATCCGTCAGCTTTTTTCCAGTCGTTCTCTCTCTATTTTTCTCCAAATTCAACGGTTTTTCGTTAATGGTGAGTCTTAAAAATAGTCTATGAGCTGCCGACAACTTGGTCTTTATAATTGAAAAAAAATTTCCCAAAAAAAAAAGTCGGTATTTTTTTCCGAACGTAAATTCTGATGATATTACCGTTTTTCCTCGAATAAATCGGCAATGCTGCCGGAGAATCATTATTTTTCCAGATTGATACGACATATCAATATGTTGTCAACAATAACTTGTAGATCATAACTGACTACAAGTGTGATGTTGACAACTATTCGGCAGCTCTCATCAAACTTGAGATATAGTGATTCTACGACAGCGTTTGGGAGCTACTCGAGGAAATAGGATATCCATAAATGATCCAGAGCGAATGGGGATCTATAGGCTCTAATCAATTTTGTTTCAGAGTTTCAGAAATTATTTGTGAACCGGAAAACACGGTTTGCTGTAGACTTTCGGTGGAGCGCGCTTGCTGACTACGTCGGCCGCTCCACGACGTGTCTTTTTAGAAATACGTTTTCTTTACTTTTGAAAATAAATTCAAAATTCGGATTGGGTAATTTCCAATTTCCCTCCTTTGCCCACCTTTCCATCGACTCCATAATAGGCCTTCAATCCCTCGAAACACGTTTGAGCATAATGAAGAACTTTGGCTCCGGGATGAATGGAGAAGTTCTGAAGAGGTTTGATCTGCGGATCGAACCATCCCTCCTTGGAATCCCAGTCGATATCGATCATATGAGCCGCATAGTAGCGCCCGAATCCCAACTTTGACGGATCGCCCGGAATCAACGGCTTCTTCGTCGTCGTTTCGATCTTCAAATTGGCGAATTTGAACGAGTAGGTGGTTCCAGAGCTGTGGAACGATCTGAAGAGATTCGAAGATTGGAAGAGATCAAAAGATCAATGGACTAACCTTCTAGCCGAGTAGAGCGATGGATTGTACAGAACTCTCTTCATATTCATTCTCATCCACGTTTTTCGAAGGAATTTCAGAGAGAAATCGTTGAAGAACTGACAATCATTTACAAACTGATCAGAATTTTGGAAATTACACGTTGCACTTTTTTTCGATTTTTTTACAGAGGTAAGTGAAGTTCACGTTTTTCCGCATGTTCCGTTTTTTGAATTGATGTTCTAGCTCTTCCGTAAAAACCGGAATGATTCCGAATATGTGTAGTTTGAACCAGGCATCTGGATTCCTAACAATTCCGGAAACATCTGGAATTCCGGATAAGCAATGTGCCTATTCGAAAGGTGAAACGAGAATATCCGGCAATGTTTCTTCAACCCGGAAATTCCGAATACTCCGGAAAAGAGCAATTGTTTTCATTCGGAAAACGCCTGCATAGGCAACAAAAGATGAATGTTCCGTTGTGGGAATTGACCGAAAATGGCGGCCAAAAACTCTCGAAAACTCGTTTTGCTCACATTTTTTGAATTTTTTGTTTCCTGCAAATTCCTCAATTTTCAGAGCCAAAATAGATGGTCCAGGTGAAAATGCGCACTTCCGTGTCATAGAGCAACAAAATGTGATATATGTATTTGCACACTCTTGGTACTACATAAACATTCATGAATTCATTATCCCACTCATTTTCCCCTTCCTTCCACGCCAGTTTCCCACTTGTATTCGGGCGCATGTCTCTTTTTCTCCCACTTTCAGTGTCCTTTTTGACGTGCTGAATTGACTGATTTTTGGAGATTGCAGCACCTTTTATTGTAGTTTGTAGTTTAAGCAGCACCAAACTTTTCGATCTCCGCTTTTGTTTGGTTTGTTCCAAACTATTTTCGGGGTGTGGTTGACAATTTCTCTACCTTTGAAGTAGATTGATCAAATTCGTTTAGCAGCACCAAAATTTGTAGTTTCTAGTCCAGGCAGCACCAAATTCTAATTCCTTTCGTCTTTCACTCATTAAGTTTTGATGCTGCTATTCTGTAGATTTGGCAGCTCATGGTTTCAGCATTTTTCAGGAAAATAGTCAAATTCTGACTTTGAGGTATTCAACCATTAGGCAGCACCAACAAATGTTTTCAGCAGCACCAAGGCAAGATCCCTCTTCTTCAAACAACATATCCCCCCATTATCCCCTGTGCTCCCTTTCCAATGCCCCGCGTCCTTATCCCCCTTCTCCTCCTTCGTCCCCCCAAGTACATTTGAATATAAATGGATCAAAGCTCAAGGGCTCTTCCGCCCGTTGAGCTCCTCCTTTCCTTTTTTTTCATATTCAAATCCGCCTTCCCCCTCCTTTTACTCACTTTTCACACAATTTCCCCCGCCAACTTGTCCTCGGGGCGAAATTCCGTGTCAAAATTCCCTTCTCTAACCGCTTTATTTTCCTAGTTTTCTAAATATTATTCTTCTCTCCGGAGATGCTCTGATTTTATTATCCTTTTCACGGAGAAGTGATAATTGGCTCAGTGCCAAGAGTTGTCGGCTCTGTTGGTCTCGCCGCGCGCCTTTGTGTCGATTTACGTACACCTCGTGTACTCCTCGAGGAGGAGTGGAAATAAATTAATTCAACCGAACGCAATTTCTCTTAATTTTCTTCAATTTCACCAATTTTTTCGCTGTTTTTTCGCGGAAACTTCGACATTTACGTTTAATATATTTATTTATAACTTCTGTAATTGATATTTCTATGTTTTCAGGGGAAGAAAGCTGTCGGCATCATCGGCGACAGGAAACAATGGAAAAAGAGGCGTCTAGTGCAACAACCCGGAAGTTTGTGATAAATTCACATATTATGTTACAGCTGAGTTATGTTTCTATCATTTTCCCATGTTTAAGCGTCATATTTTCCAGAAACCTGTCGAAAAATGGAAGCAGTCGGCTGAAACGGAGAAATTAATAATGCTTTTCTGGAAAATATGACGCTTAAACATGGGAAAATGATAGAAACATAACTCAGCTGTAACATAATATGTGAATTTATCACAAACTTCCGGGTTGTTGCACTAGACGCCTCTTTTTCCATTGTTTCCTGTCGCCGATGATGCCGACAGCTTTCTTCCCCTGAAAACATAGAAATATCAATTACAGAAGTTATAAATAAATATATTAAACGTAAATGTCGAAGTTTCCGCGAAAAAACAGCGAAAAAATTGGTGAAATTGAAGAAAATTAAGAGAAATTGCGTTCGGTTGAATTAATTTATTTCCACTCCTCCTCGAGGAGTACACGAGGTGTACGTAAATCGACACAAAGGCGCGCGGCGAGACCAACAGAGCCGACAACTCTTGGCACTGAGCCAATTATCACTTCTCCGTGAAAAGGATAATAAAAAGGTTCAAAAGAAGACGAATATTCAGAAGACGTCGACATCGTCAGAATATGAGTAGAAGTGAGCTGCGAGGGCTGCTCCAAAGCAGCAACAAACTACAACAAAGGCACTCGGAGCCGGCGGCTCTGACGCCTTCCAGGAGGATTCGCGTGAGTCTTTGGCACCTTTTTTAAATGAGGATCAATGGGAAAATGGGGGGGGGGGATTTTCTTTGATTGTGTTGAACAGGTGTTTAGAAATGTCCAGTTCAGGAGTAGGTAGGATGCTCTGGTTCTCCGAATCCAAATTAGTAGAATGCTCTACAATTTCTGAACAGGTAGAATTCTTTGGAATTCCGGATAGCTGTTTTACGGAAAACCACGCTGAAACAGCTTTTGGATGTTCTTTGATAACGGAATAATGCGATTTTCCATTGATAAATGGAAATATTCGAATTTTGAGAATGAGAAAGAGTCAGGTTTGTACAATTCTCTGGAAATATGGAGTAGAACAAATACTCACTGAATTTCAGTTGAGAGCTTTCCGGAATTCCAGAAGACAATGTTCCAGATGAGTTGAGAAGAGCTCCGTATTTACCTTCTAATAGAGCGTCACCTCAAAGGCTGTCGAAGAATCATTATATCTCGAGATTGATAAGAGATTTCTAAAAGTTGTTGACAGCAAATTTGTAGATCGTTACTAGGACTACAAGTTTGCTGTTGACAACTTTTTGATATCTCTTATCAATCTCGAGATATAATGATTCTTCGGCAGCGTTTGGAGGTGCCGCTCTATTTGAAGAAGAACGGTATTTGGAAAACAGGAACGGCTGGATTAGTACAATGTTCCGTTATAACTAACGGAGGCAAGTGTTCCAGCAGTACCGTAATCTCCGAAATTTCGGATGACAACTTTCCGGTTGAATAGACTAGAACACTTTTCGGACAATTTAGTTTTTTAATTCTCGAAAGAACTGTACCTCAAGGAACATCAGACTAAGACAACGCTTTAAAAAATAGCAGCACAACAAATCAAGTATTCCGGAATTCTGGAAAATAGTGTGTTCCGGAAGAATGCACTTAAACGAAGTCCCCCCACTTGAAAATCAAATCTCCCTCTCTCCAGAATCTCTTAACGATGTGCCCTTTTCGGCATCTGAACACTACGTCAACACCTTTGAAATTCGGTCACTTGCCTCCCAATTTCCGTCTGAAGGCCCCTTGGGCCCAAGGGGAGAAGAAGGGGAAGCAGCATTTGCATACACGATTCCTTATTTTTGACTGAAAATTGGCCCAAAATTCTCGAAATTTGACGGAATTCTTTTCGATGAAGAAGGAAGAAGATGGAGTTCTGCTGAAAACGAGAGCCAATTTCAATCAGGAATTTCCTCTTATTTTCTGATGTTTTTTGTTCTATTAGCCGAGCAGGAACCACTTCGGAACTGGCGGGCGGGGGGCTCATCTGGGAGTTCTCCCGACCAAAAAACGAGACACATTCTTCCAGCATTTTTGAGCCATCTTCCCCCCAGAAATCTCACACTTTTCTCGTGTTCCCAATGACCAGAATTCTCTTTGAGTGACGTGACGTCGTTCTAGTGTCTTCTGTCTCGTCTTCTTCTGAGCAGCACCAAATTTTGTAGTTTGTAGTTTGAGCAGCACCAAATTCATCGAAATCCACTGAGCAGTGAAGCAGCACCAAAAGTACACATCAATAGAACACGTTGTTCCCTCGACGCAGCAGCACCAAGTTTTGTAGCTTGTAGTGTAAGCAGCACCATCCAGATAGCTCAAATTATAATTAAGATTTAGCTCTCTCTAATTAAACATAATTATAATTAAACCTACCGAAAACGAAAAAAAAGCGGGGGAAAATTGCTCTCCTCCTCCCCTCTCCCGATATATATAATTTCCCCTTTCCCCTATTTTTAGTGTTTTTTTTTGTCTCCCTATTCTCGCCCCCTCCGTGCCCCCTTCGCGCCCCCAATTAATTATGTGCGCGCGCGCTCGGATTCCTGAACAAAAAAAAACGAAGAAGGGAAGGAGCGGGAGAGCAAACTTAGAGGAGAGGAAAGGAGAAAACGAAGGGAAAATAGAGAGAGAGATATTCCGAGATTTCTCATTCCACTCCTTTTTTTGGATCTCCACTCCTCCTAACTGACTTGAATAATGTTCCCAATTCGAACGAACTCTCCGTCTAAACGTGTTTCTATTACTCAGGTTGGTAATGAAAATGCTTGAAGTTTCAATTGAAAACGTGCATTTTTTGAATTCCGGTGATTTTCACTTACGTTATTTTGGAGCATCGTACTGGAAACTCTTATTGCCGATCCGATTATCATCTCAAAAATCTTTGAAACATTGAAAATACTCTAAATATTTACTATCGACAAAAACGGTGATTTTGACAAGAATACTATCGGATGCATCCGAGATGAAGATTTTGACGAGTTTTCGCAAGAAAGAGTTTTCTAGGCCACCAACAGTTTCGCGCCGGCGCGAATTACTGTGGAAAAAATTTGAAAATTTCAAATAGTCAGGAAAATTCAATTTCAGCCTTTTTTCCGGGTGTTTTTCGTGTCAATTGGTTCTCTTATCATGCTTAATTAGTTTTATCGAGAAATCCGAATGAAAACCGCCCGAATACCGTCTTTCTAGATCAAGGGTTACGGTTACAAACGTTGAGCTGTGTCTCGTTCGTTGCGAGACCTCCCGGCGGCCGCCAAAGCTTTTTCTCGTCAAAATCTTCATTTTGGATGCATCCGATAGTAGCAGTTATTCAAAAACAGGACTCTTTTGCACTAGCGTTATTTTGGAGCATCGTACTGGCAGTTCAGAATTTGAAATTTTTCTGAAAAACGGCTCTTGGAGTATTGTGATGAGTGTTTTCTTCGGAAAAATCACATTCTTCTTTCACTTTCGCCAGTACGACGCTCCATAATTCCACCTCGCCAGAAAGTTGTTCCTGGCGTTATTTCAGCGTGTCGTATAGATTTCGAAAGATGCTGATTCCCAAAATCCCACTGAAAACTGATTTCAGATTGACGAGAGGGTCTCGAACAGCCGCCACCACAGACGCGCCGAGCAACGGAGCTACTCGATCACGAAACGGACGATTAGCCGCTTTCGGAGCAAATTACTTCTACTCGATGCACAGGTTTAATGCCCGGTTTTTAACGGCTTCTTTCCGGACAAGAAAACGGAGATAATTGTGGTTTTAACGGGCGTCCTTGAAGAAATTGAAAAAAATGAAGAAAATGGCTCTCTTTTTTTATGGGTTTTTATTCGAATTCTTAGATTTCAAAACGAGCATTAAATCTATCAAAACCCACCCACGTATGATTTTCCGGTTTTCCGGTTACTTCCGGAATTCCGGATATTGTGTGAGGTAAAAAACTAGAGGAAAAGAGCGAATATTTCTTTCTCTTTTGTCTTTTTTGTTTCCGGTGTCTGGAGACCTCCTTTTCAACGAAAAATTGGGGTTTTGGTCATATTTTTGGGAAAATTTCTCACGAGTTTCCCACCCTTTTTTTCATCTTTCGAAAACCGAGAAGTTCGATTAGATTTTTTGAAAACAAAATTTTTTTTTCTAAATTTTGAAAACTCTAAAAAAATTGTTCTCAAACTTTTGATGATAAACTGATGATCAATGTTTCTAGAATTTTAGAAAATATTCAACCAGTCGAATATCCCGTAAAAATCCAAAAATTGAGAACTTTTCAATTTTTTAATTCATAATTCAAAAAAAAGAAGGATATCCTCAATTGCTGATATGTCGTGTGCGTCAGAAGCGCAGCACCTAATCCGATTTTCCGTTTGTTTATCTGATTGCCCTTTCAGCCAGAGGAGCAGCAACAAAAGAGAGCAAAAAAAGAGCTCACGTTTCACATTTGGCATTCAAAAGAGAATCTATAGGTGTCTATGTCTCTCTCTCTCTCTCTTCATCTTTCATTTTCCCACAAAGTGTGTCTGGAACATGAAAAATGACCCGTTATTTATCCCCGCCGGATTTCTCACATCTTGATTTTCAGGAGATGTGCTTGTGTGGACTTTTGAGCATCACTCACTCTGTCAACTTGATCTTATGTATTGAGGTAAGCGAAATGCTCCCGAATTTCAAATACGTAGTAGATCAAAACGACGCTCTGAAAGCGGAGCGTTGTATTTCTCAATCGGCGGTTTTCTCTAGCAGCACCAAATTTTATAGTTTGTAGTCTAAGCAGCACCAAATTCATCGAAATTCACTGGGTAGTGAAGCAGCACCAAAACAACGCACCAATAAAACACGTTCTTCCCTCGACGCAGCAGCACCAAATTTTGTAGTTTGTAGTCTAAGCAGCACCAAATTCATTGAAATCCACTGGGTGGTGAAGCAGCACCAAATGTTATAGTTTGTAGTCTAAGCAGCACCACAGTTATAACTTATCCAAGCAGCGCCAAACTACCTAAAGCACTGACATTTCGTTCGTGTTCGTTCTCCCTCATCCAGTTTTGTTGCTGCTTAGACTACAAACTACAATTTCTGATGCTGCTCTCCAGGTCTTCTTCGCCCTCATCCTCCTCATCCAATCACCGGACCTCCTGACAATGGACGGCACTTACTTCTATTTCCTCGGCTTCTTCGACGGCGGCGGAACCTTCTTCTTCTCCCTCCACGTCTCCTGTAAGTCTTCTGAATCCACGACGATGAACGAAAGGTGAAATTTACAGTGTGCCTCACATGTCTCGTGACATCTGCCCTTCTGTACATTGGCTCCAGATGCCAACGCCCCTCACTCATCCTTCCGCACGTCTTCTGGCAATTCTCCTTCATCCTCATCTCCATATCAGCCATTATCGGTGAGAATTGGAATTAAGGGAATGGCTAATATGCGGATGTTATTCCAGTGCTCATGTCACTTGGGATCAGTGGCAAAATGCTCCTCCCTTCGAGCATCGTGCTCAGCTGTATGATGGCTGTCGCAGGTATACTCCTTCCTTATCACTATATCATTTTTCATCAGATTGAACACGTAGCTCCAAGTGATCCAAAGGCTTTAGAATGGCTCCAAAAGCTCTGAAACTGCTCAATGTCACTCCTATTGCAACTAGGCGCTAATCCAGCTTTCTATGTGCATATTCTGGTTCGTTGAGCTCTATTTGAGCTCAATTCAAATTTGAAAATAGACGAGATGACAATTTGGCCTCTGAAATGAGCACGAATTCCGTCAAAATGCTCAATTTACATCGGAAAGCTGTAAATTATGAATATGAATGAGCGAAGACGTCAATTTTGTCTAAATTCAGCACAAATAACATTGAAATTCTTCTTTTTGACCTCAATTTCGATAAGCGAGGGGTGATTCGTCAATCTAGGTTAAAATTAGCACACCAACATTTGAAAATGCTTAACTGAAGCGCAATCTTGCTCAGGAAGCAGGGAAGGTGTCTAGGAGCACATAATGGATTGTTTTGTGGCTTTGAAGATGTCACGTCATCCGGAAATCGGATGCTTTTACATTTTTCAGCAATTTCGACTTTATGAGTTCTTACAATTTGATAAAATTATCTAGAATCATTCACTTTGCAATTTCAAAGTTACCACGCCACAGGGAACCTAAGAAATTTGAATTTTCGCTACTTTACCTATTTTGCAAAAATGCCACGTCATCATAATTTAATAGGTGTCTTGGGAGTAAGCGTGTTTCCCTTCGAATAGAGCGGCACCCGAAGAACCATTATATCTCGAGATTGATCAGAGATATCAAAAAGTTGTCAACAGCAAACTCATAGTCCTTCTTATGATCTACAAGTTTGCTTTTGACAACTTTTCAATATCTCTTATCAATCTCGAGATATAATGATTCTCCGGCAGCGTTTGGGGTGCCAGTCTACTCAAGGGGAAATACGGTAGGTTGGATTCCAGCCACTATTTCTACAGATGAACAGTATAAAATTTCAGCTTATTTTAAGTTGTTCTAAGCCATCTAACTTCTCAAAACGCGCCGTTGATTGCAGGATGCTGTGAGATGTGGTGGTGTCTGCTGTCGGTGGCCTATTATCGTCACATCAGTGATCTGAGAGATCACTCGTTCTCCACTTCCCTCTCACCGCCGTGGGATCACGATATCCTCGGTGCACGGGACAGTGTCGTTTGAGTAGTACGACACTCCAGCATTACGGGATTCTTAATGACGGGTCACACACCTGTTTCCTTTTTGTACGCAAATGAATCATTCTCATTCTCTTCTCGCATTCAATTCCTCCGTTTCTTTTTCAGACCTTCCGGACGTTATTAATCAGTGATAATCCCTCAGGATTTATCAAAATCCTACATAAGACATTTTTTCCAAAAATCCAAAAAACACATTTTCCGGAAAATGCTCATTTACCCATTTCCCCCGTCTTCTCTCAAAAATCAATCATTTGTTTTCTGTAGCCCCTCTCTCCCATAAATCCTCCGAAATGAGGTCATAAAACACGAAAATTGACATAATTGTGCTACAACCCAAAAGCAAGAGCCTAAGACAACGCGCTGTTTACGGATTTCTTGTTTTCCGTTCTTTTGGAACATCGTACTGAAATTTTCCCTTTTTTGAAAAGTAAATGTTCCAATTTAACACTTTTTAGTATTTACTACTATGTTTAGAAGTTAAAATTACGCTATTGATACACTTTTTTTGCAAAAAAATTGTCCAAAAATGGTGATTGCTTTTGGTGCTGCTACGCTGAAGTTTGGTGCTGCTAAGCTGAGATTTGGTGCTGCTGAGCTGGAACTTGGTGCTGCTTAAAGAACACGCGCTAGTTGAACCTTCCTTGTCGCTGCTCGAATAGTTTCAGTGCTGGCTCCCGAATATTGGATTCTCCGTAGAAAAAAAGAAGAAGAAGAAGCGCAAAAAGACCCATAATTTGTGCTGGCAGCCATTCATCAACTCCTCATCGTTTCTCCCACTTTCTCACCTGTCGGTCGTTTCAAAAAACTCATAAATCGTTTTCTTCCCGAACTGACTGCTCGCCGAGCAGCAGCAGCACAAAGAGAAAGACGAATCTCCGCCTCAATTCCCCACCACGAAACTCTCTCCTTTTTCCCTTTTTTTTCGCGTTTTTGCACCGTTCTATCCTATCCACTAATCCAATTAATCAAAAGATCGAAAGACCCGCTACCATATGTCATTTGACCATCTTTCGATATCAGTTGTACTTCTCGAGATATACCGGTTTTCCTGTAGCGTCATCAGAGACAGTTTTGTGCTTCCTAGACTATAAACTACAAGCTACAATATTTGGTGCTGCTAATCAAACTTTTACCGTAAATCGGTGACGGTTCTGTTATGAAAGTGGTTTTGGTTTACGTTATGTTGTTTTTCGAATCTGCAACTTTTGAGTCCTTGGCCTCAACTTAGAGGCTCCAGAAATCAGTTGTAAATTATTTCAGACTGATATCACTGTTATCAACTGAAAGGAAATTTCAGGAGTAACATGTTCCCAGTTTATCAATTTTCGATATCAGTTGTAGTTCCCGAGATATACCGGTTTTCCGGAAGCGTTATCTGAGTTTGGTGCTGCCCAGACTACAAACTACAATCCTTGGCGCTGCTTTCCTCTCTCAAAAAACCCCCACATTCAATTTCAAGAAACCCACGTCGTGCCCGAGGCGATTTGTGGCCATTTTAAGCGGCTTTCGGAGGCCCCCAATTTTCGGTGGGTTGTAATCCAATTTGTTCGCGAAGGCTGCGGGAAATCTCCGTTTTAACAGACCAACTACCTTTTCTCGTCCCCGTCTTCCTCAACCTTTTTTTGGCCGTTGTTTTGCCGGTTTTGGCTCCAGAAGAAAAAAACCGGATGAGAAGAGGAAGAACCCAATAGAGAAGGGAGAGAAAACTGACGTTTTTGTCACAAATGCGGCCCTCCCCGGCGGCGCGGGGTGGTGTCCATTAATAAATTAACACAGATCCCCCCGCTCATCGGCTCATCGGACCCTTATGACCCCCCCGTTCTATACACACCCAAACAGTGATGTTTTTGCAGAGAGCAGGCACAATTTGGGCTCAGCTCAACGACTACCGCGACACTTTGTACATTATCTTCGGCATCACCTGTCTCGTTTCATGGCTCTGCTTCAATTTATGGGCGTTACGGTCAGTTGTTTTCCTGTACTTTGTGTGTCGAATAGATCTTCCTCGGACAGTGTCTTTCAGATAACAAAATAGACAAACCATACTATCGGCTGCCAACGAAATGACCCCGAAGAGCACTTTCGGAAAATCATTACATCTCGAGATTGATAAGAGGTATCAAACAGTTGTCACCAGCAAAATTGTAGTCCTATTTATGATCTACAAGTTTGTTGTTGACAACTTTTTGATATCTCTTATCAATATGGAGATATAATGATTCTCCGGCAGAGCTCTCCTCGGTTGCGGGGCCATTTCGGTGGCATCCGATAGTAGACGTAAACCAAGAGAACTTATGGTTCTCGCGCATTCTGCTTTAAAAACCCTTGAGATGATAATCATTCCAAGTTTTTCTCTATATTATCATTCACTTGACACGGATAAGTGCTGATAACAGAAGATACTGGTGAGGTGGAGCACTTGGAGATTTAGGATGCTCCGTGAGCAGTGTCTATTGATATTTTTTGGCGTCTTTCGATTCATTCCCAGCCGTTTTCTTCCATTTTCTACTACACCTACATCATTTGCTCCGTGAGCACTAGTTCCCCCTTGTCTCAAAGTGTAAAAAAACCGGAACCAGCTATTATTATCCTTGTGGCTGCCTCTGTTTTTGTCCTCTCCCTGAAAGTGCACCGAGAGCCCAATTATTCAGAACATTGAGCATTTCCATGACAAAAAACAATCGTTAACATGTCCTTAATTACCCTAAATTTCCCCAGTGGCCTAGTTTTTTTTTCCATGAACTTGTTAGGCCATCAATTTCCAATTATTTCAGTGAATTCTTCTGTCCGTCTCTATTCTCTTCTGCTACAATTAACCGCCCAGCGGATCGTCTGACACGCATTAAAATGCAATACATATCCAGGTAAGGGATCTCTTTTTTTGAGAGGGAATCCAATTTTGAACATTTCTCTATTATCGGATGCCATTGGGATGGCCCCGCAACCGAGGAGAGCTCATTTGAAAAATCATTATATCTCGATATTGATAAGAGATATCGAAAAGTTGTCAACAGCAATTTTATAGTCCTCGTTTTGATCTACAAGTTTGCTGGTGACAACTGTTTGATACCTCTTATCAATCTCGAGATGTAATCATTCTACGGCAGGGCTCTCCTCGGCTACGGGAGAACTTGTAATTGGGTTGAATTTTCCAAAAGAGACGGCCGATTCTCCAGTACAGTGATCCGAGAACCCGAGAATCCAAAGCTCTGCGGTATTTCGGAGCATCGTACCAGTCCACTAACAACATTTCTCGTTCTAAACCCTCATTTCCAATTCTCAAATGTTTTCAGTGGTCGCCTTCTCACGAATCTGACGTCTTCTTCAACTTCTGAATCCCAACACTCGACAGTTCCGAATATCGATGTTTTTGTGGTTTGATGCATTGAAAATGAAGATTTGAACCCTTCTGAACGTCTAGTATTGTGTTTCCGGAGATCAGAGATGCACGTGGTAATAACGATGCTCCGATATTCCGCTGGACAGTCCGAGGTCTCGCCACGAAAGATCAACGGAGCAGGAGCAAAAGTTTGAAGCTACAGTACTCTAACCAACCGAGAATCACAACGGAGCCAGTACGATGCTCCGAAATTCCGCTTTATCAAAATTGGAAAGCTACAATGGGCAAATCTACAGTATCCCAAATCAAGCAGATGAAGAGGTCTTCTAGTACGATGCTCCAAGATTCCGTTTGCGCGAAACCTGGAAGGATCAGAAGATGATGTGAACATCTACAGTAACCCGGATCTGCCGCACCGCAAACCGGAAGGAACCCAAGGGATTCCCACCAGTACGATGCTCCGATGTTCCGCTTAGTCCCCCATAGGTAGGTCAAAACAGCGTCTAACAAGCTCCGAAACTCTTTATTTCGAGAATTTTCAGCAAAATCCGCCAAATGAACGCTCACTCGGAACGCCGCCAGAACAGCTGTCCGGGAGAGTTGTAGAACGGTTGGAGGTAGGATTTGCGTTGATAGAACGCCGATGGACCACTTGACGGGAAGCTTCTGAGAATGGTGAAAATGAGGGGAGGAAAACGTGTAGATCACTTACTTCGAGTCGTCCATCATGTCAAAAACGCGTTGAGATTGAGCGGAGAGCACGAGAATGAGCAGAATGAGCACTAGACACTGCATCGTCGTTTGGCTCATTTTTGGATTGGTAGGATGAGAAGAATGGATTCAGAAGACGTCAGAAGACACTTCTGAATAGAAGAATGGAGGGAGGCGGAGTCGTGTGTGAGGCGGTGGGGAGGAGGAGGTGGACAAGGAAAAACAAGAGGAAAGAAATGAAAAGAAGTGAGGGATTGGAGTCAATTTAGTTGATGAATTACTGAAAGACAGCACCCCTCCACGAAAAAAAATAGACCCAGTAGTCGGATTCTGAGCCACTTTTGAGCTTTTAGAAGTTCCGAGGCAAGGGTTCAGAGATTGAATGGAGTTTTGGGAAGTTTAGAACTGTATTTCAAATGGAAAGTTACAGCAATCCAGTGAGTGCTCTGGAAGGTGACATTCAGTATATTTAGGGCCTCTTTCTGGTTAATGAGCTCCATTGGACCGTTTGTACAGGAAAATTGAGCTCTGAGAGTTGGAATATCAGTTCTATTAAAAATGTGTTCTATTTCTCTGTAGATGAACCCGAATAGTTGATGGATAGAGCATTAAGATCAGTTGTACAGTAATCTACCATTGAAACTCTTCGATGATCTCTACGTGTGTTTAAATAGATCCTCCCCCTGTTGTTTGAAGTTTGAAAATGGATAGTTTCATCCATTTCCGTTTGGTCCCATTCAGTTTCTACTGCTCGATAACATTGGAAAATGACTTCTAAAATGCTCATTCTATGGAAAGAACGACTCGAAATTCTTCCCATAACTTCCACCTCTCGGTTGATTGTGAATGGGCTCTACTTCATCATATTTGAGTTGCTAGACTGCTCAAATCTTGAGATAATAGCTCAATAGAACTTCCTTTGGTTGTTTTTGAGCGAAATTGCTCAAACATGAAACATGAGACCGATTGGAGGTTTTTATGTTGAGTTATTAACCCTGGGAAGGGATTTTGGAGCATCGTACGAAAAAAAACATCAGACGATTAGAACACAAAAACTCCCTTCTTTCGAATAATCATTGATCTTATAAGGTCTCAGACTGATCAATGTACTTTAAGCATCAATGATTATTCTGGAGCATCGTAAGAAAAATGAGAAGCTCAAAGACAATAAGGATCAGTTTCCGGGACGTCATCTGAAATCTGAAAAATTCAGAATTCATAATAAGGGATTCTGAATGGAATTTTCTCTTATTTCGAATTCAAATATTCAAATACTCGGAATCCCTGGATCTCATTGAATCCGAGGCATGTCTATTCTCAGAAGAAGAGCAAAGAACGTCTTGAGATGGATTGTGGTTTCAGTAAGGAACGAAGTGCGCTTTATTGTCAAAATAACCTGCGGGTGTCTGAATTTGAGGCTAAATCATGGATTATGGCACTGTGTTCTTGAATTCTCTTATAAATTGTATTGGTCGGAATTCAACGTCTTCTGAAGCACGTCTTCTGATCTGAAGCTTCGCTTTTCAACGTTGCACACTTTTGATCGTAATGAATGGAAGATTGGGGAGCTCAGCCAACGATTGTGTTGGTTTCAGGTGATTTGCGATAGAGCGCGTTTGCAAAGAGAGTATACTTTGAATGAATCAAAGGAGACCGCAAAACGGCTGCAAAAACGCAAGCGAACCCATCAATCACAACACGTCGGATCGAAATGATAACACTGATAACGAACTACTTCCAAACGCTCTCTTTCTCTCGTTCTCTTATACTCTCTCTCTCTTTTGTGTGGCGTTATCTCCGATTGAAATAACTTTTTCCGAGAAAAGGATAGAAAAGAGAGAGAAACAGAAGAAACTTATCAAAACACAACACTTCTCATTCACATCTTGCCTCTCTCATCTTTTCATCTCCTTCCCTTATTCGTCTTCTGATGAGATGAACGTCATCAGATCAGTTGGAAAGTGGAGAAGAGAACATTGTCCAAAGAACCGGTTGGATTGCAGCAATTTGGGAAATAGAGAGGGAGAGAGGAAGCAGGAGGATCGGATCAATGACGGATCAGCCCTTTTTTATCATTCATTGCCTACTAATATTTGTTTTTTTTTCGTTTTCGCCTTTCTCTTGTTCCTTCCAAGTGACGGGATCTTGAATATGAAGAAGCAGCACCAAATATTGTAGTTTGTAGTCTACGTGACAACAAAACGAAGCTAAGCAGCACCAAAAGAAAGTAGAAGAGACGCAGAGAAACAAACGAGTGTTTTGTACTGCTCAAAGTAATGTATAGTTTGTAGTCTAAGCAGCACCATTTTTTGTATTTTGTAGTCTGAGCAGTTACCCGCCACCCCCGCAATTCCTCCATTGGCAAATGCGCTCTATCTAACAAACCTGTTGATCCCATTTTTTCATAAAAATGCTCACAATGCCGAGCCGTTGTGATCTATGATGGTATCCATCATCCCGTGCTCTCGGTGGCTTTTTTTTCATAATTCCTTCTCTTTGCTCAAGGTGGAGAACACTTTACTGTCTTTCCTCCTCTCTCTCGCCCTTCCCGCGCCCTTCGCCTGCCCCGTGTCTTCTCGATCCAATACACAGTTTGTGTTATGAAATTACTTTTCTCTCTCTCATTTTCTTATCTTTTTATCATTTCCCCCTTCCTTTTTCCCTTTTGAGGGGGAGTGAAAAGAAGAATTTGTTCCATTTCTCTCCATTTTTTTTAGTCCACCATTCCGCTGATTCAAAAAGTTCTAGGATCATCCCCCGTACCCCATTACTCACCATCGTTATTTCGGAGCATCGTACTTTCTACAGAAACCCGGATCCTTGCCGAGTTTCCGCTCATTTCAGCACATTTTCCACCTCACAAACCCCTCCCGAGTGCTTATCAATTGACAACGTAGTATTGCCCCCGGCCTCTCCCACCGTCACTTATCAAAATGATCCAATTCCTGCAATTCCTTCCCGTTCTTAGCGAACGCAAACTTTGCACCCTTTCTTTTCACTTTTTTCCCCGACATTCAGCCGTTTTTGGTGAGCAGCGCCAAAATGTGTAGTTTGTAGTCTAAGCAGCACCAAAATATTTGTAGGCTGACCAAAACTAGCAGAAGAAACAACGATGATTTCGCAATTCCTGGTTAGCAGCTCTAAAATGTGCAGTTTGTATTCTAAGCAGCATCAGAATATTCAATGTTAAAAAAAGGCCGAATGTCGTCGAGCAGAGCCAAAAAATAACAAGAGAAGCAGAGAGTTTGACAAAATTTGGTGCTGCATTCAGGGTGCAGCCCCAAACATTGTAGTTTGTAGTCTAAGCAGCGCCAAAATACGTGATGACAGAAACAGCCAGAATCAAAGTTAGCTGCGCCAAAATTTCTAGACAATTGAGATGAGACACAGATAATCATACGTAATTTGGTGCTGCATGCTAGAAATGCGGAAGGCAGCACCAAAATTTGTAGTTTGTAGTCTAAGCAGCACGAAACAAAGGAAAAGAGCAGTGCGAACTTTGGACTTTGAGCCCTTTTTTTTGCAACTAGTGTCCATGTTGGGCGAATAATAAGAATAATGTCCGTGTCCTCTCCTCGAAATTACCCATTTGTCTCTCCCTCCAACTGCCCTTTTCTCGTATTTATGAGACGTCCCGAGGGTTTATTTCCTCTGTTTTTTCTCTGCTTTCCCCTTCTCATCACCCCCCGGAACAAACGTGTTTTCGTCGTACATTCCCCCCATTTCTCCTCTTTCTTTTTCCACCAGATGTTCCACTTGTGACCTGGGGGGGGGGGGGGGGGCTCATCGATTTCGAGATACATAGACTCGTGTTTTTCTGGGCTCTTTAATGCTTTTTTTTAAATGAAATTCTGCGTTTTTCCTATTGAAAATTGGTAGAATATCCGAAAGTTTTCGATTTCTTGTGGGTTTTTCAAGTTGCTCACTGTTTTGTGCTCTTTTGAGCTCATCATTGACTCATCTTCGTTTTCACCCAATAAGTTATCTTCTGATCCGTCAATTTCTTCAAATTATCCTGTTTTGAGCTTTGGAATTCAACCGAAATTTCAATTAAGCTAGAAATGTCAAAAAAGACACGATTATGTGCAATTTCCGCTAAAAACGATAGAATAGTTGCTTCTAGTCTCCATATTCCCGAATGTCTTCTTATATTTTCACAACGATGCTCCAGAATAACGGCAGTATCTATTGCCATTTTCGTGCAAGTGTCTCAAGTTTTCTCACGAATTTTCTCCGGAAAACAAGTCAATTGATACATTTATTTCGGTTACTTTCACTTTGGACTTTATATTCATACTGTTATATAACCTGGAAGTTTCCCTACAATGCTCCAGAATAACGCTGAAAACTCTTGAAAATCCACTTGTTTCTCTGCTCTAGCTGTATATTTTTTTCTATATTTACCAACTTTCAGAGAATCCACATAATAATCTGAATTTGAATAACGGGAAAACAATGTCAACGCAACGATTGAACACCACAACGAGTCTGCTGCCAGTGTGCGAGATTACGGTACGTTACGGTTTAAAAGTGAAAAGAATAGAGAAAAAGAGAGAGAGAAAAAGAGGAAAAGGAGAAGGAATCATATTCATGCATGATTGGAAAACGGTCGAATCAAAGCGAAATCTCCCTCCTTTTATTATTATGTCATTCGATTCTCTCCCTTTCCTTTTTTCTATCCTCTTCCTCCTCCTCCTTCTTCAATCATCCGTTTCATACGCTTATTCTGATCCCCCTCCCCTTCCCCCTGGACCACCCATGAGAAATCAAAGGGGAGTGAATCTCACCCAATTCTAACGCTCCCAAGTGGCTTCCCTAGAATTCCGAATGTTACAAGTGCGCTCCATTGAACTACCCATCAAGCTTTCGGTCTGCCGAGTTTGTTTGTTGTTTGGTGCTGCTTGGCGGATTTCGAACGTCCATTTCCAACTGGAATGGTTGCAAGTGCGCTCTATAGTTAATTCTACGAAAAAAGTCCATTAGAGCACACTTTCCGCACCATTCATGTTGTTGCAAGTGCGCTCTACTGGACCCTTTTGCAAGTTACCTGCACAATTCACAGTTTTCACTTGTCCTCCGTTGATTCCAGAAGATGCTTAGTCCAAAAAAGTCCATTAGAGCGAATTTGCATTCACCTACTCAGAGTGTCCAATTGAGATGTCCATTAGCATTAAATCAAAGTTGCAATTCCCCCTCCCATACACTGCAATTTCCTACTCAAAACGTTCGTAAACCGCCGAATGAAAAAAGAGCGCCTAAAAGACCCGGTTCCAAATGAAGGAGAACGAAAGAACCGAGGAGAAGTAGTCGACCAGTTCCCCTGTTTGCACCTACTCTCTCTCAGTTCATTTCTCCCTCTTTTGAATGCTAAACCCCCCCCCCCCCTATTCAACTTTTTATCTCATTTTCCCATCTTTTTCTCACCCATGTTGTTTTAGGCAGAACAAACATTTATGGGGAGAAAGTGGAGAGAATTCAAAAAAAAAGAGAAAATGCAGATTTTGGTGCTGCTAATATTGGCGCTGCTAACTTTGGAGCTGCTAACTATGCCTCTGTCTTCATTGGCGTTGCTCATTTTGGCGCTGCTAACTTTGGCGCTGCTTATGTTAGTGCTGATTCGACTACAAACTACAAACTCTTCACAAGCAGCACCATTTCACAAGTTTCACTCCTCACTGAAATTTGGTGCTGCTGGACAGGTGGTTAACTCAGATGGTTCTCTTAGGGCTATTTGAGAAGTTGATGATTCTCCGGTTTTCCGGAAAACGTCTCCTTGAACCCATTCCTTTTCCAATCCGATCCCTCGCCGTGTTCGTCGCAATCAGTGATGATATCACTTGTGTGCGCCCCTTTTGTGTGAGTGTCTGTGCGTGTGATCGACACCAAACGGAAAGGAAAATAGTGGGAGAACGGGAGGAAGAGACGATGGAATTTGCATAAGAAGTGTTTTGGACACTCGGTGATAGATCAAGGTGCGCATGTCTCTCGTTCTCTTTCTCTTTGTCTCTCTCTCTCTCTTGTAAATACTCTCCGCCTCAAAGCACATCAATCACCGGGTGGCTAGGAACGGAATACCGCGCAGCCGCCGCATCAGATACCGTCTCGGTTTCATTTCTTGCCCCGCCCACCGTTTCCTTTTTTCAAAAAGTTCTGGTGCTGCTTACACTACAAACTACATTATTTGGTGCTGCTCATCGCATGATCCTCCAAGTGGATGACTGAATGGCTAGTTGTGCTCTTCTCTGAGTCTATTGCTCCCACAATTTGGCGCTGCTAAGACTACAAACTACACAATTTGGTGCTGCTAAACGTTCTCCTCTTTTTTAAAACTGAATATCCCAAAAAACCCTCAAAAACTGCCTCAATTGCGTAATCCATCTAATTAATTTCATTCCGCCATCACTTCTAAAAATCCAATTTATTCATTACACCAATTGAGCAGAGGGGCGGCATTCGGGCGCGCTCTTTTTGCCCGCAATCATTGTGTAATAACCCGAATGGATGATGGCTCATAGTGCCCCGCTGCCGATGGGCCCATGTGTCATCACTTTCCCCCCTCTCCCGTCCAATGTGCTAATCAAAAAATAAAGAGCATCTGGGACGATGGCCGTATGCTATAAATATGACTCTATTTGCTATCGCAAGTGTTGTTTTTTTCTAATGGAAAATCACAAACTTCACCTTTTGGTACTACAAAAATAGAAAAAAATCTATACAACTCTAAAGATTTACCACAAGAATTTGGGTTACTGTAGTAAGGAATTATACATCATTCGATAGGAAATTCACATCTGTTCATTTTTCTTATTAACATATTTTCCTTATCTTTTATGGTTTTTGACATATGGGCAGTTTTTTGAATAGCAGATTCCAGGCGCTGGCGCCTGCTTTGGTGCTGCTTAGGCTACAAACTACAAAATTTGGCGCTGCAGCAATTTTGTGAATATCATCGCCTTTCGCAATCTGGTGCTGCTTAGACTACAAACTACAAATTTTGGTGCTGCTAGAGCGAAGTTTCGCAATATCATCTCAGTCTTTTCCCCAGAAAAGTTCTCCGAATGTTGTATTCGCCCCGTGCTCCTCGTTCAATCCACGGGGTTCTCCAATAACAAAAAGGCATATGGTCACCTCATATTTCACAATCTTCTCCCAATGTCTCCTTTGTGCCCCCCCCCCCCACTACCCTTCCGATCTCATTTGATTAGCCAGATGCTCTTTTTCTCTCTCTCTCTCTTTCTCAATTTCCTCCAAGTTTTCTGTTTCTTTCCTTTTCTTCTCCCAGTGCCCGATACTCTCAGTTCTCCTCTCCCCCGCATCCCAATTTCCATTTCCGTCCCCCCCCCCCCCTCCCCAACTTTTGTTGTTTCTTGTTCCCTCTCTCCCCACGTCTTGACCACCACAATCAGACCCCCCCCCCCCGGTTTTCCGTTGTGTTGCAGCAACACAAGCTTTCTCCCTTTCTCTCTTTTTCCCTTTTCTTTCAACACTTTTCTTCTTTCCAATTTTAGCCAGAAATTACGCTTTTTCTTGTCTAAATTTTGAAAGGAGCAGTTCTGAACATGTTGAAATTAGGATTCCTTATGGTACTGGTCACTAAATTAGCAAGAACATTCTAGACACCTTGTCGCCTCGTCTGATTCGGAAAAGTTTTGAAAAAGACTGAAAGAAGTTGTTCAAAACTTTCACCGTTTTGTAATTTGTTGTGAATTCAAAACTGCCGAGTTCTAGTTCTCATCACAACTTGCTTATAGCTACTGTAGCATTAATGTTGACATCATTCGATAGAAAATTCAATTCTGAACATTTTTCCAATTGACCCGATTTCCCTATCTCGCGCGGTTTTCGAGATATTCGTGGTTTTCATTCGAACACTTCTCTAGAAGTTCCATGAGATTTTGGTGCTGCTTAGACTACAAACTACAAATTTTGGCGCTGCTTAGTACGACACCTCGAACGTCCAAAAATAGATCGTATTCTCCAGTTCCAAACCCCTCCCATCCACTTTTTGTGCACTTCCGGCCCCAATCAATCTGCCATTAGACACCCCGCAATCCATCAAAATCTCATTAACCCGTATCTCTCTTGATATCCCTATCTATCAATTCACCCTCCTTTTCTCGCATTTCATCGCCATTTTTATCACTTTCCGAACAAGAATACGACACGAATGACCTCCACGAATGACACCCATATTTATCGCCTTTTTTAGAAACCCCCCTCCGACGCATTTCGGTTATAAATAGGGGCGGGATGATGGGTGGATGGACAACGTTTGGGCATCATGTCTTCGGGACTGTTTTCAAGCGGTTTTTTGAATTATAAAATCCCTATAATTTCGGCTTAAATTCCAGAATATACCATTCGAAAATCAGCGCTTTCTGAATATTTTTAAATTTTTTTTGAATTTTCTCGATGTTCTTTTTTTCCAGCAGCGCTAAATTTTCTAGTTTGTAGCCTAAGCAGCACTAAATTTTCTAGTTTGTAGCCTAAGCAGCACTAAATTTTCTAGTTTGTAGCCTAAGCAGCACCAAATTTTCTAGTTCGTAGCCTAAGCAGCACCAATGCAGGCGGCAAGCAGCATCAGCGCCTGAAATCTGCTATTGCAGAGAGTTTTTCTGGAATATTCCGTCACTTTGTACGAGTGTAAACCACAAGAGAACACACCTTCCCGACAGAGCCACCGCCAATTCGTACACATATCTCTTCCACTTTTCATCATTTTCTTCCACTTTTATTACACACTTCTTGTCTCTCTCCATGACATGTCATCTCCTCTTCTTCTTTTCGCCACCACTTGTGCTCCTCCGCCGACTGACTATTATCATTATTATCATACGATATTAACGGCTCGGTGAGCAAGAAATGAGGAGCACATCGGTGTGTGCTCATTCATCATTTCTCTCCATGATCCCGAAGCTCTTTTCACACCGAATCGCTCATTTGTTTGCCGCATAAATTGAGATGAATTGCGGCTATAGACAGTGTAGTTTGTAGTCTAAGCAGCACCAAACATTGCCTTTTGAGCAGTTTCTTCTTCCGGACAACCGGTATATTTCGGTAACCGTTATCAGTAGCAGAATTTTCTCAACTGAAAAATTGTTCCTTTGTGGATTTCCTATCAGTTTATGCTATTTTGATACATTTAGGTAAGTGCTAATGAGGTATAGGACCCTCTGAAATATAGTGCTACCTCAAAATCTCAAAACAACGTATACCCAACAGTGTATTCTAACTATTTACTCTTATCCTCGCTCTGTGGTGCCCTTCCAACTGTCAACAACAGAAATTATCCCATGATCATAAACGCACAGTACCTCTCTATCACATACCATTTAAAGTGCACATTTCCGTTCACTATTCGAAAAAAGACCCATAGAAATAAAAAAAAAGAGGGAAAAGAGACATTTGAACACAGCCAGTGAGACCATAATCCCATTACACTCCCTCACCTAGCCGTCTACCTCCCCTAAACTGCTGCCCTCTACTTTCCCCTTCTATATTTCAATTTTGACGTTCACTACGGTTATTTTCATTACACTATTCGATAGAAAATTCAATTCTGATCATTTTTCCAGTTGACACATTTTCTCTATCTTCAAAAGTTTTCGAGTAATGGGCGATTATACAATTTGCAACTCTAATTGTAAAGTGTAGGGACTTCATTGTTGTGGTGCTGCTTAGGCTACAAACTATAACATTTGCTGCTGCTACCACTATAAACTACAAATCTCAAGTTTCCCAAGAAAAAAAACGTACAATATTCCAATCGCCTCTTCTCAAAAGGGGCTGTCAATTTATTTAGATCTGCTTTTCAATTGTTTGGTGCTGCTTTCATCACAAACTATAAAATTTGGTGCTGCTGGCGCCCGATGTGTCACTCATCCGTTTTGTTACTCACACCTGTCCCCCCTCTCCCGTTGTTTCGAGGTCACTTCCTCCCGTCGCTTTTTTCCCTCACGCCCCCTATCTCTCCCTCTTTCCGCTCGCTTTTTTTTGAATTTTCTTCCATTTTCCCGCCAAAACAGTCGTCGGCGCTGACACCTTTTGAGATTTGAATCTCGCGCGCCCCTCTTAGCCGTCGAGATTTCGCTGATTTGCGATTATTTTCCATATTTACCACTCAAGTTTAATAAGCCTTTTAGCAGCACCAAAACTTTTAGTTTGTAGTCTTGGCAGCACCAATTTATGTAGTTTGTAGTTTCAGCAGCACCCTCCAGTACTAAGGGGCCCTTTTTCAATGCTTCCGGAAAACGATCATATCTCGAAAACCGTAACCGATATCAAGATTGTGTCAACTAATCAAATGTTCCTTTTCCAATTTCTTATCACTTTATCATTACTTTATCAGTTTGAAAAATGCTGAAGCACCTCTAGAACCTTCCAAAGGCCGATTATATATTCAGATCGGAAAAAAACTGATAAATCACGAAATCAGTGCGAGATTGTGAAAAATGAGCAACTACAAAATTAGAGAGCATGAAAGATTCTATCGTTTCGTGTTCTTAATGTCCAATTTCAAATAGACTGAGATGGATTTCGAAATTGAGGGTTCTGGGCAGCACCAAATGTTATAGTTTGTAGTCTAACCAGCACAACTCAGAAAGCGGAAAGTTTTTTGATGTTTGACTCTTGAAGAACTCTTTTAACAAGTACATCCTCCGTCTGTTTGTCTTCCCCCTATCTCTATTTGTGACCCCGGGCGGATTAAGTGGACTTATGGTAGCACACAGACCACCCGAGCATATGTTCGTTTATGTCACCCACACACTAACTAATTACTCTCTTTTTGCAAATATTACCCGAACTTTTACTTTTTTTTTCAAATTTTCAAGAAAAATTGACAATTTTTTCGAATTTTCTATTTTTTTCAAATTTTGGAAATCAAAAAGAAGAATTTTTTCAAAAAAAAATAAAATTGTTAATTTGCAAATTTCCATAGTTTTCGCATATTTTAATTTTATTCATTCTGCTGGAAGTTTAAAAAAAATCCCTATAGTCCTCCGTTTCTCACATGTTTCCTCCCTTCTTCCCAAATTATCGTCATTTTGAGAAGTAGCGGGTGACCGTCAAGTTTTCTCCGATAAATTGGGGGATAAATTAGTGTAATTCCGTCAGAATCGCCAACTTGATCATTATCTCGGTTCGAATCGGATGAAGAGGTGTAATGTGCCGAATTTCTCATTCGTTTTTCGCCTTTTTTTACGTTCGAATCACCCCGAGGTCGGTGTGCGTTATTTTGGAGTGACGTACTGAGAAATTGCTTGAATTTCACTGCCGAAGAATCATTATATCTTTAGATGATAAGAGATTTCGAAAAGTTGTCAACAGCAAACTTGTAGATCACAACTAGGACTACAAGTTTCCAGTTGACAACTTTTTGATATCTCTAATCAATTTTGAGATATAATCATTCTCCGGCAGCATTGCCGCTGGAGGGACTTCGTCGGGTTCTTCATGATCTTCTTAAAATGAAAAATCTCTAAAATTCGTCGATTCAACAGATAAATGTTCAATTTTTCATTTTTATGATAAACTAGTCATGGCTCAATACGAGCCTTATCTTGAAATGACATCATCATTGGATTATCCAGTGAAAAACTGAAAACTCTTGAAATCGAGCGGAATTTGAGAATCCCTAAAAAATGGTGAATTTCAATTTGACTCTCAAGTTGCTTTCTCGTGCTCATGACTCATTTATCGAATTAGTCATCGTCCACTTCGAGCGTTATTTCGGAGCGTCGTACTGAAGTTAGACTGCAATTCACAGAGATTTTGAAGAGAATCGAGTTCAAAAACAAGAAAAATTCCTATTTTTCCATAAACTGTCTAATTTTTATTATTCCGGTAGGGCCACCCGGAAATGCGTTAGCTACCCTAATTCCCCTTATCACCTCGTAAATTTCCAGAACACCCCTCCCGGACGGACGGGACGTTGCTGGTTCATTACCCCCCAAAAAAACCGGGTTTTCACACGTTTTAATAGTTTCCGAAAGGCGGCCGGGGGGCGGTCACTTCAAACGCGCCCCTCGCACGCCTTATCACTGCCCCATCATTTTACTCTTTGTCTTCATTCAAATTGTACTAATTTCCATTTGATTTTCAGATAAAAATGTCAGCAGCTGACCAACTAACAATACGAATCGATCGTGGCTCTCGGCCATCGATCCAATTTAACAGTGCCACGTCATCAGTTCAGGTACAGTAGCCCCCAAGACCTACAGTAATCCTGTCTTCCAGATCCATGTTCCACTGGATCTAACTGTCAATTATCAGCCGATTCGACAAGAAATCGGAAACGGATACCATGTGAAACTGCAGAGAATGCAGCAACAGTACAAGATTTACATGCAGCATGCGGTTGGTTTTTTTTTTAATAATTTAAAAATTAATGAAAAATCAGTTTTCACTGTATGAAGCTCCGGGAGATTCTTATAGTTCCCACCAGACTTTCGTGAGAAATTTGAGAAATTGCTGAGTACGATGCTCCGGAATTCCGTTGACGAGGTTCAGGGAAAGCGTGATTTTTTCGGGAAAATTAGAAAATCACTTACAGTTTTGTAAATGTACATTTAATTTCTGAGAAAAATCTAGACGAAAGTCAATTTTTAAAAACTATGAAAAATGTTCCAATATCACTATTCAGTTGCTTTTTCAAAAGTGTATGTGGGGATTTTCCAGTACGATGGTCCAAAATTCCACAAAATGTTCTAAATTTTTCGAAAAAATCGCTAAAAACTGCAAGAAATTCTGTATTTCAGCACGAGAAAAAGCCAGAATTCGTTATATTCGCCTCGAATTTGGCCTACGAGAAGGAGATCAAAACGACTGTGCGCGAGGTGAACACGAAAATGCCAGAAGTGAGTTTATTTTTGATAAATAATTCAAAAATTGAAAACAATTGAATCCTCGGTTGGCCGTGGGAGTTCGATAGAGCAAATTTGAGCTCGTCTCTTGAAAATTCCCTGTTTTCGATTGTGACAAGAAAGAAAGAATAAGAAAGAAAGAACTATAAACTTATTTATTGAAAAACTTTGTTTCAAAAGTTTCCATTTATCATTGCCTTTCGGCATCCCACGTTGCTGGAAGTCCCAGCACGAGCGGATCGGCGTTCGGATCGGTGTCGCGCAGAGCCCTGAACCCACGTCCACGATCTACGATGTGCAGTCCGCGCTCACCGTCGATGCGCTCTTCGTCGCCCACGAACACGGCGCCAACCTCGGTCGCCGTCGACTGCTGATACCTGAAAAAAGTACCGCTCAGCTTACGCTGTCGACCCAACTCATGAACTCACCTCCGCGGGTCCGTGTTGTCCCGCGCCTCGATCGTCATAGTGACGCGACGGGCCGGGCGACGCTCGCGGCGAGCCGATGCTCTTTCCATCTCCTCGACCTCCCCCATTGTCTTGAAGGCCTTGACGAACGGGTTATGGTCATGCAGGAGGCCGAGCAGCTCCGCTAACACTTCTCGTCGGCAGTTTCTGTTGAATTTGTTTGCGGACAGCTCCGCTATCGCCTCCTCCGTGTCGTAGATGAATATCTGCGAGAATGTCGGCGCCACTCCGTCGTCCGGGATAAGTGGTCCCACACAATGGTACACCTGGAAACATTAACCAATAAGCTTGATAAAGAGGAACTATGTACACTCACCTTCCCGTGGACTCGTAGGTCCACCTGGCCCCGGTCGCCGTCGCCAGGGCATTCCACGTTGCTGGAAGCGGGTTCCGGGTGCGGGGTCCGGAACCCGACGTCAGCTCCGTCGTTGGGCGTCAGGCGCTGCTGCCGGAGCGCCCACTCCTTCCTCCGCTCGGCGACCGCTTCCGTCATGGGGTCGTTCGGCAAGCGGCGCTTCTTTGCCGTGGTTGCGCTCTTGCTTGCGGCCGATGTCGGTGCGGCCACCGTGCTCAGCCGCGTCCGCTTGGTTGTTGTATTCTTCTTGGCGGCGTATCGCGCACGCTCTCGTGCCACACGCCTCTCCTTGTCTCTCTGAAATGTTCGTCGTGTTAGGCTTTTGGAGCCCAAGAGCTCACCTTCTTCTTCTCCCTCGCCGTCAGCGGTTGCTGCTCGATGCCGGTGCTGCCACTACCGGCATCTGCATCGACGACAGCTCCAAATGATCCAGGCGAGGTCCGGTGCGGGAGCCGGAACGTCGTTGTTCGGAGTCGAGCCGATTGTGGAACGGCGAAATCCAGCTGTTTAATAGCAATGGCGACCCGAGATACGTCACGCAACTATTCAAAAGAATCTCTCTTTTTGTGGACTTGATGAAATATTTCTTCATTTCTGAACTTTGGGAATAAAATGAAAAAGTCGTATATAGTACACTGGCTGTTGGGGATTTCTGGTAGTGATCTACTTTTGTGAGCACGGCCCAATTTTTCTATTTTCAGTTAACCATTGCCGGATCAAATCTGGAAGTTTCTGGAATCCTTAAAGGACACAATTTGACATTTGAAAGTACTGTGGGTGAGTTGAGAACCTAGTACGATGCTCCAGAATAACAGCTGCTCCTTTGAAGGTACAATGCACGTGTATGCAAAGATCACATGCTCGGGATCTCTTCAAGTCCACTCTCAAAACATTGTGATCTCAACTGAAGCACTTCTGATGACTAACGTCTTCAAGGCGATCTGCCGGAAACTTCAAAACGACGGAAAGATATTCCCATTGGATTCCGGAGGAGATTCCGGAGGACGGAGTCTCCGGAATTCCGGAGAAGAGAAACAGCCGGAGAAGCAGATGCTCGTGGAGTTGGCATGCAATCTGGTACACATCGGAGTCGACGGATCCATCGGTGTCTCGGCGAAGAAGCCGATTCAAATAGCCGAGAATCTGAAGCTATCGGTGCACGGAGACCTCGCCAACTACGGAAAGATCCAGGCGACCAATCGGGTTGATTTGAAAGTGATTGGAAACCATATCAGCTTATCAGACGGATCACTGGATAGTGCTGGAAGAGGGTATAACGCACTGAAACAGTTGAAGAAGATCAGCGGGAAAAGTGAGTTAATTGGGAACTGTACGTGCACTCCAAAATGATTCCAGGTGTCTATGATCCGTCGAGCAGCTCAATGCACACCGCAATCCAGTCACAGAACGCCGGAGTCGTCACGGAGCTGATTGAGACGGGAATCGATTTGAACGATAGATTCGGAAAGAAGACGTTGAGACAGTCGGCGATAAAGGAGTACAGAGAGGCGAGAGAGAAGTCGAATTTGAATTCAGTTCGGGAGAGAATCACTCTGATTAATGCACTTTTTGTGGCGCACGATTGGAGGAGAGGAACGATAAGTGCGAACTCGATTGGGGTGAGTTGGTGGCAGCACCAGGGATTGTAGTTTGTAGTCTAAGCAGCACCAAACTGCCTTTCAGTAAAATCCGCTAAACAGGACCATTTCTCGTGCTCCATAATCAGTTTAACAATTTCTGCATGAACCGTTATCAATTGCAGGCGATAATATCGCGAAACTGTGAAGATATGGCTCAATTCAACGCGAAGACGCTGAAATTGAAAGTGGGCGGAGTGGCGACGGTGGAGAAGGATTCGATATTCAGCAGTGGATGGGTCGAATTGGAAGCCAAACAAAACGTCATTTTCCATGGACAGACCAAGATCAAAGCACTTATCCTCCACTCGGAAGCCAACGTTTTGACGACGAATGAGGCGATTTTGGCGGTGGAGCAGTTTGGAAGAATCTCGTGTGTCAAGTGAGTTTCGCAATTGGGGCGCATTTGCAATATGACGATTTTTGCTTATAAGCAGTGCTAACAGCAGTTTTCGTCATGAAATTGTAATTTGTAGTATAAGCAGCACCAAATTATGTAGTTCGTAGCCTGAAATAGTTCTGAATTCTCCGTTGTATTACACATCCAACGTTTTTCTTCAGATTCGATTCGTCCGGAATGTGGTGTGCAGGGGAGTCGTTGAGCCTAGACACCCAAGGCCCAACTACCTTCAAAGAGGGCTCTTATTTGGAATCGGAAAAGTTGGAAATCGACTGTAAGAGTAGTCTGGAAGTGGACGGAACGTGGCAATTGACGACCGGATGGGCGCATGTCTCCCATAATTTGTCGATTCTCTCCAATGCGAAGATCTTCGTCGAACAATCGGCGTCTATCTCTGCTCAACGACTCCATTTCGGAGGCCTCTGCCACGTCACTGATAAGATTGATATGATCCTCCAGGACTCGGCCCACTTCTTCGGATCCTCTCGGCTCGAAGCCCATGTGCTCAGGCTCACTTGCCGCGGTTACTGTACCATTGGTGGCTCTATCGCTATCAATGATCTGTTATCAGTTTACGTGAGAAACGAACTGATTACCACGTCAACTGGAAAGATCGCAGTGATGGGAAGTGCTGATGTGATTACAGGTATCAATGGCTCAGAGAACAACCTTTTCACTGAACTAATTACAGGTTGCTTCCGAAACGATTCCCTGTGGCAAGTGGAGAAGAATCTCAAAATGACGACGGGCTCTTTGGAGCAATCGGAAGACGGAACCGTATTCGTCAAGTACACAATGAGCATCACCCTCCACGAAGAGTGTCCAGAGCTCTTTGGCGGACGACTCATCGGCTCCGAAATCCAGCTGAAATCGCTGAAAATGTGCAATTTCGATGGTCTGATCCGGTGTAATGAGATGCAGATATCGATTCCTTATGTCAATCAGTCGATAGTTTCTCTCAAAGGACAAGTGGATATTGTCGCTGGAAGTCTCACTGTCAATGGGAATTTGGAGGTTTCTGAAGGAAATGAACGCGAAAAACCGGTGGAACCGGGAGTTATCATTGACTGTACTCTCACTGCGGCCGCCGTGGTTGCTCCGTTTGCATCGGTTCATGTCGCTGGAAATGCGGTTGTGCGGTAAGCAGCACCAAAAACTGTAGTTTGTGATCTAGGCAGCACCAAAAACTGTAGTTTGTAGCCTAGGCAGCACCAAGTTGCGAAAGGTGATATTCACAGAATCGCTGCAGCGCTAAAACAATTTTGAGCAGCACCAAATTCTGTAGTTTGTAGCCTACGCAGCACCAAAGCAGGTGGCAAGTAGCATCAGTGCCTGTCGGTAGTCTAGGCAGCTGCTGAATGTTGCAACAGTTCTAGAAAATGTAGTTTGTAGTTTTAGCAGCGCCAAGACTTGTCTTCAACTCTCTCATTTCTCAATTTCAGCCTGAACGGAATCGAGTCGTTCAAACGCGACGAGTTCAACATTCTGCTCAACTGCGGTGCTCTGCACACTGAAAAAGAGAGTGTAATTGTGTCGATGGCCACTGAGAAATCGCCCGAAACGCGCATCAAATGCGAGGGAATCATCTGTGCGACGACGTTCTTCCATCGAGGACAAATCAAATTCTCCGGCGACGAAGTCAATATTCTGACGCCGGTCCTCATCCACGAAGGACGCTTCTCGAATGTGGAGGGAAAGGCGAATCATGTGAAGACGTTGTTCATCCACATCGGAGAGCTGCTTCTGAATAACGGAATCCTCGCGTGTGATCATCTGGAGATTGTTGGCGACGGGATTCTGGAGAATACCAATCGGATATATGCCACTGAATCGATGGACATCAAATTGAGAAATTTCCACAACGACGAGGGACTCATTGAATCGAAGAACTCGATGAGACTCCTCGCGTGCTCAAAAGAGTGGACCAAGATCTCCGGATCCATCAAATCCAAAAAACCCATTGATCTGTGTGCGAATCGTCTCAACGTCGCCATTCGAAACATTCAGAATCTCTCCATCGACAAGCGTCTCTGTTTCTCCGCCAAAACTGATCTTTTGATCTCGAGTGACGTCATCGACGAGTCGAAGGAGCTATCAGTTGGATGTGCTGCCCAACAATCGGTATCGATTGATTGCCAAATGCAAGTCGATCGGCTCGAAGTGCTCATTGGAGCCGAGAATCCAAAGGTTCCCTCCACGTTCGTCGTTCATCAGAATTCGGGAATTCTGGCGAATACGATTCAAGTGACTTCGAATAGTGAACATGTTCAAGTGCTGTTCGATGGAAGCGTTCAGTGTAATCGGATGAGATTCGCTGGAAGCGTCAAGACGGTCAGTTAGACGAGCAGCGCCAAAATGTGTAGTTTGTAGTCTAAGCAGCACCAATTCGAATTTTCATTCTAAAAATCAAACCAAAATCCCTTATTTTCAGGTCACCATCATCGGCTCTGGATCCCTGGAAGCCGTCTACCTGCTCCTCCCCACCGCCAGCATCTCCTTCGAAATGTACTCCGTCGTCCGTATCGACGAGCTCCAATGTGGCTCATTCGACGTGCTCAACGACAATATCCTCCGCCTGGAAGCGTGCGATTCAGAAGATATCACGACGATCGTCACGGAAGACGTCAACATCGAAGGAACGTTGTTCCTCGAAAAGAAGCTGTTCGTGAAATCGAAGAAAGACACGGTGCGGATCAGTGGAAACATCCTCGGCTCCTCGGTTAACAGCGAATTCGCGTGTGAGTGTCAGAAACTGATAGTTAAAGGGCAACTGGGCAATTTGAAATTCATCGAACTCTACGCCAGAGAGTCGATTTCAATGCAAAGTTTGAACATCCGCCACGTGGAGAAGCTATCGATCGATTGCACCGACATGTGCATCTATTCTGCGGACATTGAGAACTGCCAACACGTCGTGATGGCTTCCGACGCGTTCACGTCTTCTGGATCCATCAAGGACTGCGGTGACGTCATCATTCAGTCGATTAATATCCACTCGAAAATGGACGTGGAGAACGTCGAGAGAATCGCGGTTTTCGGAAAACGAAGTGCCACGTTGAAGGGAAAAATGGAGAATGTGAAGGTGGTGGAGGTGGACTCCAAGTGGATCAACGCCTCTTGTGACGTGGCAGGTGCCACGTCGAAGATCAAACTCACCGGATGGGGCATTGTTAACAATTCCCGCCTTCACGCGGACTCCATCACTATCACCGCCTTATCAGTGTTCGTCAACAACTCGGCTATCATTTGCCACGACTGCCACGTCACCGCCACGTTCATCTTGTCGATGACGTCACTCTCTGTGATCACCGGAGATCAAAAGATCAACATGTGCTCTTTGTGCTTGTGCACTCGAAATGATATCCTTTCAATGGAAGGTGTCAACTACCTTTGGCTCAATTTTGATCCGATCAACGCGAAGCTTTCCAATTGCTCTCAAACCACAATGAACTCTCTCAAAACTACATCAACATTGCTCAGAGATCGATGGATGACGTCATCAATTGATACGGATGAGATATTGATTGGACTGAAGTATATCAGTGATCTACAAGAAATCAAGATCCCGTTGAACACTGAAAACAAGGTCTACGAGGGATTGAGTGAGCTGTGCGGCCGCTTCGACTCAACGCCCATCTCGCTTTTCAACTTTTCCGAACTCATCAATTTGATCCAAACGACCAAGTGCCTCATTCAAATCGTTCCCCAAGACACGACCAATTCGAAAAAATCGAAAAAACGATCCAACGGAGGATCACTTTACGAAGCACTAGTTCAGTTCAAGCACGGGAAGTACAGCAAGGAGTCGAATGATTTGTCGGATACCGACATTGGATACGTCAGTAGAAGTTCCAGTGAGGATTTGAACACCAAGGCGAGCCGATCAAGGTGAGATTTATTGATAAACTGATAAGAAAGGCAAAAAGGAATGTTTTGTTAGTTGAGCGTTTTCCGATATCGTTTCTGGTTTTCGAGATACAACGTTTTGAGTTCACGAAGCGCAGCACCAAATCATGTAGTTTGTAGTCTAAGCAGCACCATCTATTTGCCATTACTAATTCTCAATATCTCCAGAAGCCCTCTAACCTGCGACACTTCGAACCCGTTCTTCGAGCAATCCCACCTCGAGGAAATCGACGAGAGAGTGTCAAAAGTGGAGGAAGAGCTGGAAAACGAGCTGAAACTCGATCACATCGCCTACGCGATTCGGGAAGAAGAGGAGTTGGCAGAGTTCGAAGAGTTGGAAGACGAGCTGGAGATGGCCGAAGAGGGCATCATCCGGACGGATTTCATCGTGTGCAAAGAGAAAAATATCTATTTGGCAAAGTGAGTTGACTGTTTTATGGGACAACCCGGTACCGTTTCAAAGTTCGTCCCGATTTCCGCAATTTACCGTAATCTCCGACGAAATGCACCGAGTTTGCACAAAGAGCAGTGATTACAGACTCTGTACAAATTCTTTTTCGGGAGATTACGGTAGACAACGAAACGGGCCTTTTGAACGCCACCGAATGGCCCAGAAATTGAACGCTTTTGACGGCCCATTATGGTGCTGCTCAACGGAATTTCAAAAATTTATTGCAGGTTGAAAGAAAAAATGCGTCCGATAAGTGCTCCACGGCCAACAGTGAACATTTCGATTCAGCGGATCCCCTCTTCGAACGACTTGATTATGAAGAAGTTACAAGTGAAACACGCCATTTCGAACTTCGACCTCCGCTCCTTTGGCTCCCAATCCTCCCTGAATTCCCTCGACTTTGGAATTGGCACTGTGCCAGATTTCGGATCTCCACTCCAATTCTCCACCAAATCCAGTCCGTTCCAACGTTCGAAAATCCCATTGGGATCATTCCGGAGTCCTAAGAAACCGATGAATCGGTTGGGAACACCCACTATGTACTCTTCCACTCTTTCCAGATTCAGTGACACTAAATCGGAGAAACTTTGAAGCTAATCAGTCACTAATCACCCCTAATCACCCCTGATCACTACTAATCCTCTTAACGCTACTAATATCTCCATTGTCGTTCAACATATTCGGTATTTTGTCTCTGCTCTGCCTACTTTACACCCCCACGGGTTACTGTATTTATATGCTCATGACGTCATCATCAACAATGAATATTTTTCCTTTACAACGACACTCCACAATTACGCGGCTAGAGCAATGTGTAGATGGGTCAACCGGGGTAATTAGTACGTTGCTCCGCTAGAACGCTGTGCTCATCGCGTTGTCCGTCTTTGAATCATTTGTCTTCGGCTGCTCAGAATGCAGTTTAGTGCTGCTCAATGCGTCCTTGGCGCTGTCGTATTTTTGTGCTGCTGAAACTATAAACAGGTATGTTCCAAATTCAGCTCAATGTCCATAAACCGTGTGGGAATCCCCAGTGTTCCTAGGTGTTTCGTTGCACAATTTGATTATATTGTGACGGATTGTTTTATGTAGTGGAGGTCAGTTTCATGTATACACTGCAGGAAGACGTAATAGAATTCTCCTCTATCACTTCGAATCAATGATCCGGGAACTTGGACGAGATGTAGATGGATCCAGACAAACTGTTCTCTTTATACTTCTTGATGAGTGAATGGAAAACTACAAGAGAAACCATTTTTCAAGTCAATCGAAAAGTGATAGCGATCACCATTCTCGTGATATCACGCGTTTTTTATTTCTGCAGAAACTACAAGCTACACGGAATTGCGCTGCTTAGGGAAATTGCGCTTCATTTAATTTCGCAATTATTCGGTAAAATAGAATATCACAATGTATATTGTTGACATGTATAATAATATCAAAAGTGAAAATCTTCAAAACAGGATCACACTTCCTTTCCTATTCACTTTCTCCCGCTTTTCTCTTCTTCGGTTTCATCGAATATTTCGAATGAATTTTAATTCAAATCTCAATTTCTATCAAATATTTGCAAAAATTCATTAAAAACCAACAAAAAAACAAGGAACCAGTGTACATTTTGCGCAATTTCAATAAACTATTCATGCCGAAAACAAAGGTTTTCTTCCGCCTATTTCACCCCCTTCTTCTAGTCGCATTTTTGACAGAACGACGGCCAATTCGTGACCAGAATACACGATTCGAAGGCGAAAATTGAGAAGTTTCAACTGGAAAACGCAACGAATTCATCCGAGAGAAATGGCTTTTTTCAGTGAGTTTTTGACCTATTTTCGGCCCTCAAAAACCAGTCTTCCTCGTTGATAACTTGATGATATGATCTTATCGTTTGGCTGATTTATGATATCTGTTTGCCGAATTATCACCCTCTCTTTATCTTTTTTGCTAGATCTCCCTGTTTTCTAGAAGTCTTCCAACGGTTTTCTTTGATTTTTCATGAACTCAATAGATTATTCGGTGCTGCTTAGACTACAAACTACATATTTTGGTGCTGCCTTTGCATGTCCCTGATTAAACGATTGGTACTTCCTAACGGAAACTGCTTCAACTAGATATTCATTTTGATATTGCTAGTATTTGAACTCTCAAGAAGAGAGTTGGCGCTGCTTAGACTACAAACTACAATTTTCGGTGCTGCTAATCTTTTCCGATGCATGTTGCGAAATTTGTAGAGAAAAACCAGGAAGTGACGAATTTTTAGTGGTTTGCTAATCGGACACATCGCCAGACGATTATTGGGCCCAAGGTAGGGTAGTTTCTGGTGCTGCTTAAGCTACAAACTACAATTTTTGGAGCTGCTGAAATCTTGATCTTTTTGGAGCTGCTAGCTGCATCTAGAACCAAGACAAAATTCATAAAAAATGTAGAAAATCCGAAAAGTCATTTTTTGAGTGTCTCATATTTACCTGTGTGTCTTGTTTTCGCAATCAAAAAATGGCAAAGATGCTTCTTCTTCTCCTTGTTCTTCTCCCCTCCGTTCGGTTCGTCTTGTCATTGTTTGCTTAGACGGGGTGTCCCTTTTGAGAGTCAACAATGACATGTCTCCTCCCGGTGTCCGTTTCGCCCCCCTTTCCACACTGGTCACTCCTCCCCCTCTCATGGCCAGTTATTCTCGATTCTCTCTCTCTCTCTGATTGTTCGCTTTCTTGACCGCCGCGCGTATTTTCAAAGATCGCCTCCTCCAGTTTCCTCACACCCCTCCCCTCCGGTCCTTTGCTCATGTTCCATATTTCTACCGTATTCCGTGCCATTTTCGCGAAGCTTAACTTCCTCAAACACCCTCTAATTAAGTTTCCCCTTCACCCCATTAGCATAAAACCGTCATTTTTTATTTTTTTAGAAGAACTGAAACAGTGTTTTTCGAATCTCTCATGATTCTATAGCTTGTAGTCTGAGCAGCGCCAAAACTTGTAGTTTTCTAGCCGAAGCAGCAGCGCCGAAAACAAACATAATAGAGAGAGGGTCTCAGCAGCACCATGAATTGTAGTTTGTAGTCTAAGCTGGAAAGGTTTGAAAAATAGAACGTGGTGACGTGTGTTGAATATCTTCTTTCTTTTTTTTAATAGTCAGTACTTACAATTTCAAATTTCAGATTCGTCTCTTTTCTATCTCTGACCACCCACTTCTACAACCTTCCCTCTTCAAATGCCCCGATAAGTGAATTGCAGATTCGCGTGGCGTCTCATCTTGGTGATTGTGATAATGGTGATGCTGTTAACACTTCTTCTCCTATTCGCCACCCCGTTCGCCCGATCCGAGACCTTCGTATGGCCAGAACCATCGGATGCCATCGAGAGAAAGTTCGAGAAGGCAGCACTCACTTCCGACAATGCGGCGTGTTCTAAGATTGGAGGGTTAGTTGAAATCATCTGAAACTTCTTCATCGTCGAATTCAAGAGAAATCCTCCGAAAGGGTGGGAATGCAGTGGAGGCGTCCATCGCTTCGATGTTCTGCCTTGGAGTCGTCAACCCGCAGAGTTCCGGAATCGGAGGAGGCTTCCTGATGACGTTCTTCGATCAGTCTTCCGGAAACTGTTATTCGATCGATGCCCGGGAAACTGCGCCGGCAGCTGCTCACAGGGACATGTTCCTCAATGACAGTGACGGTTCAAAGTATGGATTTAAGGTGAGACATTGCAAGTGCGCTCTGATGACAATCAAGTTTCAGGCTGCTGGAACACCCGGAGAAATCGCCGGTTACTGGTACGTGTTCAAGAAATACGGATCCGGAAAGGTTTCGTGGAAGGAATTGGTGGAGCCGTCGGTGATATTGGCACGCGATGGGCACCCGGTGTCTCCGTATTTGGCCACTGTTATGAAGGTCAAGGAGAGACATTTCCGACTGTTTCCGAGTGTCAAGTGAGTTTTTGGAGTAACTGTCATCCTTTTTTGTGGGAATCCGCGGTTTAGAAATTTTTTTTTTTTTCAAAACTTTTCAGTTTCAGGTCTTTTCAGGTCTTAACCGTAGTTTAAATGTTTACATCATTGGATAGAAAATTCAATTCTGAACATTTTTCCAATTGACCCTATATCTCTGTCTCGGGCGGTTTCCGAGATGTTCGTGGTTTTCATTTGAACAATTCTCTAAGCAGCACCAAGTACTCATGGAAGTGCTAGACTACAAACTACAAATTTCGGTGCTGCTTATGTAATCGCCTTTTTTTAAACTACCGATTCGGAAAGAGTAGGTTGTTTCGACAAATCTACGTCTCTTTTTCTTACGCGCTGTTCTGTTTTTCCGAATTCCTCTATTTTCGAAACGGGCGTTTTTCGAAATGCGTTCGGCGCTGTAGAAAGTTGACTTTGATGCTGCTTAGACTACAAACTACATTTCTTGGTGCTGCCTTGCAGAATCGGTATTTGTTGCTCCGAAAACCACGAAAACTAGAAATTAGACGCAATTCCTAAAATGTCATGTTTTAGACACTGGATCAACCCCGAAACCAACGCTACCTACCAATCAGGAGACATTCTGAAGCGTCCGAAGCTCGCGAGAACACTGGAACGACTCGGCAGCTCTCCAGACCCAGTCGCCCTCTTCTATCACGGAGAAATGGCGAAAACGATGGCGAAGGAGTTTAAGGAGGGAGGTTCGTTGGGATTCCACTCTGTTCTAGACTAGTGTTATTATTTTCAGGCGGTCTTATCACTGAGAAGGATCTGGCGGAGTATAAAGTTCGTGAATATGCGAACTCCAACTCGAACGATCACTTCCGTGGCACTTTGACCATGTGCGGAGGACCACCGCCGAGCTCTTTCGGAGTCACTCAGCTGATTGTCTCTGTGATGAGCAGTGAGTTTGAATTGAGAACTCAATCACTTATCAATCTGTTATCAGAACTCTTCCCGGAAGGTCATCACGACGACATCTACAACGATCCGGCGGTTCTTCACAAGTACATCGAAGCGATGAAGTTCGCCTACGCGCAACGAACTCTCCTCGGAGACCACGACTTTGTGAAGGGTGCTCTGGAGCTGTCGAAGAACTTGACAACTCCTGAATACACGCAATGGGTTATCGATAGAATGACTGATAAGGCACAGCCGTCGAAGAACTACGGAGGCATTGCTCAGTACCAACCACCCGATCATGGAACTTCACATGTCTCGGCGATGGATCAGTACGGAAATGGAGTGTCTGTGACCACTACTATCAATAGATGGTTTGTCGGGAACTGATAGCTGATAATCAGTTGATGATGCTTCTAGGTTCGGAGCAGCCGTTGAGTCGACAGAGTTCGGAATTCTGTGGAACGACGAGATGGATGATTTCAGTACTCCTGGCATGGAGAATGGGTAAGCATTCTGCGTTTGGTGCTGCTTATACTACAAACTACAATAACTGGTGATGCAAAATGAAATGTTCAGATTCGGATTCGCTCCATCTGAAACCAACTTCATCGAGCCCGGAAAGCGGCCGATGAGCAGTATGTCGCCAATGGTCATCTTCGATCATGTCACTAAAAAAGTCCGAATGGTTGTCGGAGGATCCGGCGGATCGAAGATCATCTCTGCCCTTGCCAAGGTGATGTTTTGGAACTTTCTTGGGGATTAATACCTTTTTCGAAATTAACGAAATAGAAGTTTGTTAAATTAGAGATTTTTCAGTTTTTCCAAACATGCGCAGTACCAAAAACTGTAGTTTGTAGTCTGAGCAGCACCATTCGATTCAGAGTGGGAATTCGTCAAAAACAAGCGGACACCTAGATTTCTTGCAGCACCAAATTTTGTAGTTTGTAGTGTAAGCAGCGCCAAAATGCTATTGGTATTTCTTTCGGGGTTGCTAGTGCTAGGAGCTTGTATTTCATGAATCAGAATAGAAATTCCCGCCATTTCCAGTCGATCGTTCGCAGTTTGATCTTCCACGACTCGATCAAAAAAGCCATCGACGCTCCAATGATCCACAACCAATTCACCCCCGACATCACCCAACTAGACGACGAATTTCCGGAGAACATGAAGACGATTCTGGAGTCGCAGTACCTCCAGAAGTTCAGGAACACAACCGGTTTCGAGGGAATCATTCAGGGAGTCAATGTGCTGCCGGACGGTGTCTATGCCTGCGGAGATTACCGCCGCAAAACCGATCAAGAGCCGGCCGGA
Source organism: Caenorhabditis macrosperma (assembly GCA_963932285.1). Classification (NCBI taxonomy): domain Eukaryota; kingdom Metazoa; phylum Nematoda; class Chromadorea; order Rhabditida; family Rhabditidae; genus Caenorhabditis; species Caenorhabditis macrosperma. The sequence goes on from OZ010619.1 coordinate 16,282,958, forward strand.
TTCTGATTCGACCGGTTTTCCGGATTAGCCGACCTTCCGGATTTATAAGGGTATTTTTTGTAACTTTTCAGTATTTTCCCCCTATTTATTGAGAAAAGTTCTATAATTAATAAAATGAAACTATTTATTTTCGATTAACTCGATAAAAACCGAAACTTTACGAAATACCGGTCCGGTAAACATGAAAAACGGATGATGATTAGCTTAAAAACAGTGGGGGGAAATCGGCGGGAAATCGGATTTCTGTATGTGTAATGCCGCTTGATGACGAATAACTGGTTATGAGGCAGCTACCAATTGAGTCAATCATAAATCCCCCCTCCCGCCTTCGTTTTTCATTTCTCCCGCATTTTGCCTCGATTCGGTTTGTTTTCGCCGTTAAATTTGGTGCTGCTTAGACTAGAAACTACAATAATTGGTGCTGCCAGTTTTTCGAGTGCCTTGGGGGCCCGGAGAAGCGCTATTCTTCTGGTGCTGCTTAAACTATAAACTACAATAATTGGTGCTGCTTACTCTCCGTTCCGCCCGCATCTTGCCCCAGTTTAGTCCATTTTCTGCCCCCCGATTACAAGGTCAAAAGTGCTCTCCCGGCGGTCCGTCGTCCCGACCGGAAAACGAATCCGTGTCACGCACCTGCCCAATTTACCCGTTTTCCCCCGTTTTCCATATGACTTATAGGATTAGTAGCTGTCCCCTCCCCCTTTATAATTGTTGTTGGGTCTCGACACGAAAATTGAAACCCGAACATAACGGGATCCAATCGGTGGCGGTTGCTGTTTAGCTAATTCGATGGTTTTTCGAACGGTTCAGTGGATAAAGGTGTTTTGGAAATTAGTGTACTCATTTCTACGATTGACGACTATTCGGGAGCTTCTTTATATTTATTTCGACATTTTTCTGAAGAGCAGCACCAAAAACTGTAGCTTGTAGTCGTAGCAGCACCAAATTTTGTAGTTTGTAGTATAGGCAGCACCAAGTTGCAAAAGGTGATATTCACAGAATTGCTGCAGCGCTAAATCACTTTCGAGGAGCACCAAATTCGGTAGTTTGTAGTTTTAGCAGCACCAAAAATTGTAGTTTGTAATTTTAGCAGCACCAAGTCGACCTGTCCGTTTCCCACGAATTCCTTTGTTTTATTGCTCTCTCTCTCTCTATCTCCACATCGAAAACCCGTAATCAAACAGTTTGCACCACATACATACAATTGGCAATCGAAATGAAGCAAATTGGCAGTTACCAGTCACCTTCACGCCCTTCGCCCGCCCTCCTCACACTGTTTCCACTCCACGTACAATTAGACCCCCCGAGGGGGAGGAAGGGGGGATCCATCTCAAATTACACTCCCTTTTCATTCTTTTCTCTGTGACCAAGGACCTTTGAAAAGAGAGGAGAAGAGGCCGGTGGGGGTGAACACAAACACTGTGTGTCCCCCGAGTTTCCGGTACATGGGCAGATTAATCGTCGAGGAGGGGCGGTACCTGGGCGGGCGAGGGGCAATGTTTCTGTTTCCTCCGTTATTTATGGGCGGTATTCTCACTCTTCACAAGGTCTTACCCGTCACACACCACACATTCCATCCACACTTTGGAATACTTTTGCTCTTTCTCCAGTCAGCTGGCAGCACCCAAATTTCAAGTCAGTAGTTTTAGCATTGCCAAATTGTTCGGAAATACGTAGGGTATTTAGAAAACGGTTCAGATAGGAATTTTCTGTCGGCTCTAGAAATTGCAAGCTGCGGTTTTTGCAATCTCTTCTAGTCGAGTTGGCAGCACCAAGCAGTATACCGTAAAAACTCTATTTTAACGGCATGCCGTTAAATTGTTCAACCTCATTTTTTAGAGTGTCGTTCACTATTTGTTCGACTGATTTTTTCGGTGTCACTGGACAGTTGTCCTGGGAAATTTGTAAATTTCAGAGAATGTGTCTTAACACCCCGAGGTAACATGCAAAAAGTGACGAAATTTTGTTCTTTTAATGAGAAACGACAACTTGGCGGGTGCCGTTAAATAAGGGGTGCCGTTCATTTAGGGGTGCCGTTAAAATAGAGTTTTTACGGTAGTTTGTAGTCTGAACAACACCCGGTCGGCTGGCACCAACTTCTCATGTTCCCTAGAACTGTAAGCAGCACCTAAATGTGTAGTCGGTAGTCTAAGAGAACCCATAAGCATCCAATTCCAAGCAGAGCCCAATTCCAGTTTGTAGGCTGATCCACTCTAGACAGTCGGCTGGCACTAGTACCGGATGCACTCAGAGATTGTGCTCTATCGATGAAGAGCAGCACCAAAACGTGTAGTTAGTAGTCTAAGCAGCACCAAATCCCTCAAAAGTTTCCATTCGAACTCCCCGGACGCATTCTCTTTGGCGCATTCCATTGTACTCATCCCCCTTCATCTTCATCCATCTGTACATAGTAAAAGTAGGAGGAGGAGGTAGTGGGATGCGGGGGAAGAATGAGGAGTCCCCCCCTCCTTTTCGCAATCTGTCATCCCATTGTCCGCCAATTTTCACACTTCCGTTCCTCCTCCTCCGACGCTTCCTTTTCGAGTGAAAATGTGAAAAGCAAAGGAGTCCCGACGCGCGTCAGCTACACAACAACCACGACGACTACTTTTCATTTCTATGTACACCCGAATGAGGAATTCCTTTTGGTGCTGCTTCGGCTACAAACTAGAGAATTTGGAGCTGCTTAGACTACAAACTACACATTTTGGTGCTGCCAAGAGGTCATATTTCCGGCTGCGTGTGACTAATTTGGATTTGACCCACCGCCCTTCTGCTGTTCGTAATTTCTAATTCCTCGAGGTGTCATAACACTAACAAGATAAGCATCTGTCTATTATACCCCCCCCCCCCCTCTCTTATCCTCCTCCTCTGCCCCTTGTAATTCATTCCCCTAATGTGTCTCCTCTCGGAGCTCTCGGCTCTCGGAGCATCATCCTTCCGGAAACCGCCTGTTTTTTCCGGCTTTCGACTCGGACCTCGGCCCGTCGAATTTCGCATCGAATTCTAGAGATAGAAACATGTCGGGAATTTGATTTGAAGCCCCCCGGCCCACTTTATATAAAATGTTTGGCGGCCATTTTCCCCGCAATTCCCAAATGTTTTCTCCTCGTTTCGAATCATCCCACATCACTTCATTGTCACATACACAAATGCACAAAGAGCACGAAGAGAGATGAGCCCCAAAGTGAGTTGGAATTCAATATGAACTGCTCTCACACAATCAGATAAAAGCTTTATGGAAACTCTGAAGGCTTTTTGAATATTTTGAATAACTGCCGTTTTGGCTCTTTTTGTGAAATCCATGGTCATTTTTTTTCAATTTTTAATGGCCAGTTCTCCTGTTGGTTTTAGGATTGTTAAATTTCAATTAAGACTTCTTCAAAAACCAAGTTCTCAGAATATGATCTAGAATGGCTACCGGTAGATCAGTTGCTCCTCCACTTCAGATACATCCTAACTTCACTATTTCCCCTCCATCGGCCACGTTTTGAAATTTGGAAAATATGCCATAAAGAAATACGATTGGTGCTGCTAGATGTGAGTTTAGTGCTGCTTAGACTACAAACTACACAATTTGGTGCTGCCAAATGGCGAAAGAACACTTGTTTTCAGAATTGAACCCCTCTTCCCCACTTTCCACTTGTTCTTGAGCTTTTTTTTATTGAGAAAATGCCTTTGTCCCCTTTTTCCCCGCAGAACTCTAAATTTCTAATTCCAGTGTTTTTTCGCATTTCAATCGAAGCCTAAGTGAGGAGGAACAAGGGGATTATTCTATTTATAAGAGAAAACACAGAGCCAAACACCAATCTAGATTTTTCCCTTGTTTTTCACCTGTTTTCTTGCGACTTTAAATAAAATTAGGTTTTAAAACAAAGGTGTTTGACTCGAAAATCTCGAAATTAACAGTACTTTTTTTTTTCGTTTTTCGCTAGTTTTCCACTGATTTTTTGTCAAAAACTATTTTTTAATTCGGTTTTGATTTTGAATTCATAGAAATATGGCTGAAAACAAGCAAAAATAGCGAAAGAAAATTTGAAACTTAAAAAAAAGTGAGCAAACGGCATTTTCAAATTTTTAAAAATTCAATGTTTTTACAAAATTTTGTCCGAAACAATTTTCCTATTACGAACTGGATCCCTCATTTCCTGGCACCCTACTCTTTTTTGGGGACCCAAATTCTGCCCCAGACCCCGAATTGCTAGAAACTTTTCCATCTTTTCATTCTCCTCCAGATGTTGTGAATAATTCACGAAATCCGTATAGTACTCTCCAACTACTACTCCACACACACATAACTACCAGTTATGGGGGCGCAGATACCGCCTTTCCGAATGACTTTAATACATTCTGGCCTCCTCCTCCTCCTCCTCCCGCCGTCGCCAATAATTTCGGCATCTCCGTGGAAATTCTGAAGTGTTTTCTTCTTCTTCGTCCGTCCGCCCAATTCAACTTGTGGAGGAGATCCAGTTTCTTCTTTTTCCCTCACAAAGTTCTGCCCCTCCCCCCTTTCACCCTCCCACCTACTTATGTATTCTGGATGTCTCGAGAGAGGGGGCGGAGCTTCGGGAGAGACTCTCAAATTCGGCCAGCGAAAACGAACAAATGTCAAGTTTTTCGCCTTTTTTTGGAGAGAGACAGTTTTTGGCGTTATCATTTGGTAGCGCCAAAAAATGTAGTTTGTAGGCAAAAAGCAGCACCAAATTGTTCGGTGCTCCCCTTTGACATCTGAGCTCTATTTTCAAAGTTCTTCCTCCGTGAAATCTCTTGAATTTCGTGAACTTCTCTTTTCACTCTTTTGAAAATCTGAAAAACAGCTCATTTTCTCTGAAATTTGATTCTTTTCCATGTGAAAATCCACGAAATAGTGTCAAAGTAAACAATTTCCTCCCCCGTTTTCTCTGATGTGATCTTCTCTTTTTTCGTTTTCAAAAAACCGACAGCTGCCAGTTTTTTTGACTTTTTCGGCACTTGTCCTGAAACTTTAAAGATGTTGAATATTTTTCCGGAATTTCCTAATTCTAAAAAGCTTATAAATTATTGTTTATCTCAATTTTTGGAAAATCTGAAATAAAAAATTCTGCCGATTTCAATTGAAAATTTTTTTTCTAAATTTTGAAAATGCATTTTTTTTCCCAGAATTACCGAAACTGTCTCAAACAATCTCAATCTGCACTTTTTGTAAATTTCTATGTTCAATTTCCCAAAAAAAAAAAAACACTTACCCTGTTTTCTCGAATCCCACTCCGATTGCACCCATTTGTCGCTTGTCCCCTCCCCTCTCCATCCTCAATTATCCAATTAAATCGCCTCTCTCCCGCATTACTTCGTACTTTCGCCCCTTACTCGATCACCCCTTCCAATTCAACAAAAAGTTGAATAATTCAGAAATGATGCGATTCTTCTCCGTCTACTTCCCTCCCTCGCTTCTCCTCTTTCTTCTGATTCTGAGGCCATCAAGTGTCGATTCGATCGAATGTTACTCCGGTTCGCAGCTACAAGTCATCAACTGCCCTTCAATGTCTTGCATTAAACAGTCGTTGGGTTTGGATACGGTAAGCGGAAACATTTGTTGAATTGATGTGATTCGAATGGCAACCTTGGGGTTGTTGTTTTTAATTTAAGCAGCAACAAAATCATTAGTTGAAAGTAATCAAAAACCGGTAGGGAGTTTTAATGAAACCTTTAATTCTGCTTAGCATCACCATTAAATGTAGTTTGTAGTCTGAGCAGTACCAAGCATCACCGAACAGTTCGCGCAGCAGCGGGACATTTATCGCGTTTTTGAACTTTTAGAAATAACACCGACTAGAATTGCAAAAAATCGGAAAGTTGAATATTTACAAATAGAAAAATGTAACAAACCAGTTTTCGAAACGGTATTTTGAAACGGACGCCTACTTATTTAACGTTTTTTAATCCAAAGAAACCTTTTCGACCAATATTAACAAATGGCCGTGATTTGTAGTCTGAGCAACACGGAAACTCCCCCTGTTTCACAATAAAACAGAGACTAGTTGTAAAATAATAATCTGTTCGTTACGGTATGTTAACACCACCTTCGATGGGTCTGAAGGGGCGTCTGGTCAGCCAATGTTTTGACAACAAAACACGCGGATTTGTTACGGTTTGTGCGTTTCGCGCACAAACATTCTCTTTCGCCACCCCGTCTTTGGGTTCGGCAAACGATGAGATGAACTATTCCCTCTTACTCCCTCCCAAAGCAGAAGGGGGTTTTTGATTGAAGTTAGGTGACAATTTCACAGTGTCTCAAGGACTTTTCGATCGTAATTAGACGTTCGTTCCTTCAGCAGCAGCAGCCGAAAAAACGAAGGGAATTCGCGCATCCACCTACTCTCTAATTATCCGTTTCAAGTAGGAGGTGGACTTTTCGGGTGCGAATTGTGAGGGAACACTTCGGTTCTGCTAAGGAATGCAAAACCAGCTATTATCAAAGTCAGCGAGTATGGATTCTAGACAGCGCTCGCAGGTCTCGCTAAAATGTTTCAGCGCGATTTTTCTAGGTGTAATTTCTCTAGACTACAAACTACAATGATTGGTGCTGCGAATCGAAAATGCTCACTTTTCCAGGTTCGATACTGCGACGGAACGGGCGTCTCATCGATTTGTCAGACGTATCGGATCGTCGAAACGTGCGACACCATTCCCAATTTGGGATACATCTGCTGTTGCGGCGGTGATTTGTGTAATTCGTCAATGTCTTCCAAGTTCTTTGTCGGCATTCTAACTGCTGTACTCATGGTTTTTTTCATTTGAAAATTTCAATTTCTCACCTTTTTCCTGGAAAATTTATGGTTATTACGGGTTCCCACTGCTTTTTACCGTTCGATTAGTCAATTTTTGCACATTTTGCACGTTTCTTCTCCTCGGGTTTTCCTTCATTTTCTAGTGAATAAATGATTTTTCTAATCTTTATTCGGATTTGTTTGCAAATTCCCCGTGGTACCCCATAAACCCCAGTGGAAAATGACCATTGGAATAATTAAAATTTCTACATTTTCCGCCAATTATTTATTGATTATTCTCCGATTTTTGCCACGTTTTCGTCTTTCTCTTCTAAAAAACGAAAAAAGAGAAGAAACGAAGAAGACAAAAAGTGTTAAAAATCATGGACTTGATCATCATTACACTCATTCACACTCTTCCCTTCGCCCTTCTTCTCGTAAGTTTTTTCAATCATTTTTTAAAATTTGGTGCATTAAATAACAACAAATTTCTCAAAACTCGCGGAAACTCGGTTTTTCATCGGAAATGTCTAAAAGTTTTACAGAAATTTCTAAATTTTTTTGAAATGCTTCTGCATTTTCAATAAATTTTTCTGAAAGGAATTTCCACATTAAGAAAACAGCTATTTTTCGAATGAATAAAATGAAAACTTAAAGCAAAAATTTCAGGGATGCACGGCAAAGAAAACGAAGAAGGAGGCGGTATTGGCTCCGCCGCCGGCGGTTCCGACTAGCGCTCCGAATACGAACAAATCGAGTAAATCGAACAAATCGAATAAGTCGAACAAGCCGGTCAAGCCGGCAGCAGCCGATCCGGTATCAGCTAAGCCGTCGCAGGCAGGGGAACCCGGAAAGAAGGAGGGGGAAAGTAAGGAGGACGCGGGAAACGCGAAAAAAGACGAAGAGAAGAAGGAGAAGAAGGAGGAGCAGCCGAAATCGGATGATAAGAAGAAGACAGGTGAATCCTCGGTGGAGAAAAAAGTCAAATCCGAGGAAGAAAAGAAGGAAGAGAAGAAGAAGGAGGATGTGGAAGCAGGGGCAAAGAAGAGCGAGAAGAATGAGAAAAAGAAGGCGGACGAGGGCCCACCGGCGCCACCGCCACAACCCAGAAATCCCGCTGATAAGGTTTGAGATAATGGGAAAAAAGTTTTTTGTCACTGTTTTTTTCTATTTTTCAGCAAGAAATAACCAACCCAATTGTGACTCCAGAAACCGATGAGTTTCCCACTTTGGAGGATGAAAAAACGGAGATAAAGACTGAGAAGAAAGATGAGAAGAAGGACGAGAAGAAGGATGATAAGAAAGAGGATGACAAGAAGAAGGCAAAGAGCAAGACCGGCGGAAAGTAGATCAATTACATTTGATTTGAGGGGTTGCGGACATTTAAATGAATTCTTTGAAGAAGTTAGAGTAATGTATGTCGTATTTCTTGGCGCCCTCTGTGCAAGTTGCGGCACTCCAGGTAACGCACAATTGCAGACTATTAAGTCATCAAATTCTAGAGTATTTCGGAGGAGAATATTTCAGGATAGCAGAATTCTTTTCTGCAGCAATCTATCGAACGAAGATCGTCTGTGTGGTATCTCCCTGCATACAGCTCATGTCGGTCTCTCACATTTCTACAATAAGCCCGGTCTATTCATTGCCCTCCACCCTTCTTCCCCGATCTCACCTTAAGTCGTCCTTATTCACGTAGAACATTCGCGACGTCGGTGGGTAGTTCTTCCGGGCCCTTTTAATAATGTCCCTATCCTTCAGACCACTGCTCATTTCTCTTTAATTCCCATTCATAACCCTACTCCACAGTCTCACTTCCCATCTCATAATTTCTTCGACCTCGCCCTCTGACAGTTTCAGCTTTGGCACATCAATCACGTGGTTATGCTCCAAATTATACTCAACCGCCACAGCTCCGTCTGTCCTTTTCAAAACCTGAAACCTGTAATAATCGCCCGGGAGCTCACATTACCTTGAAATATACGCCGCACCCGGCCGTTATTTTTTTGGATATTGCCGGTACTCGAATACTGGCACCCGATTCGTACCTTCCGTCTCGATGGCACTTGTACAGTACCACTGTACCTTCTTTTTTATGGAAACTGGTCCTTATATAGGTGGACGTTCCACTACACCCTTTTACCGCGTTCATCCACGCCTGAAACCCCTTTGTTAGACCTTTCAGTTGCGCTACGGTCACATTGAACTCTGTTTCGTTTGGAAAACTGGCATCGTTCGCCTCCGTGGAACTGATTTCAGGATGCTGCAGTTGGACATGTTGCCGCATCGCCATGCTTGTATTGTACACTTTATTGCAGTGTGCACACTCAAATTGTCTACCCTAAATTTTCTCGTTTTACAGCCTTCCCCTCGATCCCACTTACTCCAAACTCCGTTGTCCCGTCAATACACCGTTCGTATATTTCTCCAATTGAAGCTGGATGCACACTAGACACATGCCGACGAACTCCAGAGGCAGTGAGGAACTTCTTCGAACATACGGGGCAGTAGAAGACTTTGTCCGCTGTAAAGGGTTTGTTCCTCTTCCCTATTATTAATCAATAATTCTGAAGTTTTCATTTATTTTTCGGCGGCTTTCCACCCCGGGGGATCTTGGTGGTGATCGGTATTTCCACTCGATCTTCCCTTTATCTCTCTGGGTGGATTTCTCGTAGAATTTTGGGTTGTCTTTGCATTATTCTCTAATTTGTACTCACGATTCGGATTCTTTCTCAGTTTCCGTTCTTCGTTCCATTTTTCCAGCTCTTCTTCGGTAATCGCATGTATCTTCGTCATGTGGGCCACTGCACCACGATAATCAAATTTTTTATGACAGATGATACAGGCTTCCATGGGCTCGGATGACAGGATATACAATGACCGGAAACACGTGTGCGCCGACCCACTTTTTGTATTTTTCGGTCGTCACGTATCTCTTTGTTTCTCTCCCGACTACTTTCTCTTCCGACAACGTATTTTTGTTGGTGTTTTTTTAATTTCAAGTTTCGTTATACATTTTTATTTATAATTCCGGGCATTTACTACACTTCAAACACATAATTAACACCATATTTCCATCTCTATTCAATAAATGCATCCCCTTTCCATAATCATCCGCTCCGCCTCTTCCAACGTCCTGTGGCATCTCGGATCGAAAACTTCCCATTCGACCGGAACCGACGCCCACGACACCTTAACATTTTCTTTAAAATTTGTAAATATTATTGCCCATACATCCCCATCCTCATCGCCATTCGCGTCGTCGTTTTCCTTCTTCATCTTTTCCATTTCCTCTTCCCAGGCCTTCATTTCCACCTCCATTGCCTCGATTTCAGCTTCCTCTCGCGCCGTGATCACTCTCCTATTTTCGGGTCCCTCTTGTTTGCGCTCTCCTTCCTCTTCTGTAACATTTTATCGTACACTCCTTAATTTAAGTAGAGCTTCCACCTCTTCTTTTCACCCACCGCAGATAGCGTATTTCTTGTTCGGAACTCATCTCAGCCCTGAAAAAGCCCCCTTTCTAACTCATCGGCGTGTCACCCGCTTCACTGCAGCTTACCTGTCCTATCCTTGAATCCTCTCGTCCCTGTCGCAGCTCGTACCGGAAACACCTCGAAATAAATGCCGCCGCCTCGCCCGGTTCCCCTCCCCCCAATTCCACGTAACTCACGTGTCCGTCGCCCCCTGCTTTCCCCGCGTAATCACGTGATACCCTATAAATACTTTCGCACCCGAGTGTAGATATACGGTAACACTCGCTCATCTCATCACTTTTCTAATTTCTTTCAAAGTGTTTTACCTTCCTGTTTATCTTCTATAAGTAGCTTCATAATAATATATTCTCTAGATCATAACATTGTGTTATTTAGTTTTCTCGAAATTTGAAAATTTGTTTTTTTCGAATTTTCGAAAATGACATGCAAACTCAAAATGAATTTTTATAAAAAATATATAAATTTCTTTGTTTTCTTTTTAGAAAATCACAGAAAAACACGAATTATTATCCAGTTTGAAAGAATTGGAGGAACCCAATAGAAAAGGATTGGAACAAGAAAATTGAAAACATCTTGGCGAGAGTGTTAGGGGGGAAATCGGAAAGAAGCGTACCCGTATATATCGATGGGAGAAGTTTGAAACAATCGGGGAAAAAGCTATTCAATGCGCTGAACGCCTTGCTCGGGCATTTTGTAGGCGGTGACGTCGGCGAGCTCATCTGATGATGTGGCACCGGCACCGGAGCCAGTGGACGACGAGCTCGGCATCATCATCGTTTTCTTTTTGGTTGGTGAAGGTTGGTTTCTGAAAATTGGTAAACTAATTGAAGACGCATTTTGCAGAATTTTGATACTAACCCATGGTCCTGGAACACTCCGCTCGCTGTTGAACCGCTAGGAACTGCAGAACTACTGCTGCTTATCACTACGGTCTCATCGTTCATCTGGCCGTTTTGAATAGATCCCGAGGCACTTTCCTGTTCGCTGCTGGGCGGAGGCTCACTGCGATCTCGTCTGTAATGAATTAGGTATTTGAAAAAAAAATATATCAAATGATAATGGAAAATGCATTCGAATCGAAAATGTTGTATAACCTGGGAATGTTCGCCATGCTCATCGCTCGCCGCGGCGTTCGCTCATCGTTCCGTAAAATCGGCGCCAATGTCGAATTTGCCGTCTCCCGATCTGTGCTGCGACGCATTTCCGAGAGCTGCAAGTGGATATTTATATCTATTGTTGGCGATTTCTTCGAATTTCTTACCAAACTTGGCTGCAGTTCGTCCCACTGACTGAGCATATCCGAAACCGTGAATCCTTTACCGGCGGCAGGTTGGTGGAGTACGTCTGGAACAAAAAACTGGTTATTTAAGGGATTGTTTGTTTTTTTAACCTGTGAAATCGATGAGTGACATTCTCGGCGAGTTTGGCGCCGATTTGCTTTTCTTCTCGACCATCCGTTTCCGGAACAACTCGAATTCGGCTCTCGCTTGGAAGTCACGGAAACGTTTCACGTGCTGACACGCTTTCCCGAGCATTATAACACCGTTGCAAATTTTGATAGCGAATACGAGGAGCCAACCGATAACTGAACGTATTTTTTGAAATAAGCAGACGACCGCGAAAACGTGCGATGTATACTGATAGAAGTAATGAAAACTGCTCAAAACGGTCAGAAACCTACCGAAAACAGTGATGGAACCCCAGTTATCAAGTGAGAACGTCTGGCTGAGAACTCGAATGATCATAATCGACAGCGGAATCGGAATGAACCCCATTCGACGGGAAACCTGCAAGATTCTTGAGGATTTGTGCTGGCTGGACTATGAAAAACAACATGAAATACAAAACATTGGCCCGAAAGCTACTATTCTGGAAGTTCAGAATGCTGTTCTTGCTCACCTGGTCCGAATAATCACTGAACGCACTCTGATCGCGGCTTCGAATCACGTCAAACGCAATCGTAATCGTGAAGTCTTTGTACACTTCCGCGTTGATTTCATTGAATTTTGTGATGAACGCGTGTTTGAGCCAATCAACGAAATATTCACTCCCGATCACCATTATCTAAAAAGTGGATTTTCAGGTGTTGTTTTTTGTAGTACAATACACTCACCATGTCAGGAATCATTTCTGTGAAGGAGTCGACATTCCAGTTGACGGCTGTCATATTCCGAATCATTACGACGAAAAGGAGCGCAAAAATGTGGAATCGTTCGCGGACGTCACTGAAAATGAAAAAAAAATGAATTTCATATCAAAATTATTCAGATTTGCGATTCTCCTCACCTGCACGCCATTTGGAAAAGATTCGCTTTAGCGAACTTTTTGAAAACAGCTCCTTTCAACTCCACGAAGTTGTTACTCATCATGATCGCCAGAACAGTTTGATTGTGCGAATTGAAGGCGACGTTGAGAGTTGTGGCTTGGAGAATGACTAGAAATGAGTGGAGGGTGGCGTAGAGAATGGCGACGATCAGGTGGCCGCCCGTTCGGATTACGTGCGACGCCGAGAATCGCTTCTCACTGTTAGCTGTCCAGAGCAGGGCGTCGAATATGTCCTGGAAACCAAAGATTTGAATTAATTCACATTTTTCAGTAATTACCTGTCCTAAACTACTGAACAACCGATCAGCAACTTCCAGCATGTTATAGAAAATGTACAACTTGATGACTCCTTGACTCCGCACTTGATGGTAGAGAAATGAGGAATCTGGAAGATTTTGTAAATTTTTAGCCGTTTTTTTACGAGATACTCACCAATTTCTCTAATCAACATTGAAGCACACAGAATTATGACGACTTTCAGAAAATCGCAAGTTTCCGCGGACGTCCATCGTTTCACGCGTAGCAAGGCACCGAAAATTGACATCTGAAAGCGAAAATGAAGAGAATTCAGGGAGAATTTAGGAATTACCAAAAACCTGAGCGGCAGGAAAGTGAAGAGGTAGAAAAAGGCGTCGAGACACTGAAGGAGACCGTAAACCAAAAACTGTTCCAGCTCGAGCGGGATTCGGAGAAACGCGTACACTTTCCGCCTTTTTTCCGAAAATCGCGCATGGTCGTTGTGCAGCGAGTAGCCTCTGGAACAATCTTTACGTTTTTGGTGCTTCTTGAAGTATTTAAAATTCACCTCGTCAGTTCCTCCCAGAAGAAACTAAAAAAACCTTTAGGTTGGAAAACTTCTGCGAATGGCGCCGAATCTCGTTCTTGTGATGGTGAAGGCGTGTCTGAAACTTGGAAAACATTAATTCGCGCTCCTTTCGCTTTTAAAATTAACTCACGGAGCGGAGACGACGTTTGACTATCACAAATCACTGTTAACCGTTCGTCATATGATATCCGCGATGGTTTTCTTGCTGGAACTGGGGATCCCTCCTAAAATCGAGAAAGTTTTTATCGTCGAGTATTAAAAGAATTCACCTGATCTTCCTCATTTTCCAGTTCACTTTCAATTTTTAAGTCTGTGTTAACAGTTAATCTCCTCCGAATTACTTGTGATTTCGGTGTTTCGCTGAAACTTTAAAAGCATTGATAGGGAAATTTATTTTCTCGGAATCTTTCTACTGATTTTCACACAAGTTCCGTATTAAAATACTCACATTGGCGTTTGAAAGTCAATTTTTCTCGGTGTAACCGGGGACGGCGGCGCTGAGAGGGTTATGGAAACTTCCTCGTTAACCACACTCGACAAATCATTCGCTTCGACGTTTTGCAATAAATCCTGTATACTTGATGATTCACTGGCATTTCTGCTGTTGTCTCTGCAAAAATGTCAATTTTAACTCCGTTTTTATCTTTTTAATAATACTTTTTAAATGTTTTCTCACCTTGATGTCGATTGCACACTAATCATCGATTGTTCGGCTTGTCATTTGTGATTTTTCCACTTTCTATTGCTGAAAATATAACAATTGAAGAAAGAATCACATGATTTCAGAAGAAAAAAATACGAATGAATGGAAGAATACCGTATTCTATGGAAACGTCGAACACGGATGGAAGAGCTTTTTTTTGAATTTTAATTAATTTTTGTGTGAAAAGGTTTGAAATGCAATAACAACTGGATTCCCGGGGTGTAAAATATAATAAAATGGCTTTTACATGCACTTTTGCACGTGCAACACGAACGAATAGCATGGACAGCTGTCGTTTTTGACAGGCACGGAACACGCGCAAGCGCGGGCAACGCGCCAGTAGAGACTACTGACGTGTTTTTTGACTGCTGTGCGAGAAATAAAAAACGGAAGGGGGAATTCCATTTCCGGAAATTAACTGATTTTCACTAATCTTTGCTTGAATTATCGATTTTGAAGTTTTATGCACGTTAAATTATTATCATTATTATTGATATACTTATCATCAATTATTACAGCGTGAAATAACACAAAAACGAAAAAACAAGACTGAAAACCGCCAAATCTCGCGACTTTGCCGAATTGCAGTAATCGCCTTGACACCAGCACGAATCCTCAACGACGGAAGCGTCTGAAAGACACGCAAGAGGCACCTGAAACAGGAAATTGATGAGCGCAGACAAAAATCAGCAAAACGCACGTTTGAGGCCGTGCAAAATGAGTGATTGGGTGGTTTGAACGAATTCGGGTCGTTCAGATTGTACAATTTATTGTAGCAGCCCCGGAACGTCATATACGTGTAGGAACCTGGGATATCAAGAGGAAATTGGTGAAAGTTAATAATTACCCACCAGAATTGTTCAATCCTTGCGACCACTTGAAGCAGAAGCCCCCCTGACCGCAATCGTCGCTGCTTCGGTCCTAAAAAGTCATCTATATGCTTCTGGCTTCAAAATAGTTTTACCTTTATCACCCAGGTGTTCGAATTGCAGTCATCACTGAAAATCTTCGGCTCAGACACCCGATTCGCCGGTCCGCGCTGTTTTGTGAGAAAATTCTGCAAAAAAAGATTTTTCATCTAATTCCCTAATAGAGTAACTAGTCGACGACCTAATCGACGAATCGTCGATTAGTCGAAGGCGTCGACTAGTCGACTAATTTCGGCGTCGACTAGTCGAAGGCGCTCGACTAGTCGACTAGTTGCGGCGTCGACTAGTCGACTAGTCGACTAATCGACTAGTCGAGCGCCGTCGACTAGTCGGCGAGTTCGTCGACTAGTCGAAAGTAGTCGACTATTCGTCGACTAGTCGACTATTTCGTCGACTAATTGAGAGAAAATTTTTTCGAGGAAATAATTGAATATTTATTGATTTTCCCTTGTTTTTTTGTCAGAAAAAATACGTTTTTTCGTGTTTAGATTCATCAAGCGTACTGAAAACATGATTTTCATTGGAAAAAATAGATTGCCATTTTTCAAATACGAAACAAAAAAAAATTTTTTTTCGTTCTCTAAAAATTAAAAAAAATTTCAAGTCGAATTACAGTTGCAACCACAGTTGCTATGGCGGTATTTCTTTGAGTGTTTCTTTTGTTTGCGGCAAACAACGGCAGGATTTCGGCAATTTTCCCCATTTTGCCCGAAAAATGCCGGCAACTGTTCCGTTCCTTGCCGACATCCGACGCAGGCTTGGTCGGGAATGACCTGTCGGTAAATTTTTTCCGAAAAAAAGTCGGAAAAAAAGAAGCAAAAGTCGGTAATTTTCGAAACAATGTCCGAAAATCAAGTGGGAAAAAGTTCCGACAAAAATTTCGAAAAAATGAATTCGGTAAACCTTCCGACGGAAAAAAAATCCGAAATGATAACTCAGAAAAACTTCCGTCGGAAAAATTTTTAACGAAAATTTCGGTAGTTCCGTTTCCGGTTCCGACAAAGCCTGGTTCGACGGCACAATTCGTCGATGGCACACGAACGCCGGCATTTTTCGGGCAAAATTCGGAAAAGTGCCGAAATCTCGCCGTTTTTTGTCGTGCCGAAAACTCTATGAATACAAACAGACAACATTGAGCTGACTTGTTGTTGAACCGCACGTGCCGTACGGGCTCGGACAGCAGAAGTTAGGAAATAAACTTTCTTGTCTGTAGGCGTCTGTAGGAATTATTCTATTTTTTGCGACCGCGGGTTTTTGGGCTCTACAGTTTTCCATATTATTTTTCCAGAAAATACAATATTTTTCCGTAAAGTGAAATTAATGCAATATTTCACGAAATGCCTGTTTCTCTGTTAAAACTGAACTAATATTTTTCTGATTTGTTCCGATGGTAAGAGCAGTTTTTGTTCTTCAATTTGAAGTTCATACTCTTCATTTTCTCTTTCTAAAACGCCCTGAAAGCAGCGAACTTTCAGCGCGCGCACATTAGAATAGTCGGGCGAGAGAGTGTGCTGCCATCAGAGACGCCAGACGGCGCGCCCGATTGCTTGCAGCGCATGCGCTTCAAAATCTATGTACCGTTCAGAGGCTTTCCATTGGTAATTTCTGCAAAAACTGTGGGTGCAAAAAGAAAAAAAAACATTTGAACAAAGGAAAAGGAACATTCTGTAGGTAAAAAAACTAATATTTCACTATTTTTTCGGTTTTTGAATGAGAAAAAGTCAATTTTTCTTCACTAAATAAATGGTAGAAACGTTTCACTGTTAATTTCATCGAAAAGACAGGTCGAAAACACACAAAATCTTTCGAAAATCAAACTTTTCCAAAAACCCAGAAATAGTCGACTTTCGTCGACTAGTCGACGCTCGACTAGTCGACTAGTTTCGACTAGTCGACGCCGCAACTAGTCGACTAGTCGGCCGCCTTCGACTAGTCGACGCCGCTACTAGTCGACTAGTCGAAGGCGCTCGACTAGTCGACGAATTTTTCGTCGACTAAAATAGTTGCGCTCGTCGACTAATAGTCGACTAATCGACGAATTTTTTCGTCGACTGAGTACTCTATTCCCTAATTCTACGAGCCTACCTCCTTCATATTGTTGGTGGCACAACTGTAACATTTCACTGAAAAAACAGAAAAATACAGTATTTGCCCGATAGAAAAATTTCAAACTGACCAGCATCTGAAGAAGTGAAGAGAAATGTTGTGTAGATAAGAAAATTGAGCATCTTTTGAATTTTCTGCTGTAAAAAACCAAAAAAAAACTAACTGGATTTTGAAAAATTCCGGGTAAATCGGATAAGATCGCGATTTTATCGCGGATCAAAGTACTCTAGATCTTCAGAGAAATCGTGGGAGACGACAATTGTCCGCGGCAGGTTTCCAAGTGTTTACATGGATTTTCTAGATTTCCGAGGGGGAATTGAATGAAAAACGCAATAAAAAGCACTTTCTGCTGATTTGCTCTGTTTAATCAACGAAAAACTGTAGGCTAGCATGAAAGTTATGAGAAAATGTCAGAAAAATCAGACAATCCCTCGATTCCCTCGATTTTCCGTTAAGTAACACCGGGAGACACATCGTAAAAATTGATGGCCTTGGGAGAAAACCGAAAAAATACAAGAACACTAGGGGATGATGTTTTGACAGAGAAAGGAGGGAAAATGTCCTTTTCGGAGCGAAAAAATCGTAGATGTTGGTTTTCAAAAGAAGAAAGAGAATGACGCATTTTCAGGAGCAGCTTTTCAACATTTTTGATGCTGCTTAAACTACAAGAATGAGTTCTTCGAAAGTATCCCGTCGCGAAGGAAACTATTTAATTAATGTGAGATTTCTATTAATCTTTTTACAAATAATCGCCTTCTGTCCAGTTTTCATCGTGTTCTCCGAAATTTTAATTCGAAAACCCAGAATTAGAAAACAGCAAAAGTAACATTAAAAAATGCGTTTTTTTCGCGGCGGGACCAGTGAAATAAAAAATATCGCCTAATTTTCCATTGCCGCCAGAATATTCTCAGCGCTGCTAAAAGCTCAAACTACAAAGGTGCTGCTTGCAGAGCGGAAGAGATCAATAGTGACTACCAACTTTAGAGCGGCCAAAAGGCGAGTACCTACGAACCCCCGACAGCAGGTATAGTTTTGTTTGAACAAGAGGGGATATATCCCCCCTCCACCTCCTCTTTCTCCCGGCCTCGTAGCCTCTCCTTCGTCTTGTCCAAATGTTTATTTGGCTAACCGGGGGGACTTTCGAGGGAGAAAAACGAAAAAAGGTGTCGGTATCGGTGTATATTGCCCCCAATGCACCGCCCGTTTTCCACTATTTTCCATGATTTTGCCGCGCGGGAGTTAGTCATGCTGTGGCTCTCTCTCTATCGTTCCCGCAAATAGATGAATGTGCTCCGTGTGCTCCGAGATGAGATAGTATGACGAGTGGAGAGAATGCAGAGATGTTGACGGGAACTCCTTGTTTACAGAAATATAGTATTCATTCAACAGGCAATTTTCGCGAATTTTTGAGAAATTCGAAGAATTAAAAATTTTAGAAATCAGCTCATAAAGCTTCGGAAGACTCATCATCAGAATCTTCAGATTTTTCAGATTTCTGACTTCCAGATCCCGATTTCTCCCCAGATTCGGATTCAGATGACTCTGAACCATTATCGGATTCAGAATCCTCATCAGAATCGTCGTCTTCTCCTTTCGACGGCTCCTCGTCCTCTTCGAAATCCTCCGCGTACTCCTTCTCGACAACGAATGTCCCGGCGGCCGATGTTTCAGACATTCTTCTCGATTCCGATGCTTTTTGAGGGACCAACGACTTCTCGGCAGCGCTCTTCATTCTCGCCGCAAACTTTCTCTTCAGCCGATGCTCCTGGGCCAGTGCTGACTGCTTTTCCATTATTAATGGACCGCTGAGCACTCTGAAATATTATTGGATTGAAACAGACTCGTGTGTTAGCGCGCGTTTCGGGTATTTCTGTCAAACGTGAAGAAACAAAGCAGTTGGTGCTGCTTACACTACAAACTACAAAATTTGGTGCTGCTGCATCATTCTCACCTTTGCTTCATCTCCGCCAACTGCCTCATGTAATCCTGAGTGGTTTCTTGCTGTTGTTGGCTGAAAAATACATCAAAATTACGATTTCTTTTCGTATTTTTTCAAAAAAACGTACATTTTCCTCCTCGTCCTTATCGCAATATCCTCATCCGTCTTGCTCCTGGCTCCCAGGAAAGAGGCGATTCTCTTCCGATTGTCCTCCTTCCAGAACTCTCCCGAATTCCCTCCATTCTCAGCCTTCTCCTTCTCGATCTTCGCCCTATTCAACTCTTCTCTTAACTGAGCCGCATGCGTTGACGGAACACGCGCGGGACGGCCGGAACCGACGCGTTTCGAGCCGTTTTGAGACTTTTTGAACTGTTCCGGCTCCTTTTCCTTGCAATTCGTGTGCCGCATCGACGCCGAATGACTTCTGGAGGCGAATTTGAATGGAACCGGTACGGTAGATGGCCTTCCGGATAGATGGTTGTACGTCTCTTTCACCTGAAATAACCGAATTTCCGATAGAGCTCCGATTATGCTCACCTTCGCATGGATCTTCTGGAAATCGGGCGGTGACATCCTCCGGTGCTGCGCCACTGCCGACGTGTCTAATTTGCACCGCCCGTGTCTTAACTGATGAGTAAGGTTGGATGTGTGCCGATGGCTCTGTAACTTATCAATTATTCCAAGTAAACTCTCAATTTCCTCCTCCTATTCACCTTAATCCCTTTCGGAGTTGTGGCTTCTTGGATGAGAATCGCCGATCGTGTCGTTGCTGATCGACTTCTCGCATTCGGTTTGACGGGGATCGGAGATATGTAGGTACTTGGGGGCACGTAACCTGGCGGCTTGATGGCTGCTGCAAAGTTGGTGCTGCTCAGACTACAAACTACAAAATGTGGTGATGCTAAAGTCATAATATTGCTCCTGAAGCAAACAAAACTGTCTGGGAGTTTTCGAGGGATTAGAATCATCAGAAAACCTTCAAACGAAAGTAACTGGTTTGGTGCTGCTTAGACTACAAACTACAATTGTTGGTGCTGCAATACTCACTCAAATTGCCCTCGCTCTTCGACCGAACCATCTCATTCTGCGCGTCGAACTTCCTCTTCGCCATCCTCTCCACCTTCCTCCTCATCGCCTCCACGTACTTTATCTCGGTGGCAAACGTGTTCGTCGGCGCATACGTCGACTTTGGCACGGGTTTCGCACGAAACTTGACACTCTTCAACGTGTTCGCATCCGTCTCCTCCTGCTTCTTCTTCTCCTCCATCATCGTCGACACGAATTTTTTGGCGTACGTGTTTTCGATGGATTTCCTGAAACAATTACATTGGCATATCGGCTAATGCAGCCAAAACTCACCTCAACGACAGTTGGAACGGTTTGGGGACAGTTGTCTGTGGAATGTACTCATTCCGGGGTACTGATACGTTTTGCATTGATTTCGACCGTTTTGGAAGGTTCACAGGCTCCAGATGCACTGTTTTCACTGTCTTCCCTGTGTTCACCGGTTTCGCCGTTTTCCGAACGTCTTTCTCCGGCAGCTGAACTATTTCATCGACGATCGTCGGAGCATCTCGGGTCGTTGAGAGTCCGTCGTCAAGAAATGACTCTTCGACGACATTGGATGACGTGGCAAGGTTCTGACGACGTGGAACATGTTTAGTCAGCGCATTGGCCATCAGAAGTCCCGACGGCATCGCAGAAGACGTTGGAATATGACTTTGCTTTGCCGACCTCAATCTCCCTTTCTCTGGTTCTAACTGTCGGGTTGGAACTCCAGAAGACGTCACCGGCTTCTGAAGTCTATCAGAAGACGTCGACGCTCCTGCGAAGTGTTTAACCATTGCCTCCTTCAGAATATCTTGAATATCAGAATTCGAGAATCGAGAATGCACCGAACTGGCTCTTTTCATCGCCATTTCTCTGGAATTCTGGTCTCGGGGTGTTTTGGAATTCCTTGAATCCACGTGGATCTGAGCAGAATGAGCAGCCGGGGATATCTTCAGTGGACTCTTCCTCGTTTGAAACCGCTGAGAGGATTCTGAATTCCTCACGACATCTTCGTATCGTTCATCGCGTTGAAGAACCGTCTCGGAATGCTCCCGACGACGTGACGAGTGCTCCGTGTGCTTCAGGTGATCGTACGTCGATTCAGAAGCTCCAGAATGTCCCTGATGACAGTAGGGGGCGTTCGGAGACCTTCCGAATGCGTCCGAATGATACGATTTGATTCCGGAAGGCGGCGAAGGAATCCGCAGATGAATGGGGGAGATCTCACGGACTCCTAACTTTCTCTCCAGGTACTTGACCATTTTGGCGTGTTTATCACAGACGTGTAGAAACCGTTTGTTGAACTCTTCGTCGTTCAGGAGGCGTGGATCCTGCAATCAGAGAATGGTCTGTTTAAGCAGCACTGGAAATTGTAGTTTGTAGTCTAAGCAGCACTAGGAAACATTTGAGTGCGGGCTAACTACAGCTGAAAAACATTTTCTAGAAACATCTGCCGTTTTGCTAACAATAAGAATCACCGGAGGAATTTCCTAGCAGCACCAAAAAGTGTAGTTAGTGTAGTCTAAGCAGCACCAAATTCTTTTATGGCGGGGAACTTGTGAATGAATTGCGGAAGAATTGCTGATTTCGTAACTTCCGCAGTTGAGTTTTTTCGGAAAAAAGCAAAAACTCACACTTCGCATCGCCTCGATTAACTTTGCGGTGGCATCCAAATCCCGTTGAACCTCTTGAGCACTCGGCATGATCTCCCGTTGAATAATTGAAGAATAACGGGAGGAAAAGCGCCTAATAGACTGGGAAATCGGGAACTAGGTTAATATAAAAGGGTTCCTATGGACTAGTAGTACTAGTTTTCCGTTTTTCTCCTCAAAAACGGAAATCGCAGAACATTTAGAAAAGAACGAATACTAGCAGAAGTAAGGGGAAGGGATTATTTGGAAATGCGAGTGAGAAATAGGTCTAATGGATGGGGCGTTACCATGGATATGAGGGAAGACGGAGTGGGAGGGAGGAGGGAGGAGGGAGGCCGGCTGGCAGGTGGTACTAACGGCCGACAGACGAGAAAGAGAGTGAGGGATGAGGAGGAAGGGGGGCGGAGGGTAATTAGAAGCGGAAACGGATACGAATTCACATGCATTCTACCTCCCCTCGGGGGGTGTTAAGGGGAGAGGGGGAAGAAGTGATATTGGCTTACTCTTCGGAAGGGAATTCAGCTGAATTCAGCTCACAAGTATGTTCCGAAAGAGCACAGTGGCTCAGGAATCTTTTAGTTGCACCAATATCTATCGTAACTGTTCCTGGACTTCATTATAATGTTAGCGACCTTTTAATAGTCATCTAACATTTGTACATTTGCTGCTGCTTATATAAAACATCATTTACTCATACTCATTCACCCTAAGTTTAAATTTCCGACATTTTCGGCTTCCTCTCAATCTTATTCTTGAGCCATCGACTCTCGGCAAAGTTTCGAACCCAATCGGTGAACTTCTGGAATCCAATCTGTTCCGATGCCACGTCACTCAGCTCAATCGTCCCGAAATCCATCGTCTAAACTTGGGTAATGGAATACGAAGAAAATAGAGAAGACCTCACAAATCTCGAGTTCTCAGTGTTTCTATCAATGTAAAAGTCTGGGATCCGAATCCGCAAATGAGTCGCCCATTCTTTGTCGAGGAACTGGAAATTGTGATAGAGATTTTCAGAAAAATCTGAAATGGAATTGGAACTCACCACTTCCGCATTACAGTAATTAGGAAGGTAGAGGTACGGTCGGAGGGGATAATACTGGAAATTAGAGCGATTTTAGCGGATTTCAAAAGGAACATTTCTCACGTCATCCCCGGACGCTACAATTGTGAAGTTGCCGTTTTCATTTGTAGAATTCGAGTTGAGAAGAGTGTCCGGGAATACTGAAACATACAGATTTAAAGAGAGTTAAATAGAACTTATCTAGAACCCACTGAAATTGGATTCGTACACTGAAACCGTTTCATTTTTCCATGGTTTCCCATTACATTCAAACCGCCCATTCAAACTTATCGATCCGTGATAACAGTGTGATATGGTGATAAGTAGGTAGAAAATCATACACTTAGCATACTGAAAACATCACACTTTGGAAGGCTCGAGATAGGCAATAGATGAATCTCACCATTTTAACGTTTGAGGAGAAGAAAGAAAAAAGGGGAGAAATGAAATGAATGCGGCGAGATGAAATGAAAAGAGGAAAAGGTTACGCGTTATATATGAGCGGAGAATTGGAATTTATCTGCTTTTATGCTGAATTATGGGCCCTTTTCGGTGGGGTAGCGATGTGTTCTGAGAGGTGCATACGAACGATGTCTGGGTGAGTCTAGGTATGGGATCTACCTCCAGAAGCACTCTGGTGCATACGAACCATGTCTGGGTGAGTCTAGGTTTGGGATCTACCTCCAGAAGCACTCTGGTGCATACGAACCATGTCTGGGTGAGTCTAGGTTTGGGATCTACCTCCAGAAGCACTCTGGTGCATACGAACCATGTCTGGGTGAGTCTAGGTTTGGGATCTACGTCCAGAAGCACTCTGGTGCATACGAACCATGTCTGGGTGAGTCTAGGTTTGGGATCTACCTCCAGAAGCACTCTGGTGCATACGAACCATGTCTGGGTGAGTCTAGGTTTGGGATCTACCTCCAGAAGCACTCTGGTGCATACGAACCATGTCTGGGTGAGTCTAGGTTTGGGATCTACCTCCAGAAGCACTCTGGTGCATACGAACCATGTCTGGGTGAGTCTAGGTTTGGGATCTACGTCCAGAAGCACTCTGGTGCATACGAACCATGTCTGGGTGAGTCTAGGTTTGGGATCTACGTCCAGAAGCACTCTGGTGCATACGAACCATGTCTGGGTGAGTCTAGGTTTGGGATCTACCTCCAGAAGCACTCTGGTGCATACGAACCATGTCTGGGTGAGTCTAGGTATGGGATCTACCTCCAGAAGCACTCTGGTGCATACGAATCATGTCTGGGTGTGTCTAGGTATGGGATCTACCTCCAGAAGCACTCTGGTGCATACGAATCATGTCTGGGTGAGTCTAGGTATGGGATCTACCTCCAGAAGCACTCTGGTGCATACGAACCATGTCTGGGTGAGTCTAGGTTTGGGATCTACCTCCAGAAGCACTCTGGTGCATACGAACCATGTCTGGGTGAGTCTAGGTTTGGGATCTACCTCCAGAAGCACTCTGGTGCATACGAACCATGTCTGGGTGAGTCTAGGTTTGGGATCTACGTCCAGAAGCACTCTGGTGCATACGAACCATGTCTGGGTGAGTCTAGGTTTGGGATCTACGTCCAGAAGCACTCTGGTGCATACGAACCATGTCTGGGTGAGTCTAGGTTTGGGATCTACCTCCAGAAGCACTCTGGTGCATACGAACCATGTCTGGGTGAGTCTAGGTATGGGATCTACCTCCAGAAGCACTCTGGTGCATACGAATCATGTCTGGGTGTGTCTAGGTATGGGATCTACCTCCAGAAGCACTCTGGTGCATACGAACCATGTCTGGGTGAGTCTAGGTTTGGGATCTACCTCCAGAAGCACTCTGGTGCATACGAACCATGTCTGGGTGAGTCTAGGTTTGGGATCTACCTCCAGAAGCACTCTGGTGCATACGAACCATGTCTGGGTGAGTCTAGGTTTGGGATCTACGTCCAGAAGCACTCTGGTGCATACGAACCATGTCTGGGTGAGTCTAGGTATGGGAACTACCTCCAGAAGCACTCTGGTGCATACGAACCATGTCTGGGTGAGTCTAGGTATGGGATCTACCTCCAGAAGCACTCTGGTGCATACGAACCATGTCTGGGTGAGTCTAGGTTTGGGATCTACCTCCAGAAGCACTCTGGTGCATACGAACCATGTCTGGGTGAGTCTAGGTTTGGGATCTACCTCCAGAAGCACTCTGGTGCATACGAACCATGTCTGGGTGAGTCTAGGTTTGGGATCTACCTCCAGAAGCACTCTGGTGCATACGAACCATGTCTGGGTGAGTCTAGGTTTGGGATCTACCTCCAGAAGCACTCTGGTGCATACGAACCATGTCTGGGTGAGTCTAGGTTTGGGATCTACGTCCAGAAGCACTCTGGTGCATACGAACCATGTCTGGGTGAGTCTAGGTTTGGGATCTACCTCCAGAAGCACTCTGGTGCATACGAACCATGTCTGGGTGAGTCTAGGTTTGGGATCTACCTCCAGAAGCACTCTGGTGCATACGAATCATGTCTGGGTGAGTCTAGGTATGGGAACTACCTCCAGAAGCACTCTGGTGCATACGAATCATGTCTGGGTGAGTCTAGGTATGGGAACTACCTCCAGAAGCACTCTGGTGCATACGAATCATGTCTGGGTGTGTCTAAGTATGGGATCTACCTCCAGAAGCACTCTGGTGCATACGATCCATGTCTGGGTGAGTCTAGGTATGGGAACTACCTCCAGAAGCACTCTGGTGCATACGAATCATGTCTGGGTGTGTCTAGGTATGGGATCTACCTCCAGAAGCACTCTGGTGCATACGAATCATGTCTGGGTGTGTCTAGGTATGGGAACTACCTCAAGAAGCACTCTGGTGCATACGAACCATGTCTGGGTGAGTCTAGGTATGGGATCTACCTCCAGAAGCACTCTGGTGCATACGAACCATGTCTGGGTGAGTCTAGGTATGGGATCTACGTCCAGAAGCACTCTGGTGCATACGATCCATGTCTGGGTGAGTCTAGGTATGGGATCTACCTCAAGAAGCACTCTGGTGCATACGAATCATGTCTGGGTGTGTCTAAGTATGGGATCTACCTCCAGAAGCACTCTGGTGCATACGATCCATGTCTGGGTGAGTCTAGGTATGGGATCTACCTCAAGAAGCACTCTGGTGCATACGAACCATGTCTGGGTGTGTCTAAGTATGGGATCTACCTCCAGAAGCACTCTGGTGCATACGATCCATGTCTGGGTGTGTCTAGGTATGGGATCTACCTCCAGAAGCACTCTGGTGCATACGAATCATGTCTGGGTGTGTCTAAGTATGGGATCTACCTCCAGAAGCACTCTGGTGCATACGATCCATGTCTGGGTGAGTCTAGGTATGGGATCTACCTCAAGAAGCACTCTGGTGCATACGAACCATGTCTGGGTGTGTCTAAGTATGGGATCTACCTCCAGAAGCACTCTGGTGCATACGATCCATGTCTGGGTGTGTCTAGGTATGGGATCTACCTCCAGAAGCACTCTGGTGCATACGAACCATGTCTGGGTGTGTCTAAGTATGGGATCTACCTCAAGAAGCACTCTGGTGCATACGAACCATGTCTGGGTGTGTCTAGGTATGGGATCTACCTCCAGAAGCACTCTGGTGCATACGAATCATGTCTGGGTGTGTCTAGGTATGGGAACTACCTCCAGAAGCACTCTGGTGCATACGAACCATGTCTGGGTGTGTCTAGGTATGGGATCTACCTCCAGAAGCACTCTGGTGCATACGAATCATGTCTGGGTCAGTCTAGGTATGGGATCTACCTCCAGAAGCACTCTGGTGCATACGAATCATGTCTGGGTCAGTCTAGGTATGGGATCTACCTCCAGAAGCACTCTGGTGCATACGAATCATGTCTGGGTCAGTCTAGGTATGGGATCTACCTCCAGAAGCACTCTGGTGCATACGAATCATGTCTGGGTGAGTCTAGGTATGGGAACTACCTCCAGAAGCACTCTGGTGCATACGAATCATGTCTGGGTCAGTCTAGGTATGGGATCTACCTCCAGAAGCACTCTGGTGCATACGAATCATGTCTGGGTGAGTCTAGGTATGGGAACTACCTCCAGAAGCACTCTGGTGCATACGAATCATGTCTGGGTCAGTCTAGGTATGGGATCTACCTCCAGAAGCACTCTGGTGCATACGAATCATGTCTGGGTGAGTCTAGGTATGGGAACTACCTCCAGAAGCACTCTGGTGCATACGAATCATGTCTGGGTGAGTCTAGGTATGGGAACTACCTCCAGAAGCACTCTGGTGCATACGAATCATGTCTGGGTGAGTCTAGGTATGGGAACTACCTCCAGAAGCACTCTGGTGCATACGAATCATGTCTGGGTGAGTCTAGGTATGGGAACTACCTCCAGAAGCACTCTGGTGCATACGAATCATGTCTGGGTGTGTCTAGGTATGGGATCTACCTCCAGAAGCACTCTGGTGCATACGAATCATGTCTGGGTGTGTCTAGGTATGGGAACTACCTCCAGAAGCACTCTGGTGCATACGAATCATGTCTGGGTGTGTCTAGGTATGGGATCTACCTCCAGAAGCACTCTGGTGCATACGAATCATGTCTGGGTGTGTCTAGGTATGGGAACTACCTCCAGAAGCACTCTGGTGCATACGAATCATGTCTGGGTGTGTCTAGGTATGGGATCTACCTCCAGAAGCACTCTGGTGCATACGAACCATGTCTGGGTGAGTCTAGGTATGGGATCTACCTCAAGAAGCACTCTGGTGCATACGAACCATGTCTGGGTGAGTCTAGGTATGGGATCTACCTCCAGAAACACTCTGGTGCATACGATCCATGTCTGGGTGAGTCTAGGTATGGGATCTACCTCCAGAAGCACTCTGGTGCATACGAACCATGTCTGGGTGAGTCTAGGTATGGGATCTACCTCCAGAAGCACTCTGGTGCATACGATCCATGTCTGGGTGAGTCTAGGTATGGGAACTACCTCCAGAAGCACTCTGGTGCATACGAACCATGTCTGGGTGAGTCTAGGTATGGGATCTACCTCCAGAAGCACTCTGATGCATACGAACCATGTCTGGGTGAGTCTAGGTATGGGATCTACCTCCAGAAGCACTCTGGTGCATACGATCCATGTCTGGGTGAGTCTAGGTATGGGAACTACCTCCAGAAGCACTCTGGTGCATACGAACCATGTCTGGGTGAGTCTAGGTATGGGATCTACCTCCAGAAACACTCTGGTGCATACGATCCATGTCTGGGTGAGTCTAGGTATGGGATCTACCTCCAGAAGCACTCTGGTGCATACGAACCATGTCTGGGTGAGTCTATGTATGGGATCTACCTCCAGAAGCACTCTGGTGCATACGATCCATGTCTGGGTGAGTCTAGGTATGGGATCTACCTCCAGAAGCACTCTGGTGCATACGAACCATGTCTGGGTGAGTCTAGGTATGGGATCTACCTCCAGAAACACTCTGGTGCATACGAACCATGTCTGGGTGAGTCTAGGTATGGGATCTACCTCCAGAAGCACTCTGGTGCATACGAACCATGTCTGGGTGTGTCTAGGTATGGGATCTACCTCCAGAAGCACTCTGGTGCATACGAATCATGTCTGGGTGAGTCTAGGTATGGGAACTACCTCCAGAAACACTCTGGTGCATACGATCCATGTCTGGGTCAGTCTAGGTATGGGATCTACCTCCAGAAGCACTCTGGTGCATACGAACCATGTCTGGGTGTGTCTAGGTATGGGATCTACCTCCAGAAGCACTCTGGTGCATACGAATCATGTCTGGGTGAGTCTAGGTATGGGAACTACCTCCAGAAGCACTCTGGTGCATACGAACCATGTCTGGGTGAGTCTAGGTATGGGAACTACCTCCAGAAGCACTCTGGTGCATACAAACCATGTCTGGGTGAGTCTAGGTATGGGAACTACCTCCAGAAGCACTCTGGTGCATACGATCCATGTCTGGGTCAGTCTAGGTATGGGAACTACCTCCAGAAGCACTCTGGTGCATACGAATCATGTCTGGGTGAGTCTAGGTATGGGATCTACCTCCAGAAGCACTCTGGTGCATACGAATCATGTCTGGGTGAGTCTAGGTATGGGATCTACCTCCAGAAGCACTCTGGTGCATACAAACCATGTCTGGGTGAGTCTAGGTATGGGAACTACCTCCAGAAACACTCTGGTGCATACGAACCATGTCTGGGTCAGTCTAGGTATGGGATCTACCTCCAGAAGCACTCTGGTGCATACGAATCATGTCTGGGTGAGTCTAGGTATGGGATCTACCTCCAGAAGCACTCTGGTGCATACGAATCATGTCTGGGTGAGTCTAGGTATGGGATCTACCTCCAGAAGCACTCTGGTGCATACAAACCATGTCTGGGTGAGTCTAGGTATGGGAACTACCTCCAGAAGCACTCTGGTGCATACAAACCATGTCTGGGTGAGTCTAGGTATGGGAACTACCTCCAGAAGCACTCTGGTGCATACAAACCATGTCTGGGTGAGTCTAGGTATGGGAACTACCTCCAGAAGCACTCTGGTGCATACGATCCATGTCTGGGTCAGTCTAGGTATGGGATCTACCTCCAGAAACACTCTGGTGCATACGAATCATGTCTGGGTGAGTCTAGGTATGGGAACTACCTCCAGAAGCACTCTGGTGCATACGAATCATGTCTGGGTGAGTCTAGGTATGGGATCTACCTCCAGAAGCACTCTGGTGCATACGAACCATGTCTGGGTGTGTCTAGGTATGGGATCTACCTCCAGAAGCACTCTGGTGCATACGAATCATGTCTGGGTGAGTCTAGGTATGGGAACTACCTCCAGAAGCACTCTGGTGCATACGAACCATGTCTGGGTGAGTCTAGGTATGGGAACTACCTCCAGAAGCACTCTGGTGCATACAAACCATGTCTGGGTGAGTCTAGGTATGGGAACTACCTCCAGAAGCACTCTGGTGCATACGATCCATGTCTGGGTCAGTCTAGGTATGGGAACTACCTCCAGAAGCACTCTGGTGCATACGAATCATGTCTGGGTGAGTCTAGGTATGGGATCTACCTCCAGAAGCACTCTGGTGCATACGAATCATGTCTGGGTGAGTCTAGGTATGGGATCTACCTCCAGAAGCACTCTGGTGCATACAAACCATGTCTGGGTGAGTCTAGGTATGGGAACTACCTCCAGAAACACTCTGGTGCATACGAACCATGT
The DNA here is from genome assembly GCA_963932285.1 of Caenorhabditis macrosperma. Lineage (NCBI taxonomy): Eukaryota > Metazoa > Nematoda > Chromadorea > Rhabditida > Rhabditidae > Caenorhabditis > Caenorhabditis macrosperma. The sequence continues at coordinate 16,313,039 of OZ010619.1, forward strand.
CTGGGTCAGTCTAGGTATGGGATCTACCTCCAGAAGCACTCTGGTGCATACGAATCATGTCTGGGTGAGTCTAGGTATGGGATCTACCTCCAGAAGCACTCTGGTGCATACGAATCATGTCTGGGTGAGTCTAGGTATGGGATCTACCTCCAGAAGCACTCTGGTGCATACAAACCATGTCTGGGTGAGTCTAGGTATGGGAACTACCTCCAGAAGCACTCTGGTGCATACAAACCATGTCTGGGTGAGTCTAGGTATGGGAACTACCTCCAGAAGCACTCTGGTGCATACGATCCATGTCTGGGTCAGTCTAGGTATGGGATCTACCTCCAGAAACACTCTGGTGCATACGAATCATGTCTGGGTGAGTCTAGGTATGGGATCTACCTCCAGAAGCACTCTGGTGCATACGAATCATGTCTGGGTGAGTCTAGGTATGGGATCTACCTCCAGAAGCACTCTGGTGCATACGAATCATGTCTGGGTGAGTCTAGGTATGGGATCTACCTCCAGAAGCACTCTGGTGCATACGAACCATGTCTGGGTGAGTCTAGGTTTGGGATCTACCTCCAGAAGCACTCTGGTGCATACGAACCATGTCTGGGTGAGTCTAGGTATGGGATCTACCTCCAGAAGCACTCTGGTGCATACGAACCATGTCTGGGTGTGTCTAGGTATGGGATCTACCTCCAGAAGCACTCTGGTGCATACGAATCATGTCTGGGTGAGTCTAGGTATGGGATCTACCTCCAGAAGCACTCTGGTGCATACGAACCATGTCTGGGTGAGTCTAGGTTTGGGATCTACCTCCAGAAGCACTCTGGTGCATACGAATCATGTCTGGGTGAGTCTAGGTATGGGATCTACCTCCAGAAGCACTCTGGTGCATACGAATCATGTCTGGGTGAGTCTAGGTATGGGATCTACCTCCAGAAGCACTCTGGTGCATACGAATCATGTCTGGGTGAGTCTAGGTATGGGATCTACCTCCAGAAGCACTCTGGTGCATACGAACCATGTCTGGGTGTGTCTAGGTATGGGGATCTACCTCCAGAAGCACTCTGGTGCATACGAACCATGTCTGGGTGAGTCTAGGTTTGGGATCTACCTCCAGAAGCACTCTGGTGCATACGAACCATGTCTGGGTGAGTCTAGGTATGGGATCTACCTCCAGAAGCACTCTGGTGCATACGAATCATGTCTGGGTGAGTCTAGGTATGGGATCTACCTCCAGAAGCACTCTGGTGCATACGAACCATGTCTGGGTGAGTCTAGGTTTGGGATCTACCTCCAGAAGCACTCTGCTGCATACGAACCATGTCTGGGTGAGTCTAGGTTTGGGATCTACCTCCAGAAGCACTCTGGTGCATACGAACCATGTCTGGGTGAGTCTAGGTTTGGGATCTACCTCCAGAAGCACTCTGCTGCATACGAACCATGTCTGGGTGAGTCTAGGTTTGGGATCTACGTCCAGAAGCACTCTGGTTCATACGAACCATGTCTGGGTGTGTCTAGGTATGGGATCTACCTCCAGAAGCACTCTGGTGCATACGAACCATGTCTGGGTGAGTCTAGGTTTGGGATCTACCTCCAGAAGCACTCTGCTGCATACGAACCATGTCTGGGTGAGTCTAGGTTTGGGATCTACGTCCAGAAGCACTCTGGTTCATACGAACCATGTCTGGGTGTGTCTAGGTATGGGATCTACCTCCAGAAGCACTCTGGTTCATACGAACCATGTCTGGGTGTGTCTAGGTATGGGATCTACCTCCAGAAGCACTCTGGTTCATACGAACCATGTCTGGGTGAGTCTAGGTATGGGATCTACGTCCAGAAGCACTCTGGTGCATACGATCCATGTCTGGGTGAGTCTAGGTTTGGGATCTACCTCCAGAAGCACTCTGGTGCATACGATCCATGTCTGGGTGAGTCTAGGTTTGGGATCTACGTCCAGAAGCACTCTGGTGCATACGAACCATGTCTGGGTGAGTCTAGGTTTGGGATCTACCTCCAGAAGCACTCTGGTGCATACGAATCATGTCTGGGTGAGTCTAGGTATGGGAACTACCTCCAGAAGCACTCTGGTGCATACGAATCATGTCTGGGTGAGTCTAGGTATGGGAACTACCTCCAGAAGCACTCTGGTGCATACAAACCATGTCTGGGTGAGTCTAGGTATGGGAACTACCTCCAGAAGCACTCTGGTGCATACGAATCATGTCTGGGTCAGTCTAGGTATGGGATCTACCTCCAGAAGCACTCTGGTGCATACGAACCATGTCTGGGTGAGTCTAGGTATGGGATCTACCTCCAGAAGCACTCTGGTGCATACGAACCATGTCTGGGTGAGTCTAGGTATGGGATCTACGTCCAGAAGCACTCTGGTGCATACGAACCATGTCTGGGTGAGTCTAGGTATGGGATCTACGTCCAGAAGCACTCTGGTGCATACGAACCATGTCTGGGTGAGTCTAGGTATGGGATCTACCTCCAGAAGCACTCTGGTGCATACGAATCATGTCTGGGTGAGTCTAGGTATGGGAACTACCTCCAGAAGCACTCTGGTGCATACGAACCATGTCTGGGTGAGTCTAGGTATGGGATCTACCTCCAGAAGCACTCTGGTGCATACGAACCATGTCTGGGTGAGTCTAGGTATGGGATCTACGTCCAGAAGCACTCTGGTGCATACGATCCATGTCTGGGTGAGTCTAGGTTTGGGATCTACCTCCAGAAGCACTCTGGTGCATACGATCCATGTCTGGGTGAGTCTAGGTTTGGGATCTACGTCCAGAAGCACTCTGGTGCATACGATCCATGTCTGGGTGAGTCTAGGTATGGGATCTACCTCCAGAAGCACTCTGGTGCATACGAATCATGTCTGGGTGAGTCTAGGTATGGGATCTACGTCCAGAAGCACTCTGGTGCATACGATCCATGTCTGGGTGAGTCTAGGTTTGGGATCTACCTCCAGAAGCACTCTGGTGCATACGATCCATGTCTGGGTGAGTCTAGGTTTGGGATCTACGTCCAGAAGCACTCTGGTGCATACGAACCATGTCTGGGTGAGTCTAGGTTTGGGATCTACCTCCAGAAGCACTCTGGTGCATACGAATCATGTCTGGGTGAGTCTAGGTATGGGAACTACCTCCAGAAGCACTCTGGTGCATACGAATCATGTCTGGGTGAGTCTAGGTATGGGAACTACCTCCAGAAGCACTCTGGTGCATACAAACCATGTCTGGGTGAGTCTAGGTATGGGATCTACCTCCAGAAGCACTCTGGTGCATACGAACCATGTCTGGGTCAGTCTAGGTATGGGATCTACCTCCAGAAGCACTCTGGTGCATACGAATCATGTCTGGGTCAGTCTAGGTATGGGATCTACCTCCAGAAGCACTCTGGTGCATACGAATCATGTCTGGGTGAGTCTAGGTATGGGAACTACCTCCAGAAGCACTCTGGTGCATACGAATCATGTCTGGGTCAGTCTAGGTTTGGGATCTACCTCCAGAAGCACTCTGGTGCATACGAATCATGTCTGGGTGAGTCTAGGTATGGGAACTACCTCCAGAAGCACTCTGGTGCATACGAATCATGTCTGGGTGAGTCTAGGTATGGGAACTACCTCCAGAAGCACTCTGGTGCATACAAACCATGTCTGGGTGAGTCTAGGTATGGGATCTACCTCCAGAAGCACTCTGGTGCATACGAACCATGTCTGGGTCAGTCTAGGTATGGGATCTACCTCCAGAAGCACTCTGGTGCATACGAATCATGTCTGGGTCAGTCTAGGTATGGGATCTACCTCCAGAAGCACTCTGGTGCATACGAACCATGTCTGGGTGAGTCTAGGTATGGGATCTACCTCCAGAAGCACTCTGGTGCATACGAACCATGTCTGGGTGAGTCTAGGTATGGGAACTACCTCCAGAAGCACTCTGGTGCATACAAACCATGTCTGGGTGAGTCTAGGTATGGGATCTACCTCCAGAAGCACTCTGGTGCATACGAATCATGTCTGGGTCAGTCTAGGTATGGGATCTACCTCCAGAAGCACTCTGGTGCATACGAATCATGTCTGGGTGAGTCTAGGTATGGGAACTACCTCCAGAAGCACTCTGGTGCATACAAACCATGTCTGGGTGAGTCTAGGTATGGGATCTACCTCCAGAAGCACTCTGGTGCATACGAACCATGTCTGGGTGAGTCTAGGTATGGGATCTACCTCCAGAAGCACTCTGGTGCATACGAACCATGTCTGGGTGAGTCTAGGTATGGGATCTACCTCCAGAAGCACTCTGGTGCATACGAACCATGTCTGGGTGAGTCTAGGTATGGGATCCACGTCCAGAAGCACTCTGGTGCATACGAACCATGTCTGGGTGAGTCTAGGTATGGGATCTACCTCCAGAAGCACTCTGGTGCATACGAATCATGTCTGGGTCAGTCTAGGTATGGGATCTACCTCCAGAAGCACTCTGGTGCATACGAATCATGTCTGGGTGAGTCTAGGTATGGGATCTACCTCCAGAAGCACTCTGGTGCATACGAATCATGTCTGGGTGAGTCTAGGTATGGGAACTACCTCCAGAAGCACTCTGGTGCATACAAACCATGTCTGGGTGAGTCTAGGTATGGGAACTACCTCCAGAAGCACTCTGGTGCATACAAACCATGTCTGGGTGAGTCTAGGTATGGGATCTACCTCCAGAAGCACTCTGGTGCATACGAACCATGTCTGGGTGAGTCTAGGTATGGGATCTACCTCCAGAAGCACTCTGGTGCATACGAACCATGTCTGGGTGAGTCTAGGTATGGGATCCACGTCCAGAAGCACTCTGGTGCATACGAACCATGTCTGGGTGAGTCTAGGTATGGGATCTACCTCCAGAAGCACTCTGGTGCATACGAACCATGTCTGGGTGACTCTAGGTATCGAATAAGAATTGCAAATCGATCAGGAATAGACTGGAGACATGAATAGGAAAGATGGAAAACGATTCAAAGGAATTGGAAAAAACGAAACGACTTACCGTTTCGATTGGTCTCATTATCTCATGAGTCGGTTGGCCATCGTTGTCGAGAATCCGGGCGCTAGAAGCGATTGAGCAATGAGTCCAGACTTCAACTCGGTTCGATAGATCCTTTTAGAGCCACCTGGAAATGGAATAGTAAAAATAATGGAATCTGAATCACCGAAAGAAGGGACACTGTTGTTGGATGGTCTTTGAAGTTTAAGGTCATTTTTGTATTGGAGGATCCGCAAAGAGCGTTCGAAAACTGTGCTTCACGAAGCTGAAAAGATTATTTTGCCTATCATATTGCATTTCTGTGATACAAACGAAAAACATAGTCATCTTCGCTAAGCAGGGCATGCTATCGTATCGAACAATAACACGAAACGTTTTCAGAAAACCACACTAAAATATTATGTCCATGTTCTTGAATTCATCTCAGAAGCACCGAAAACAACTATTTTCAGATTGCTTTGGCTGTAAAAAACTTCATTTGAACTTGTGAATGTGAATGTTCTCGAAATCTACTGTCCCATGTGTGCATTTAGTCTACCGGAGCACTGTATGTGGAATTAATGGATCAGAAACATTTAGGAATGGAGTTGTTTGGGATTAATGAGATTTCTGAGTGAACTGGCTTGTGCTGTCCACGTGGGCCACTTTTCCGTGCGAGAAGACAAACTTTCGAATTTCCGGATTACAAATCAGCACGACGATTCTGGAATTCTCAGTTTCCTACTGGATTGTCCGGAGATCTCAATACCCGTCAGCAGCATGGACAGACACCCAAGCGAACGATGTTCCGAAGAAGACGATCCACTGATTTTCGAAATAAATGGGGAATAGGAAATAGGTCAGAAGTTCCAGAAGAAACACGGCTCCTTGGAAGACGGTCTGCTTCAGGAATCGCATTTCCCTTTTCGACATTCGATGATTTTGCGATTCACTGAGACTTGTGATCGCCTGGAAGATGCTCTTCGTTGGTGCTGCTTAGACTACAAACTACAGAATTTGGTGCTGCACGGAAGACAAAAGCTAATTTTGGAGCCGATTGTTATGGTGCTGCTCAGACTACAAACTACACTATTTGGTGCTGCTAGAAGAAATTCAGGAGAGTCGCACTTGAAGAAGTTGTGCTCGCGCGCGATTCAATTGGTGCTGCTCACACTACAAACTACACTATTTGGTGCTGCTCACCTTTCTAGACACCTGCCGGACTCTGATCACAGTAACGAAATCGATGAGAACAATCAAAACGACGACGGAGGAGTTCTTCACAAAATCCCCATACCACGCCACTTTTCCACACAACTGCGAGTTTGTGAAATTCAAAAATTGCGATTTCTCATCGAAATACACTTTGCAAAGGTCTTAAAACGAATAGAGAGTCAGCGTGAAATTCAGAATAAGCTCACACTGATAAAAATAAATGGCTCCGGATAAAGTGAACAGCCAAATAGCGGCGATTAGCCGTTTGGTGTTGGATTCACTGAAATTCCGGTTCTACGGGAGAACGGTCACTTTGCGGGAGCTACCTGAATATCTTTGGATACCGGAACGGGGCGAAAACCGCAAAAAATCGATTGAGGGAAATCATTAGATGGGTGAAAACTGATAGTTCGTAGCAAAATGTGATTACGAAGCCGGCGTGATGAGAGTAGAATTTGAGAGTGTGGGATTCACTGGAAATGGTGAAAAGTTACTTGAAAATGTCTTTTCAGCAGTTTTGGAGCTGATACAGTAACCCGAACGAGAATTTTTCTAAACTACGGTATCCCTACTTCCCTTCCAACTTCAGTAGTCATATAATGTTCTCAAAATCATGGTTTGACAGTCATCCCACTGAAACTACAGTAACCCTTACAGTAAGACCATTGGACAAAAGTACAGTAAGAACATAGACGAATGAAATGCGTCCGCGAGTGCTTGATTAGCAGATAAGTAGCCAAATGAGGTTTGGAGTGATGTCAACTGATGGAAACTGTACACAATGGTCCAATTGACAACTGATCCGATTACAGCCGCCTATAAATAAGGAAATAGTTATGAAGAATGGAATCTGAATCACCGGAAGAAGGGCCACTGTTGTTGGATGATCTTTGAAGTTTATGGTCATTTTTGGATTGGATGAAGATCCACAATATACACGGGAAATACACGAGAAATACACAAAACTCATCCGAAGACCCTCGCTCTTTTATACGAAAATCTTCATGAATAGCTCATTTTCCCCTCTTTTTTACGTTATTCCCACCTGTCGAAAACACACGGTAAACAACGCTTTATGACTAATTTTGCCGATATCGTCATTTTGAATTTGTCAGCGTTCTTGAACACTTTCCAATGATCAGCACCATTTGAGAAATAAAAAAAGCTATTCCTCAGCAGTTCCAAGCTGTTTTCCAAAATGTGTAGTTTGTAGTCTGAGCTGCACCAAAATGCCATTCGGAAAAAACAAATTCTGCCCACGCGTCCCATTTTCCACGTGACCCCTCTTCTCTGTCTCTTTTCTTCTCTTGGCCTATGGATTTGGCCATGATAATTCAGGCCGTGAAATGAATTTCCACGTGAAATCCACGTAGTACGGGCGGACTTGTCCCATCGGATTTTCAGCTCAAAAAGTAGCTCCTTTCACGTCATCGATATTAAAAATGAGTGAGTTCCCATAAATATGTCAAAAATGCCCACAGAGTCCAATTTTTAGAGGACTGAGTTCAACCTCAACGGAATGCCAGAGCACCGCAGAAAAGGAGGATTTTCCAACAACACTGGACTACAATTAGAGTGAGTTCGACTATTCTTCTACTGCTCCCTCTAGAGATTAAAAACAAAATATGTGCTAGGAAATTATGATTCTCAGCCGAAATATGAGTCTTTGCGAAGCGTCAAACTCGAAGAGAACACTTTTCTCGACATTTATCTCTCCAATCCTCACAATAGAGGCGGCACCGTTTACCTATACCCACCCGGCGTGCTCCAGGAAGTATGGTTCGGTGGTCTAGTGGTGAAGAGATGTGGGTTGTGGGCGAATGCTTTTGAGTTCGAACCCATCGAGCCTCAAAACCTTTTTGTCGGTTGATTCCGGTGAGACAATGGCAAAAAACAAAGAAAGCACCCGATTTTGTAACAGAAACTAATTGCCTCGCTTACAGCCGTTGTGAACTGCCGGCACTGAGCAATGTCTGGACAGCGGCGGTCGGGGTTCTCCGAACAGGAGGCTGTAAGTAATCTGTAAAATGCACATACAAAGCGAAACATGTTTAGCGAATAAACGACTACAACCCCGCTCTCCTTTACGCCTGGAACGGAAATCTCGACATCCAATACGTAGGAGAAAGATGCGAACGGGTCACAGGATACGTCACCGCGTACGCCACCAAAGTAACTCTAGCAATTCAATTTTTCATAAACATCCTGACCATCAGAACGAGATCGCCAAAAGGATACAAACCCTAAAAGACAGCACCGCACTCTTGACCAAGAACGCGGCCATCTACGCCCTTGGATTGGCCCAGATGAAGAGCAGAGAAGTTGGTGGACCGGAGACGGTAGACGAGTTGCTTCGCACTCGACACAGCGCACGTCTTCGTTCCGACGGTAAGCTTTAACCAAATGAACACTCCTCAACTAGATCCATTTCAGGATTCCAAGGAACGGAGAGCGCGAATGCTGCGGTCCAAAGAGGAAATTGAGCAGTTGGCGCCAGATGAGGACGTGTACAAGACGAATCTAGTTGATACGTACCACCCGGCCCGTGATGCACGAATGAAAAAAATGTGCCTCTACACAGTGGCCGTCAACTCAGAAACGTCTAGACAGCCGCGATGCCATTGAAAATAATAAATGAATAAATAAATATGAATTTTTACTCCCAGTGTTTCTCATTTCCGGTTGAGATTTTTGGTTGCTTCAATTATTCTTCTCCAACTGTTCGTTTATTTTCCCAGAGAAACAGAAATAAAAGGTAAACTGACCTTGGAATCCGGTTGAAAACATCGGACGAAATGATGGTTTTAGACCATGAAGAGCATCAATTGGATGTCATGGACTCCTGGAAAATGAGGAAAATTGATGAAGTGCTCCAAACTGTAGTAGAGTACTTCTAGGTTTTTGAGTGTTTTCAATTCGTTCACCAGTTCTTAAAGAAAAGATACACGTGATTCATTTTTTTTCTGTTTCCTTTCAAAGTTTTGTCTTTGAAAGAGGTGGACTAAAAAACCTCTGAACGTTTTCTACGATTACCTTGTTCCGCCAAATTCCACCGATTTCGCCTTATTGGCAAATAAGTTATTGCATTCCATGTATTTGAGATACCGAACCTTTTCACTTCAGGTCTAATGTGGTGTACATGTGAAAAATTACAACAAAAAATTTTTTAAAATTTTTGATTTTTAGAAATATTTTATTGTTATGAACACCGCTTAAGTGATCAATAGTGCGGAAATATGATTCTTTGACGTTTCGTCATCGATGTCTTGATATTAAATTCCAGGAATTTACTCTAATTCTGAGCAAAAGTTCCACTGAAACTTCGAAAAATTGCCGCGGATTAGTTTCGGCGGCTCGGCCGCCAGCCGTGTTCTCCTCTCGGACAACTATAAGTGTTGTTTTTTTCATGATTTTTGTGTTTTTTGCCTTTGCTTTCGCTTTTCACGCAATTTTTTACTAATTTTTTTAATTAAAACATGGTTTTTGTAGTTTCTGAATAGTAAGCAACCAGCGGAAACATCGAAAGCGCTCAAAAGTTTGAACTAATGAAGCAAAAAAGTAGGGATTGGATATCAAAGCGGCTGACACAATAGGAAAATAATGTGAGTGTCTGGAAAGCATCGTTCAATTTATATTCTGTATAAGTTTCAATAATATTTTCAGCATTCTAGAAAACGATGGAGGTCAACGAAATGATGCAAGTTTCACCACACCAGAAAACAAGAAAGCTGGACAAATTTCGCCAGAAAAAAGAACGGGCGGGTAACAAAAAAAATGTAAAGCCGGCGAGCTTCATATGGGGTGGATTGACTTCGCGAAGGCTTTCGACTCGATTCCGAATGAGTACATTGTGTGGGTGCTCGAGAAGATTGGCGAACTTTTGGACAGAAAATTCAGCAGTACAACCTGGTCATCGTGCCAGTAGTAAATTTTGTCATCATGAATCTCTTCGGAGGAAGTGACGGGTCAAAAGGCGAAGGGCTACTAAGTTGGGGCCGACAAATGGACGATGAAATCGCGCGCATCTCGATTCTATACCAGTGCCGATTCTAAAAGTCAAACGGAGACCGCCTGCACCTGCCTCGAGAGGAATGGTGGAAATGTATAACTGCAATTGAGCTTGCTGTCTAGAGAGCCGTGGCCTATACACATTCCTATGTGGCTGTGAACTTTAAGCTAAGTCGAGCCCATGACTTCTTCGACCAAAGAAGCAAATCCTTCCAAGATGGAGGTCAAATAGATTCAAGGGCGTATGCAGGGTGATATATGCAGGTAGCTACGTTGCGTGCAACATCATGAATACGAAGCAAGAAAAGGCGGCTCAGAGAGACCGAGAGGGATCTATGGCTTCTTCTGGAAGAAGGTTCCAGCAGCCAATCGAGAACTGAGAGCTTTTGTGAAGTCGCTCTGAACGAGGAAAGAAAGCAAATTCCATCAAAGCTATGTAAGGCAAGAATTTTTCTCAAAACCAGGAAGGGCGTCAGGGGATCCAGCAACGATGAGGCGCATCGCATTCCTGAATGTGGCAGTGAAAATTTATAACTCCGTCGTGTGCTTCCCCCAGAGCAAATTGCACTTATCAAAGGGTGCCGGGGACCTGCACATGGATGGATCGACTTCGCAAAGGCATTATGGAAGACGAGATCGCGCGCATTCTGATTCTACACCAGTGCCGATTCTCAAGGTCAAACAGAGGAAGTTTAAAACAGCCGCGGCAGAAGCGAGAAATATACGCACATGTTCTACGTTGATGCGCTCAAGGTGTATGCCTACAGTAAGAAACGGCTCAACAGAATGTTCGCCAGAGGAAAGCACGTCGCGGGGAGAATGGGACTTAAGACTAGAATTACGAGACTGTACGAGACACCCGCAGTATACGGTATACCGTTCGGTGAAGGAGGCGAGCAACGACGAACCGTCATCTCAGACTTCAATAATATTGTCAAGAAAAGATTGCTTGACATTCGTGGATATCCATATTTGGTAGTAAACGGACTAGAACACACACAAAATAGATAAACAACTGTGCAGCATGTGGACAGCGATCGAAGAGAGAAAGACGGGTACTCGGGTAGCGTGAAGGTGATTTTAGATGATATTCCCAACAATATCAATTACTGCAGGCTCAGAAAAAGACAGAATGACGAATTGACCAGCTAGTGTAGCCACCGGATGTTTGTTGTTGGTAGCAGATGAGCAGTATTCAAAACTGATAGGATGTCATGTGATCCATGTATTAATCCAAAGGGTACGTCAGACAAGCATATTGCAAAATAGAACTGTCTTTATAAGCATCAGGACTTGTCGACGGAAGTCTCGGGACACTCGAGGCAATCAGAAGAGACAAGAGCGGAGCCGCAATCTAACTCGGAATCAGGTAATCTAAGTTTTATATATTTTAAAAATCTTGGAGTCGTGCCGAGACCAAAAAATTTAGCGGAGCGCGTTTGCACAGGTTCCAAAACTTGAAATATATAATATAAGACTTTGAACCAACGTTTTTTTTCAGATTCGCCAACGATGAGAAAGGACTGGCATGGATCAAAAAAAGCTCCACAGTTCAAGACGTCCGCCACGGAATTGGATGCACACTTGTCATGAGGTTACAACACAAAGCCCGAACTAACGAATATTGCTCATTTCAGATCTCCTCGTGCAAACTAAACGTAGTTGTACCTAGATTCAGGAGCATGGGACAATCGACTGGACATCCGAAGCTCTCAAAGTCGAATTGTTATTGCTATCAAAAAGTACTAGCGACTCCGATCCAAGCACTAAATTTTACCACTATTATGATTTACTTCCATTAACCACTACTTCTACTAGACCCCATAACCAGTTAGAGCACCTGGACAAAAACTCAATAATGAACTGTTATTTTCAATCTGTTGTTCATTTTCCGTCCAACAGTTAATAAATTAATAAGTGAATATGAACTTTTGATTTTGGGTCCCAGCTGAGAAAACGCTCAAAAAATTGGGATAATATATCAGATCTCTGTTTGGAGAAAAGGATTCGGAGCACAGATCAAAGGATCAAAAGATGGATTTCCCGTAGATTCGTTGTACGTCTCTTCTGAAAAATGATAACTAACCTTGGAATAATCAGCGAGTATTTAGGGAAATGCTGTTTTCGAAGCGAGAAACGTATTGAATGAACGTCCTGGATTACTAGAAATTGGGGAAAGTTGAGGAAATGATCGGAACGCAGAATAGAGTTCCTGGATCCTTCGCATAGAGAAAGAAAGATAGTTATTCCTCAGCAGCGCCAAACGCGCCAGTGTTGATCGAAACGACACTTTTTAGACTCCTTTTTCTCTGAGCAGCACCAAAATGTGTAGTTTGTAGTCTAAGCAACACCAAAATGTCATCGGGAATCATCAAATTCTGCCCACGCGTTCCATTTTCCACGTGACCCCTTTTCTCTGTCTCTTTTCTTCTTTTGGCCAATGGATTTGGCCATGATAATTCAGGCCGTCAAATGAATTTCCACGTGACCTCCACGTAGTACGGGCGGACTCATCCCATCGAATTTTCACCCAAAAGTAGCTCCTTCCCCGTCATCGCACCGCAGAAAAGGAGGATTTTCCAACAACACGGGACTACAATTAGAGTGAGTTCGACTATTCTTCTACTGCTCCCTCTAGAGATTAAGAACAAAATATGTGAAAAAAAGATGTGAAAATAGGGAAGTAAAATCAATAAGAATTTGAGCTGCCTTTCGCGAGTCGGTCTATTATAGTCTCACAATCGGCCGATCGCGAAGACTTTCTGCAACTGCAGGCAATCGGCATGTCGCAAAAACTCCGCTCGTGATTCGTCTGTTATCGGCCTATCACACGCCTCGGTCGCGAATCACCTGTGTAAAGTATAGTTCGGTGGTGTAGTGGTGAAGAGATGTGGGTTGTGGGCGAATGCTTTCGAAATCGAACCCATTGAGCATCGCAACGTTTTTGTCGGTTGATTCCAGTGAGACAATGGCAGAAAACAAAGAAATAACCAGATTTCGTGATTCTATTGTCTCGCTTACAGCCATTGTGAACTGCCCGGCACTGAGCAATGTCTGGACAGCCGCGGTTCTACCTGCCAGAAAACAGTGAATCGGACGCAGTGCTCCGTAAGGAGCACTATCGAGACTGTCATTCGTGCCATGGAGAGACGAAACGGCGCTTGAGACGAAGTATGGCTCAACGAGCTGCTATGAGGTGTTCTCAAGAGGCCTATGAGTTCAGAGAGCGCTGGGTATCGAAGAGGTTGACCACGACTCTTTTCAACTGTAAGAGCAACATGTGGATCCCTCCATACTTCACGAGAACATCAGCAACATGAACACGGAGCAGTTGGAAGTATTTGAGAAGGTGATGGCGCACCTACGTCAAGAGCGGGGAGTCTGGGTCTCTATGTCAGTGGAACCGCTGGCACAGGAAAGTGATGTTGTTCGCCGCACCCACTGGAATGGCGGCGGTCGGGATAAGACGGAATACGATTCATTCCCTGTTCCAACTGGAGGTAACAACCCATCCAGAAAGTCAACGGTTCATCTAATGCGTTCACAGGTTCAACGAGGAAATGACAGCGCGTAGAAGGCTCTGGCGACCGAGAAAGCCGAGTTTCTCAAAACGGCGTTCGCTGCGCTCAGCAACGTCTAGACAGCCGCGCTTCCATAAAGAGATTTTGAAGAAGCATGGCTCAGCGAGCAACTATGAGGTGTTCCACAAACACCTAGAGAAGCTCGCCAGCAAGTCCCAAGAGGCCTGTGACGATCTTATCAAGCTTATCGGGCAATACACGGTACGGATCCATCCAGAGAGACCATTTCTAATAGACTGCGTTTACAGGTGCAACGGGGCAACGACAGCTCTTGCCAACAAAAAACCGAGTTCCTCAAAACGACCTGGAGCATGTAAATGGATCGATCCCAAGGTAAGTCATATCAAGTGAGCTATAATAACATGGTTTTCAGGACGCGGTGTGGCCACTGGCCTTTCTGTGTTGGCCGGAGCTCCGAAAGTCAAAAGGACCGAGACTGCGGATGCTGCTTCCGGAAGCTCAAATCGCTTCAACGACGAAACAATGGATTTCATTCGAATGTTGAACTTTTACTTGAATTCTCCTCTATTTAATTCAATAAATTATTTTGTTACAATCTATGAAGTAGTTTGTAGTTGAAGCAGGACCATATGCATTATTTTTTCAAGTGTGGAGAAGAGTGGCGATGTTTCCGCCAACAACAACCGCTTCTCCGAGCGCCACAATGTCTTTGAAGATCTAATGGCTTGTTCGAGCGTTCACATTCCGAAAGGTAGCATTGATTGGCTAATATGCTTGATCTCCGTTGAATAAATAATTCAGAAAAATGATAAATCCCAAACCAGCAGTGTGCACTAACCTCGAAAGTCGACTTCTTGAGAATATAGGAATAACTATGACCCTCTTTATCCAAGAGGGACATCTGCCAATGTACACGTGGCATGACGGGAGAACGGAGTGTCGTTGTTGAATTTCTACCATCCATTTGGTGGAAAACGGTGAATTCATGCGAAACGATGGTATTGAACCACAAAGAGCATCAACTGAAGTCCTCGATTCCTGAAAATGTTCAAATGTGACTGTGTTTCCAATTGGCCGTTTCTCTTGGAATAATTGACCTAGATACGAGTTCTGAAGATGAAAATGTTAGATTTCAAATGCTCAATCGATTTCTGAATTAAAACTTAGGGAAAAACCGTTCATGGAATTGAGAACGGATGTCCAAAGACGGTCTAACCGTGTAAAACAGAACTCAAATGTAAGCTAATTTTGGAAGTTGACTATGACGCCGATAAGTTTGACAAGTGTTGTGTTGAATGTTCTGAAATCAGGGGAGGAATTGAAGATTGTTACAAAAAGGATCTCCAGAAACTCTTCTTGGATCGCAGAACCAAGAATAGTTGCGTTTAAAGAATTCACATGACATGTAAGACAATGGTTCTGGAATTTGGGTTCTATACAATGGATGGTTTGAACAAAACAGAAATACAATGTAAACTAACCTTGGAAATCGACTTCTTTGAAAATATAGACCATCGAAAACTAACTGACGTGGACAGGAATAACAAAAAACCGTCTGTACCGAAGACACCCATTCGACATCTACACATTTCAGCCATCTGCCGTGGGAGAACGGAATGTCTTTGATTTACATCGACTCTTCGGTGGAAAACAGCGAGTATTGATGAAAAGTATTGGACCATGAAGATCAATTGGATGTATTGTTTGCTTCTGGAGGTAGATCCCATACCTAGACTCACCCAGACATGGTTCGTATGCACCAGAGTGCTTCTGGAGGTAGATCCCATACCTAGAGTTACCCAGACACTGATCGTATGCACCAGAGTGCTTCTGGAGGTAGATCCCATACCTAGAGTTACCCAGACACTGATCGTATGCACCAGAGTGCTTCTGGAGGTAGATCCCATACCTAGACTCACCCAGACATGGTTCGTATGCACCAGAGTGCTTCTGGAGGTAGATCCCATACCTAGAGTTACCCAGACACTGATCGTATGCACCAGAGTGCTTCTGGAGGTAGATCCCATACCTAGACTCACCCAGACATGGTTCGTATGCACCAGAGTGCTTCTGGAGGTAGATCCCATACCAAGACTCACCTAGACACTGATCGTATGCACCATAGTGCTTCTGGAGGTAGATCCCACACCTAGAGTTACCCAGACACTGATCGTATGCACCAGAGTGCTTCTGGAGGTAGATCCCATACCTAGAGTTACCCAGACACTGATCGTATGCACTGGAGTTATCCAGAGACCAGTCTACTATATGGGACTTTGCTGGATTTTTTTAAAAGTTCAGATATGAATCAGAAATTTCACGAGGTCCAAAAAAAAAAGACAAAATTGTTTAATGTCGCGTGACGTAACTGGGGGTCATATTCACACTTTATGTAGTCGGATTTCGCCATTCTCGCTCATACTCAGCATCATGCAGTGTAACACCAACAACACCAACAGCAACAACAACAACAACAACAACAACAACACCAACGATGGCGACAGCACCTGCGGCACCGGCGGCAACACGGAGATGGCAACGGTGTTCGCCGTCTTCCTCTTCATCATGAAGACGATCGGGTGCACCGACGAGGAGGAGGCCGAGATGAGGAGGAAGATGGAGGCGTTGAGGAGCGGTGAAAACTGCTTCTTTAACACCGTCATCAGAGTACTTCTCCGTCAGAAGCTGTCGATGGGAGAAGTCGCACTCTTCGAATGCCAAAACGTAGAGTGCGAGTTCTCCTTCGGCAACGAGATGGCGGTAGATGAAGTGGCGATGTTGCCGCCAGATGCGCCTCCTGCGGCCTAACCATCGAGAAGACGCTCGCCCACTACGACACAAGCGAGTTCGTCGTCGTCGAAAACAACGCCCGCCCCATCCGTCATACTCACCAACCGTTGGCTCCAACTCCTCGGGATTTCGGAGTCTTCACCATCGATCGGACGCGGTACAAGATGGTTGCCATGGTGTAGAGGGACCTCGCCGATCGGACGGTCGTTGTCAACATGGAGGACAACCCCGACAAAGACGAACTATTCCGCAACACCCAGCACGTCTACTAAGGTGGAGGAAGTGGCGATGTTGCCACCAACACAACCGTCCATCGAGAAGACGTTCACGCAAGCGAATTCGTCACCTAAGGTGAGACCCTGTTCTAGTGAAATTGAGTGAGTAAATAAATATTTCAGAGAACGATGGTCGTATGGAAACGTCAACAAATACTCCTACTGCCAACCTGGACAGGAAGAACAAGCGACACAACTCTCAACTTTAAGATGGTGGTCACTGCTCGGGACTCTTTTGCGAACTACCATTTGGCAAATAATAAATGAATAAATGAATATAAACTTCTCCCCCAGTGTTTCTGATTTCCGGCTGAGATTTTTGGCTGGTTTAATCATCCTTCTTCAACTTTTCAAATAAACTACTATCGGATGCCATCGGAATAGCTCCGCAACCATATCTCGAGATTGGTAAGAGCTATCAAAAAGTTTACAACAGCAAACTTGCAGTCCTAGTTACGATCTACAAATGTTTCGTTTGCAACTTCTTGATATCTCTAATCAATCTCTAGATACAATGATTCTCCAGCAGAAAAAAAGTCAAGCCTAAATAGCAGACGATGTGCTCCAGAAGGCGTCAAACTTTATGGATCGCTTAAAACATTTAGATGCACCTCAATACTTCTTGCTTATTTGCCAAAAATGGGCGGAAACTGACAGAAAAGCATCCTTTGCTTTTTAGAATAAGAAACTCTCTGTTTTCAAGAAAGTTATTCGAATCAAGAACATAAGAAAATAATGAATTAGTACGTGATGTGTCCCAGACCACATTCGAAACGTGGAAGTTCCCCCACTCTCGCTTCTATGAACTTGCGAACCGCTATCTGCATCTGAAAGTAAGATTGTATTCTAGAAGAAAATGACATAAAAACATTTCACGGTTATTCCAGAATGCTGATTATAAAGTGATTTATGATCTTGATTTTCCTAGTCCTGTTATGGAAAGGGAGAGGAAACAGAAAACATCGAATGAAATGGAAGTAAGTGGTCATTACGAAAAATAATATTATAAATGTATAATAGGAAAGAACCTGTCATGAAAAGGGGAGGTGAGATGGTCGTGCGCCTCAGAGGAGGATCCTCGAAATCCCGAGGACGGAAGGCGAAGAAGAAATCGTTCGGGAATGCACACATGGTGGGCCCTAGAATCATCGATGACTAAAATTATAACTAGTTGTAGCTGAAAGTCGAACATAAAAGAAGGAAAACAAACGAAGCGTTAATGAACGAAGTGCTATCTGATGGCATCAGATGCAAACAAGAGTGCATTCGGGAACAACTGGAAGAAAGGATCCTCTTCAAAACTCCGCTAACCAGAGAAGAAGAGCAAGTAGAAGCGATGGTTAGAAGAAGATACCATCTAGGAGGAAAAGAGAACGACGGGCGCATCCTTTTGGAAATATTTCCTAAATGTCACGAGGCGTTTTTGAGCCACTCGAAGTATTGGACGGAAGACAAGGAGGCAGAGGACGAGGTCGATGGAGATGTATGGCAAGAGGTAAGAAAACATGACAACAAAGAACACACTAGATATTATTTCTACATAGAAGGCTGAAGGGTATGAGGAAGATGATGCACGGGAAATGAAAACCGACGACGCTACATCGGCGTTCCTGTGCAACGGTGAATGCCCCGAGATCAGTTACCAATAAGGATTTTAGGATCCACCTGACACTCGGTCACGAATGTTGAAGTCGGTAAAAAAGCGGAAACAGAGTCCAGACGGAGAAGTTTATATGCCTAACCTGTTAGACCATTACTATCCCAGAAGAGACACTCGGCTCGAGAATTTTTCATTGTTCAACGTCGCCATTAATTTCGAGGTTCGGAGATCACAGGAAAATGAGGACGATGAGATAGAGGATGAATGTTCCGTTGAACTCCCGGACGAAAAAGAAGACCAGTTCTCGCCATACTACACCTACGGGAAAAAAAAAGAAATACGGAATCAACGGGTTCTCCCAAACGTTTCTGAAACGAAAGCAAAAAGTAGCAATGAACTTGTGCAACAAAAATGAAACAAAATTTATTATAGGTCGGACGATTTTTTATACCCCATTTCGAGAAAGACAATGCAGTGTCTCGTAAGGATTTTTTCCGTCGGTTGTGCCTGCTGTTCGTCCCATGGAGAAACGAGAAAATGATGAGTAGTGAGAGGACACACGAAGAGACGTTCACGACGTACATGGAAGTCCTGCGAGTCGAGTCGGAGGCGACATACCACGAAGTGCTTCTGTTGGCGGAATCGTATAAAAAGATGAGAACTGATCGGAAAGAAGCGGCAGCAAAAGTCAAAAAAGCCGAAGTGAGTTGTTTCGCGGAAGAGGAAATAGCAAATGAATTTAAGGAACAGGCGTTCGATGAAGAGGCCGCTTAGCCAGTGTTGCAAGTCAAACCGAGAGTTGTTATTCCTAAAGAACACGAGACAATGCTCGCGAATCTGAATGAGCAGCAAAAGGAAATATTCGATAAAGTGATGACTGCAATAAGTGAATCAGAAGTGAGTTAGAACTACATTGAAATAAAGGAACCAACTATTGTTCAACAGAACGGAGGAAAGTTATTGAGACTGTACTGCTCTGGTACTGCAGGAGTCGGGAAATCATACCTCATTGAGAGCATTGCTGACGGCGTTGATCTGCGGTGGGGCGGGTACGATGACCGATACTCGCAACCGGCAGTACTCCTCTCGGCGCCCACAGAAGTGCTACGGAGAAGTAGATTGATTAGTGATTCAGTAGAAGAGGAGCAGCAGATAGAAGAAGCAGTTGAAAAATACATAAACCTCAGCGATCCACATGTAATGGCTCTTTTCCCCAAACGGATAGACGTTAAGAAGTTCAACAACATGGTAGGTTAGCAGCCAAAGTTCAATAGTAATACTAAAATTTTAGATGATGAAAACAACCGGAGAGAACGTAGTGAATATTGACTGTGTTGATCAGATAATTGAAGAGGATACCGAAATATCTGGCAAGCCACGCCCATGGCAACGTCGAGGTAGTTAGTGAAAGACTGACACTCTCTAAATAGAGAATTACAGAGTATTCCCTGAATGCAGACGCATACACTCACATCATCCAGAAACCATCCATTCTGAAGGGAGAGCAATCGATCGAGGGTGGTCTTCTGAAGACCCTGAATATTTCTCTTCACAACCGGGTGATGTTGCGGCGCAAAGCTGGCCGTGCGCCTCAGAGGAGGATCCTCGAAGTCCCGAGGAAGGAAACCAAAAAAGAAATCATTCGGGAATACACAAATGGTGGGCTCTAGAATTATCGATGAATAAAATTATACCTCATTGTAGGTGGAAGTCGAAAACAAAAGAAGGAAAACAAACGAAGCGTTAATGAACGAAGTGCTATCTGATGGCATCAGATGCAAACAAGAGTGCATTCGGGACCACCTCGAAGAAAATGGGTGGAGGAAGTGGCCATGTTGGCACAATGGCGAACATCGTTTTAAAAGAACTAACGTTTATAAAGTTGTTTTTTTTTAATCCATGAATAAAGTGATATGATCGGAAATTTTGGAAATTGACGGGAAATGGGCCGAAGGCGCAACAAGCCGGCGACGTCAGCCGCAAAAACGGCGTGTTGTAATTATTGTTTCATGTTCGGACTTAAAGGACGGCACCGACGTGAAAAATGAAATTTTTCTTTTTGTGTCTGTCTTTTTCTCCAGTCAGTGCCTCACATATCTCACTAAATGCCGTCTTCCAATTTTGTCTCTAAAAAAAGCGGCGACCGTTCAAAGTGGTGGCCGTGGAAGAGCTGGACTAGAAAACCTCTTTCGCGAAAACCTCTTCCATTCGCTGAAATTTTTCGACGAAATCCTGGTTTCTGAGCGTTTCGTTCGACGTTTTTGATTATTTTTGGCGTTTCTCAGCTTAAAACAGCAGTATGAATGTCTGCCGTCAAAAAAACCTGAAAAATAATCAAAAACGTCAAACGAAACGCTCAGAAACCAGGATTTCGTCGAAAAATTTCAGCGAATGAAGAGGTTTTCGCGAAAGAGGTTTTCTAGTCCAGCTCTTCCACGGCCACCACTTTGAACGGTCGCCGCAGAGACAAAATTGGAAGGCGGGATTTAGTGAGACATGTGAGGCACTGACTGGAGAAAAAGACAGACACAAAAAGAAAAATTTCATTTTTCACGTCGGTGCCGTCCTTTAAATCCGATGGACTCTGTCGTGTGGGGATATTTGATCGCACGAACACAGTTCCCGATGCGACTCGCGTTATCAATGATCATCAACCAATAATATCCTTTAGTAGTGTCCCAATTTTACGGATTCCAAAAATCATCATAACAGTAACAACAGACCACTAACTACTGATAGACGTAGGAAGAAAACAATGAATCTGGGGAAAACAGAAGGGAAACAATGACAAAAGGCGGAATACTCTGTTGGCCCCTCTTCCACGACGAGGGAATGCGATGTCGACTGACAAAGTGACAGTCGCGTACGTATACAAGACACGAGTAGTTGATGGAAGCCAAGTAATTTCAGGGAAGGCGCACAACTGATCATCGGTTTCTCCGTCTGGCCAAACACACTTTCACGAGCCACCGAATTGAACCCTAACCAGGGCATTCTCTGATGTTCTACTGCACTATTTTTTGACATAATATTCCAATTACGGCCATCTTAGACGTTCATCAGAACAGCAACAGCATACCACTAACCACTGAAAACGCAAAACTTTGGGTAACCAGTTTTTCATTTTTCACGTGTCTCCTCCCGTTTTCTGTACTTTCTCCTTTGTAAATAAAAGAAAATGGAATGAATTGTTGCGTGACGTGTCCCTGGTCAATTTTCCACTGATCAACTCTTGCAAAAAATACTCCGAAATCATGAAAACAGCCTTTCGACGTATCCAGGGATAAAAAAGTAAGTGTCCCAGATTATAGTCCCGTAAGAATAACCGGGTTTTTTCAGTCCCTTGTAATTAATGGGATGACGGCCGGATGCTCCCATAAATCTATCCGAAATAGATGAAGTGGTGATGTTCGTAGGACAAGCCTCGCCGAAGCTGTGTTCGGAGACGCCCTGAGCACCAGTGACAAGCAACGTCTCATCGGCTGCTGCATTCTCACACCGCGCAATAAAGAGTCGTTGAGACTCAACAACGAAGTTCTGGCGATGGTTCCCGGGCAATTGCACGTCTACACCTCTCAAGATGCGGTAGAAAACCCGGACGGTCGTGACGGTGGAGGGAGTGGCGATGTTGTCACAATGACAAACATCGTCTTCAAAGATTTTCTTTAATTGATCAAACGTGTATAGAATTGTTTTAAGCAATGAATAAAGTGATACACATTATCAGAAATTTTGGAAATTGACGGGAAATGGACCGCCAATCCGGCGAAATAAATGAGTGTTCAACTGATAAAATGCTCCGTTTGAGGTGCTCAAACTGGTCCTGAGCGCCCAAAAATGGTCGAACCGTGTGAAACAGAAATAAAATATAAACTAACCTTGCAATTCGATATCTGCCCTGAATTTGTGGAGAGGTGAGAATTGTTCCAAATAGAGATCTCACAAATCCCTAAAATCATAAAGTTGTGTTTTGAATATTTTTATTTGATCACACAATTGAGATAATCTGATTTTTCATATATTTCCCACGTCTTCCTTTTCTTCTCTAAACAGAGCCAAAATGTGTAGTTTGTAGTCTAACAAGGAAGGTCATTTTACCCACGGTTTCATAATTTTCTGCAACTTGGCAAGGAAGAGCTCATTTTGACTGCACTTCTGAAATTTTAGCTTCCACTTTTGCGGATTTCTGGAGGTATTCCATTTTTAAGACACATTTCAGTACTAATTTCCTGTTGATTTTTAAGGCAAAACTCTATTCAATTCTTCATTTCACGTGATTTTGAAAACTCTCCTTACAGCTCGCATTGGGAAAATGAACAGATTTCAGTGCAAAATTGAAACTTTGAGACGTCATATTTTTGCAGAATTCCGCAAAAGTGGGGGCTAGAATTTCACGAATGGATTCAGGATAAGCTCTTCTATACACTTGCCAAATTGCAAAAAATTCTGAAACTTTGGGTAAAATGACCTCCCTTGTAAGCAGCACCAAAATGTCATCCGGAACCATCAAATGTCGCTCACGCGTTCCATTTTCCACGTGACCCCTCTTCTCGGTCTCTTTTCTTCTCTTGGCCAATGGATTTGGCCATGATAATTCAGGCCGTGAAATGAATTTCCACGTGACCTCCACGTGTCACGGGCGGCTTCAACCATCGGGCTTCTGACCAAAAAAAGTTGTTCGCTTCCTTCCACGTCATCAATTCTAATAGAAAGTGAGTTCCGTAGATATACCATAAATGCTCACAGATGCACTATTTAGAGAAATCGTGAATAGAAAGCCGAAGCGCCATTGAAAAAGGAACTGGGCTACAATTAGAGTGAGTTCGCCTATTTAACCTACTGCTCCCCCTAGAGCTCAGAAACAAAAGGTTAAATAGTTATGATTCTTAGCTGAAACATGAATCCAAAAGAGAACACTTTTCTCGGCTCCGCGACACTTTGCCACCAGACATTTCGTCACCACGACAGTTCGCCACGTTTTCACAGGTTTTCCAGTGTTAATTTACTGTTTTTCGTGTCGAACTGTCGTGGTGGCGAAATGTCTGGTGGCGAAGTGTCGCGGAGCCCTTTTCTCGACAGTTATCACTCCAATCCTGACAATAAAGGTGGCACCGTTCACCTGAACTCACTCGGCGGACGGCCAGAAGTATGGTTCGGTGGTCTAGTGGTGAAGAGGTGTGGATTGTGGCCGAGCGCTTTTGAGTTCGAACCCATTAAGCGACACATTTCTTTTTCTCTTGATACCAGTGAGAAAACGGCAGAAAACGAAAAAAGAATCCAATTTCGTAAATTTGTTGCCTTGGTTACAGCTGCCCTGAGCTTCCGGCGCTGAGAAATCTCTGGACAGCCGCGGCACACGAAACCAGAGGACCGGAGATGTGCGATGAGTTGTTGGGCCATCCCAACTACTCGTTCGACACAGCCCACGTCTTCATACCGACGGTATGTCAGGCATGGTTAGATCATAATTGAACTATCGGGCTCAGGACAAGAAGGATAGGCGCTTGCGGATGCTGCTCCCCAAAGCAGAGATCGAGCACCTGGAAGAAGGGCAGCTGATTTACAAAACGAACATGGTAGACACCTACTATCCACAAAGAGACGCTGCCCTTGAATGTCACACTCTCTACAACGTCGTAATAAACTTCGACGTTGTCACAAAAACGCGTAGGTGATTCAAGGGAAGATAATTCGCACTCTCGTGTTATAGGTTGCGCCTGTCCTCAGCAACGTCCAGACAGCGGACAACCGTTTGATGAAAGTGACCTGTACCTTCAGGTGCGCATAGAAGACCCGCATTTGGATGCATTTGGAGCACCAACCGTTCTCCCACGTACTGCTCGATGCACTATTTTTTGACATAAAATTCAAATTTCGTCTATTTGAGACGTTCATCAGAACAGCAACAGCAGTTTTTCATTTTTCACGTGTCTCCTCCCACGGCGAACCACGATCGACGTCTAGTAGTAAATTTTTGCAACATTTTTTCGGGTTCGGCCACCAATCAGCAATCCTGAAACGTGGGCCACGCCCCTTTCGCAACCGCCGCGTGAAATTTTGCAACTCCGCCGCACGCAGGTCCGATTGGCGGAGTCCTCCCAAAAACGCATTTTGAACGCCCTCTTCCCCGTATTTTCCGGCCAAAGGACCTAAATTTAGGACATGAATTTTTTTTTAAACCGTTCGAAAATTAATTTTGATGGTTTTGTATAAAAAAAATTTGCAACTTTAAAGAAGTTTTTCGAGAAAAATGCGAAAAACCCTCGGGGACTAGGAAACGGTGTCCGGAGGCGGAGTTTCAAAACGCAAATATGGCCTAGATTTTCCTCTAACACGTCGATCGTGGTTCGCCGTGCCTCCCTTTTTCTGTTTTTCTTCTTTGTCAGTAAAGAAAAATGGAATAAATTGTTGCGTGACGTGTCCCTGGTCAAATTTCCACTAATCAACTCTTGCAAAAATGACTCCGAAAGATGTGGCAAAACGTTGACTCGTCAACATGAGAACAGCTCTTCGACGTAGCTCGACGTAGCTCATCGATTTTTAAAACAGTGAGTTCCCATAAAAATGTCGTGAATGCTCATAGATAAACTATTTAGAGAAATCGTGAATAGAAAGCCGAAGCGCCGCAAAACCAAGAGCCATTGAAAATGGACTGGAGTACAATTAGAGTGAGTTCGCATATTCCCCTACTGCCCTATGGTTCGGTGGTTTAGTGGCGAAGATGTGTGGGCTGTGGGAGAATGCTTTTCAATTCGAACCCATTGAGCACCAAAACGTTTTTCTGTCGACTTTAGTGAGAAAACGGCAGAAAACAAAGAAATAACCTAATTTCGTAAATCTGTTGCCTCGGTTACAGCTGCCTTGAACTTCCGGCGCTGCGCAATATCTGGACAGCCGCGGCGCACGGAACCCGCCGGTCTCCCCGTCGCAATACCCCAAGTCAGCCGTGCTCAACCGGAAAATAGCCCAACACATCCCGTAGTTGTGCTTCCAGTACGCCCAGAAGATCGAGAAGGTAACCGGAAAGTATTCAAACTATAATTACATTAACTCCTGCAGGCAATAACATCATGCCAAGGGGTTCAAGCGCGAATAAGCAAGGGGATGACAGACGGCCGGATGACGGCCGGATGCTACTAGAAATCCACCAAAAATGGACGAAGTGGCGATGTTGGGAGTGTGGCCCGCACCTGCTCCGATAAGAGTTCGCGACGGGAGTTCGCTCACGCCATCCGGAATGCCGTCGCATCGATTGGAGCTCAAGGTAGGAGCTGTATGTATCTTTGACATCTCACATTTGGCATATCAGGCCTGTGCAATGATCATTCTCCTCCGCAACCTCGCTGTGGGTAGAGGGCTGTGCAATGGCTCCCGATTCATCATCCTAGAGCGCCGCCAGCACATGCTCCGATGCGAGTTCGCAACGGGAGTGAGGAAGAGGCAGGAGGTGTTCTTGCCGCGCATCAAGCTCCTGAATGAGAGCAAGCTGCCGTTCGTGCTCGCACGAACACAGTTTCCCATCAGGCTGGCCTTTGCGATGACAATCAACCGCTCGCAAGGACAGACGTTCGAGAAGGTTGGATTGCATCTCGAGCACCAACCGTTTTCACACGGCCTTCTCTATATCATTGAGTCGGACGAGAAGTCGCGACGGAATCAAGATCGAATCCCCAACAGGCACCGGTGGAAGAAGTGGCGATGTTGTCACTGTGACAAACATTGTGTACAAAGATATTCTTTAATATATCAAACGTGTGTAGAGTTTTTTAAACAATGAATAAAATAATAAATATGATCAGAAATTTTGGAAATTGACGGGAAATGGACCGAACCAAGCCGCAAAAACAGTTTGCTGTAAATGTTACCCTTGAACGAGGAATGCCTAGTAAGTGTGAGTCATCAGAGACTTTACCAATCGGTTTTTCCTGGACAAAAAAGCCCTTGATAGAAAATATCCTTCATTTTTTGATGTTCTAATATTCTAATACTAATGTTCTAATACATTACTTTTCATACAATATTTTTAGCATGAAATTCCAATTTCAGAAATTTCTAATTAACCAGCCTTTAATTTTTCACGTGTCTCCTTCCGTTTTCTGTACTTTCTTCTTTGTAAACAAAAGAAAAATGGAATGAATTGTTGCGTGACGTGTCCCTGGTCAAATTTCCACTAATCAACTCTTGCAAAAAAAAAACTCCGAGACGTGGCAAATCGTTGAGTCTTCAACATGCAAACATCCTTTCGACGAATTCAGGGGATAGTGAAGTAAGTGTCCCAAATTGTAGTCCCGTAAGAATAACCGGGTTTTCTTCAGTCCCAGCTAACTGTTGGAAGAAAAGGAACTTCGAGGACAACCCAGCGTCACTGACGACCACGACAAGGAAAGGAATTGGCGGGAAAGCTCGGTGAGTCATATTCATTGTCACAAGGTTCGGAACCTGATAGTTCAGGCCGAACAAACATAAAAAGTGTGCTACTGGCTAGCACGAAACACGGACTGACCGATGAATTGTTCCACATCGAGGGTTAGATTAAAATGAATGATTCTCACATGTGGGACTGACTTTTAGATCCGCAAGTCGCGGAAAAACAGCCATCAGTTTTTGATGATGACCAAGAGTCTTCCTAACTGCCGTCGATGCAATGGAATGGATGAGAAGGCATGCACCATGCTCGCAGGGACTGAGAACAATAAAGAAACGACTGAAGGAGATATTGGAAATGAAAAGAACCCAGGCAGATGTAGCTGGTCTTACAAATGGGGAGCAATGCGAAATGTTAATAAGAAACTCGTCAATTCCGCAAGAGGTGAAAGAATTAATATTCGAAATATGCAAATTCATAAGGCACCACCCGCGTCATTCCGAAAGAGAGGTGATCCTGGAATACGGAGGCTGCATACAAAAGTTTGAAAACGTCATGGAAAAGAAAGGAGACTTCATTTGCTTTGTATGCAAACATTCTCGCCACGAACGAAGAATCAAAAATGCAGCGAAAAATCGATATAAAACACTATAACAACGAGATGGATCAGTATCTCAGAATAGTAGATCCTCCGACGGGGCAAAGTACGTTGAACAGTATCGAGAAGACGCTAATCAAAAAAGCACGGGTTCTCCAACGAGTAGTACGCCTTCGAGATGTGGGAAAGCATGAAACATCGGCGCTTGCATGCGGTGGTGCGGCAGTTACTGTGCCCACCATGCTCAAGGAGTCGATTGAAAGCATCATGACAAGACTGCCATCGTCCACAAACATGCACATAATGGTCCACTGTAGTCGGAACAAGCAGTATGTTGTCGAGATGGGCAAAATATTGAAGGCGTTGGAGTGGCTGAAGACGAACAATTTGGAATACGAGGACATCGAAATCAACCAAAACTGGAGGTTTGAAATAAACGAAGACGTGCACTTTGAGGATCCGAAAGCTTCGCAACAAGACGCCGATGATCTCATACGGAAAGAGGGAACCGAAAAATAAGCTGCTGAGGAACATGTAGACAGCAGTTCGAAAAATAAAGACGAGGAAACATGGTCGGAAAAAGAAGGAGGATTGGAGAGCAGCTGCTGGGAGACATGTGGACAGCAGATCAATGGCAATGTTTGGTGCAAGTCAAACCGAGAGCTGTGATTCCCGAAGACCACCAGAAAAAGCTCGACAACTTGAATGAACGGCAGAAGATTGATGCCCGCTACTCGCGACCGGCAGTGCTCCTTTCGGCACCAACTGGACTGGCTGCTGTTTCTATTGGTAGGATTATTTTTTCGATTTATTTTTCGTCATTTAGGTTATTCCTAAAGAAAGATATATTATAGTGCAGTATTTCAGGTAAACGATGAAGGAAAGAAGCTGCTGGGCAACAAATGGAAATGCAAGGCAATGACATTGTTCACAAGAAAGTCCGATTGTGGACAGCTGGAGTGATTCAGTGGGCACTCCTGGCTAGATTCCGTTCTCGCGATCTCAGGACAGGTTTACAAACTGAGCGGTGAGTTTTTTTACAAATATTCCCTATGGCACCGTTTCTTTTTCAGCACTCGTCTACAACAACATCGGCAATGAGATCATGATCATCAGCGTCACGGACAACCTCAACTCGCTAAACCTTGAACTCTTTAATTTCTTTTTCTATTCCTAATGAATTTTTTGGGCTCTATGAGTACAAAACGGTGGCTATGCTGAGTACAACGTACCCGGGCTGGATCCAGTCCGGATATAAAAAGGGTTAAAAGTACATGACAGATAAAAGCACATGTGAGACAGCTCCAAAGTTACGGAAATTACGGTAAATGATCGAAAACTGACAAAACTTCCATTGATCATATCTCATCTGCGATTCGAGATAAAAACAGGCCTTCAACTGATAAAATGTTCAGTTTGAGGTGCTTGAACTGTTTCTGCAGTGAAATTATGCGACACCAGCTTGTGGTATATAGGAGACGGCTCCAAAGTAAGAGAAAATTAATTGACCGAAAACTGTTGGGACAACTGTACATAGAAGTGAGTACGTGTGTTCAAAAATAGTAGAACCATGCAGAACAGAAGTAAAACGTAAACTAACCTCAATATTCGATCTCTTTGAGAAAATCGGCAAAAGACCACGAAATTGGATGTCCTGGAACCTGGGGAGAGGTGAGAATTGTTCCAAATGGAGATCTCACAAATTCCTGAAATCATCAATTTTGCTTTGAATATTTTGATTTGATTGGAGAATTGACATAATCTGATTTCTCATATATTTCTCACATTTTCTCTTTCTTCTCTAAGCAGCGCCAAAATGTGTAGTTTGTAGTCTGAGCAGCACCAAAATTTTATTCGGATCATCAAATTTTGCCCACGCGTTTAATTTTATACGTGACCCCTCTTCTCTGTCTCTTTCCTTCTCTTGGCCAATGGATTTGGCCATGATAATTCAGGCCGTGAAATGAATATCCACGTGACCTCTATCACGGGCAGTTTCATCCCATTCAACAAGAAATAGTATTCGCTCCTTCCACGTCATCGATTTTTTAAAAAGTGAGTTCCCATAAATATGTCGTGAATGTTCACAGATAAACTATTTAGAGAAAAGAGCCCATGCGCCGCCGCAAAAACCAAGAAGAGCCCCTGAAAAATGGACTGGACTACAATTAGAGTGAGTTCGCCTATTCCCCTACTGCTC
This sequence comes from Caenorhabditis macrosperma, assembly GCA_963932285.1. NCBI lineage: Eukaryota > Metazoa > Nematoda > Chromadorea > Rhabditida > Rhabditidae > Caenorhabditis > Caenorhabditis macrosperma. The sequence goes on from OZ010619.1 coordinate 16,342,644, forward strand.
CCCCTAGAGCTTAAAAACAAAAGGTGTGTTAGGGAATTATGATTCTTAGCTGAAACATGAATTTTTGGCGAAGCGCCAAACTCCAAAGAGAACACTTTTCATATCGCCAATCCAGACAATAGTGGTGGCACTGTTCACCTATATCCACCCGGTGGGTGGCTAGAAGTACTGTGGTTTAGTGGTAAAAGGGTGTGGGTTGTGGCCGAGCGCTTTTGAGTTCGAATCCCTTGAACACCAAAACCTTTTTGTCGGTTCCTGTGAGAAACCGGTAGAAAACAAAAAAATAACCGAATTTCGTAAATCTGTTTCCTCGGTTACAGCTGCCTGAACTTCCCGCACTGGGCAATGTCTGGACAGCCGGGGCGCACGAAACCCTGCTGTGTCTCCAGCTCAGTACCTGAAATCAGCACTACTAAACGAAAACCGGAAACTTGGCCAGCACATCCCGTGGATGTGTTTCCAATACGCCCACAAGATAGAGAAGGTAACCGACAGGTGTACAACCTATAATAACATTAACTCCTACAGGCAATAACATCATGCCAAGGGGTTCAAGCGCGCATAAGCAAGGGAACGACAGCCGACGCCTTCCACATAGAAGACGAGGATGTGGCGAACCGGCTGTCGAGTGTGTTTGCCAAGGTGCGTGGCTTCAGAGAATACTGGACTTCGGTCAAAGAATCTCTGAAGTTCCACATAAGCACCTTCGGCAAACCGACCTTCTATGTAACGCTGAGGGGTAGAAGGGTTACCTCGAAACAGAGGGCCAAGACAAGAAAAGGAGGCAGAACGAAGACAACGAAAGAGGCGATCAAGAACAGGAGAGAACGAGTAGATCAGTGGGAAGAAAGAAGAAGCAAATTGGATGGAACGCCAGGTCGAACGAGGTGCACCATCGACGTGCCGCCGCTGTATCCAGAATTCCGAACGAGAATATAGTTGATGAGCAAACGAGCGGCTACACTTATCTCCGTTGCAAAACACTTTGGTGATATGTTCTGATGTATTATTGCCTAACTATGAATAAATGAATTAGTAATTATGAACTATTCCCTCCAAACTGGTTCTTGTTTTCGGGCGAGGAGGGCAAAGAACTGTATATTCTGTTGGGAAGACGGAGTTCGGTCAAAATCAGCAGACATACAGATATCGATTTCTCTAACAAATGTAAGAAAACTAGCTATCGACCACTAACAGACGTGGACAGGAATAACAAGAACATTTTTATTTTTTGCATTTTTTAATATATATTTTTATGAACTCGTGAAATTCCAGTAATTTACGCTAATTTCGCTAATTTTGAGCAAAATTTCTCTCGAAAACCTCGAAAATTCACCACAGACTAGTATCAGGAACTCGGCCGACAGCGCCGTGTACTCCTCTCGGACAACTCGGAATATTTTTCCAAGTGCGTTTTGTGTTCCCGGTTTTCGTGTTTTTCGCTTATTTTCCGCGCTTTGCGCAATTTTTCACTCATTTTCTGTTATAATTCATGTTTCAGAATGATACGCAACCATCGGAACCTCTAACACGCTCAAAAATGATGTATTCGACGAAAACCACGGAAAAGGAGAGACTTCTGCGAAAACCAAATCCCCGCAGCGAAAGAGTGCCGAGTGGAATATAAAAATAACTGAAACAATTGGAAAACTAAGTGAGTGTCTAGAAAACATTGTTCAAGTACTATCCCATTGCTAAAATCTCGAAATAACGTCTTTTTTCAGAAAACGACGGACGCCAACAAAAGAATACAAGCTTCACGAGAACTGCTCAAACGAACAATACTTTAAGGAATAAATTCACGAACTTCGCCGCGAACTCAACGAAAAATCGAACGAAGCGCTCCAAGTTTTTCATCAAATGCTGGGACTCACTGCAAGGCACGAAAATAATACGAGAACGTGCTCAATCATCTCGACAAATTGTTATTATTTGAACGCCGCTTGGATGTATAAATTACTGAAACAATCGGAAAACTAAGTGAGTGTCAAGAAAACATTGTTCAAGTACTATCCCATTGCTAAAATCTCGAAATAACGTTCTCATCTTTTTAGAAATCGACAGGCGCCAACGAAACAATACAAGTTTCACAAGAAACGTGGCTCGAAATTACCCAAGCGAACCAAAAAAAGAAACGCTGACAGAAACGTTCAGGAGGTGAGGGATTTTAATAAAATAGTCTTTCGAAAAACTGTTTACAAAGTTACTGAATACCGAGCTTCTAAATTTCGCGGCCGGGGCTGCAACCGAACATGTTTAGACAAAAAAGCCGTTGTCAGCCCGACGAGAACGCAAAGTTGGAATATTCTAACAATATGCAAATCCAGATCGCAGCCGGGTTGCTTGAAAAATACAGAAATTTTGAGTTTTCCTTCAAAAATAATATAGTTTGTTTAGGAATCGAGATTCGCTGCTCTTCCGATTCTCGACCCGTTTTGTTCGGAAGGAAAGCTAAATTGTAAGCATCGAAAACTCACACTCCTTTCAACAAACAACATTTCCAGAAAGAAAGTCACGATCTTCGACGCCAATTACACGAAAAGCGGAACGGAGTGCTCCAAGTCCTTCATAAAATGCTGGGACTCACTGCAAGGCACGGAAGTTCTACGAGAGTGTGCTCAATGCTCAATTATCTCGACAAGACTCGGAGTAGCTCTACAAGCGACAGAATCCTTCATCTTCTCAAAAATGCACTATTCTGTTTATGTGGTAATTTTTCTTTTGGATAGCGAGAAGTCTCGATGCACCATAACCAGACACTCGGCTGTTTCCCCAGTGCATTGCCTTAATTCCAATCACCTTTTTCCTACATTTGTGGCCCATAACTTTACAAAATAATTTGAGAGGTTAGCACTGGGACAAACAAGTGTTGAGTTAGAGTGCATTGAGGCAACTTTTTGTGTCCTGTATATTGTCCGATATTTAGTCAATAAAAAATAAAGTTATTGATGAATCGAAAAAGACTGAAAGAGACGTGGCAGCGGGCGCTATAAATCGCAAACTCGCAGTGCGCAATGTACCAGTCCCGATTTAGCAGTGTCGTCTCTGTTTTCAAGTTATGGACTCGGAACACTGATTTCCTGATCAGAAGACGCACTTCCGGAGGAAACGTTGAAAGCAGAAATAAAAAGTAAACTAACACCTCGAAATTTGGTTCCTTTGAGAAAATTGTTTCGTTGTCGCATTTCCATCGATTCTTTGGTATATCCATCGATTCTTTGGAATACTTTAAGGAATAATTTCACGAACTCCGCCGCGAACTCAACGAAAAATCGAACGAAGTGCTCCAAGTGTGTTCATCATCGAATGCTGGGACTCACACTTCAAGGCGCGAAAGTTCTACGAGAACTCGCTGAATCACCTCGACAGGATTCAGAGTAGCTCGACAACCGACAGAAGCCTTCATCCTCTCAAATGACTGAAACAATCGGAAAACTAAGTGAGTGTCTAGACTAGAATTTGGAAAATGGTCCGATTAAGCTCAGATTTTATCCAATTTATGTGATTTTTGAGCAAGAAAAACTGCAAAATTGTAGTTTTTGTCAATTTTCGATCGTTTATAGATCGGTTTTCACTTTTTTTGGTCAACAGGAATTCTAGCCCTTATCAACAGCTTCAATTTGAGATGTTGAACAACTTGATTGGATCAGTTTGAAAAAAGTTAATTCCTTTTGAAGATTTTACACTGGAGCAACCACTGTAACAGATAATTTATAAGTGAATTTCCAAAAATATGTGAATCCAATAGTTTGTATGTTAAGATATATCTTTGTTCTTCCACGATAGCATTATAATGCAATTGCTTCACCCAACAGCACACTGTTCTGCCCTTTAGAATTCGAAAAATAAAGAAAAAGTTAATTCTGTGAAACTTCAATTTGAAACTTCTCCGTCAGTTTTTGACGAAAATGGTCGTTCGACCTCTCAAAACAAAGCTCACAAAATTCTCTAAAGTTCATATTGACCAGAATTTCGAAAACGATTTTTCGTCACGTGGGTTTTCTCACTTTTTCATGAAAATTTTGGGACTTGTTCAATACCAATTGTAGAAAAACTCAAGAGCTACATTTTGAGAGGTTGAACGACTACTTTCGTTGAAAACTGACAGAGATGTTTCAATTTTAAGTTTCTCCCCTTCAAACAATGGTTTCTCGGTTAATTCGCAACCAAAAATGTTCGCCGACTTCTTAAAATGTAGATAAACTTTTCTTCTTTCTGATTATCAAAAATCTCTCAAAGGTGTATCCGATAAGTGTCCCAATTCTTCAGAATACCGCGCGCAACGCCTTTCTATTGCGGAGGCGTGCTCTCTCGCCACCTTGCTGACGAGAGAGTGCGGCGGCCGCGGAGGGTGCGAGAGTACAGTGACAGCGCCGTGTACTCCTCTCGGGCAACTCGGAATATTTCTCCAAGTGTGTTTTGTGTTCCCGGTTTTCGTGTTTTTCGCTTGTAATGTATTCTTTGTTCATTCCAATGTTGTTCTTATTAAAGTAGCGCCAACTTACTACTACATCTAAAATCAAATCATTGCAAAAAATAATTTCACTGTTTTTTTTTAAATGTTAGCCTTTCGGAATTGTGAAAAAATCACTCAGAAAACGCCAAAATCTGGTGTTTAAATTCGTCACAAAATTTAAGTAAATTGTGAAGTCGTTGCGAGACCCATTGCCGAAATAATGTTTGCGTCTTCAGTACCGTAGTGTTTTTGGAAAAAAAAATTTTTAGGAATTCCTTCTTCTTCGTCTTTGTTATCAAATTTATTTCTTCCAACGATTCAGCCCTCATCTGTTGAAAATATGTATATTTTATTTCCAGAAAACCGCCAGAGACATGTATGTCAATCGACCGGACTTCCGTGAATCGCTGTATTGGGAGACACTGGAAGCGAGCGATCCAGTGAAGCGAGCGATCCACATGAAGCCATTTTCTTCAATCGAATTTCACAAAAACCGGCCGCTGTTCAACATGATTCGAGAAATCGCAATTTGTGTTTTCGAAAACTCTCGGAGATACTTGAATGGACTCACGCCGCACAAGAGATTTGGACGAGGAGTGCCGAAAGCCGTAGATGTGGTGACGGAGATTCTTAAAATGGTCGAAGAGGTGTGGAATGTGAAGCTGAAGGGCACGAAGCTAAAGTTCAACACGAACTGTTTGAAAGAGGAACTTTACAATTTCATCGACGATCCCGAACGAGACGTCGCCGCATTATTGGCAAATACCGAAAGTGAGTGTTTCTAATACAATTTTTTTGCTAAAGCATCGATTTTTCAGAAGACGTTCCACAGCTTCAATTATATTGCTCAAAAAATTCTATTAAAGCGAATTTTCAAGAAATTGTGGACATTGTGAAATCGTTCCGCCAACTATCAGTTCTCATGTGCTTCGATCTGTTCTTGTAAGCTTTTGATAATGTTTCAATTCAATTCCTCCAAGTATTACAGTTTCCTCGTCAACGCGGATCCAAAAACTGCAAGAATCGTGATGCACAGTTACAAGATGCTGAAGCCACTCAAAACTCGTTTGGTTTACGAGAGCAACGTCTTATCGTCATTCGGAATGGTGTTATTCCCGTCTGAACTCCATGAGGATATTTTGCGACGAAACGAAACAATTCCTATGTGGACGGCGATTCCGTGCGAAGAAGAAGAGCATCTTGTCGATAGTGTTCTGGATTACTCCCTCATCGAGCTTCTCCCGAAAAAAGCGAGAGATTTTCTCACAAAGTGGTTGGTCGGAGTACGGGATCGTATGAGACATCGATTGAGATCCGGGGAAAATCTACGTGAGGCTGCCAGGATGTTTCCCGAAGCTACTCCTGTCCATTTGAGAACTGATAACTCGAGAGTCACTGCTTTCATCCGAAAAGTCGTCGGAGAAGTGATGAACTCAGAAGAACTCCCCATTGTTGGCAAACAGTGGCAGGACCTTATCGAAAAAGTCATCAACTGTGAAAGTCTTCTGAAAAGTATGTCGAGCAATATCGTGAAGAGTTGTGAGTTTATTTTTTTCGGGTTAATTATGATCCTCGATTTTCAGTTTTTCCCAGCGCTCGATCCTCATTATCTGCGCAATTCTCCACATCGCGTCGACAAAAAAACCTTCTGTCTCACACAATTGTTCAATTGTTCCGATTTGTTCTCATTTTCACCGCGCACACCATTCGACACTTTTTTCACCATTTAGAAAATTACCAGTTGATGTACGATGGAGAAATAGAGGAAGAAGTGAAACAATTCGATGAGGATGAGCTCAAAACGCCGATGACGTCGCAATTAGGCAACAGATGCCGGGAGCGATCCTCCGGAAATCAAGAACTGGCTGAAAGCGCGAATGCTTCACTTATCAGCACGTCACACTCAAAACACCGGAATGACTTCGTCGATGATGTTCCGAAGAAAAGGAGAAAAGCGGGAACTGGCCATGACGAACCCATCACGGCATCGTCCCGCAATACGGTGGAAAATGTGCCTCAATCTCTTATCGCCGCTCCGGTCACAACAGCTCCGCCTGATGCTCGAGAAGGATCGTCTCCAGGAAACTGCCTTCCTGCACTGGTAACGAATCCGGAAAGTTGAATAATTAGCGAAATTAATTTTCAGAGGTCCACTTCAGAAGCCGCTGCGCCCGCAGTCATTGTGAAAAGGGAAGTTTCCCTTGATACGTCAAATGCTTTGCTCCTGGCTGCTGCTACAACTCCGGTGATGGCTCCAGTTCCAGCTTCTCCTCCAGTTCCGTCTCAAGCTCCAGCTCTGATTCCGATTCTGGCTCCTGCCCCTCCTCCTCTGCCAGCGCCCACTCGTCATACTTTATGCAACATACTGCTGGAAATGTTCCAAGAACAGAAGAGAAAAATCGATCAGATGGGTGCCATCGTTATAGCAATTCAACGCATGGAGGAATGAATTAATTCAATGTTAACTTTTTTAAAATGAATTTTAATGGATAAACTAATCAAAAATTCCGATTTTACACAGTTGTTCAATTTTACTTGTCTATTACATGTTCTTATACCTCTGCGAAGAAAAACAATCCACAAGAATTTCCAGAAGAAGAAGCTCAATCACTTCCAGAGCTCAGAGAAAGACTTTCTTTCACATCTTAAATTTGCAGTTTTTAATGATTTCTCTTTATTTCCTAGCGTTTTTCATTCAATTTCTTCTCGAAAATCGTTGAAGATATATAATTGTTGCAGAAATCAAACGAAAATCACAGAAATTCGGCGATTTTGCATTTTTAAATATTTATTTTTATGAACTCATTAAATTCCAATAATTTACGCTAATTTCGATAATTTTGAGCAAAATTTCTCTCGAAAACCTTGAAAATTCACCTCGGACGAGTGTCGGGAACTCGGCTGACAGCGCCGTGTACTCCTCTCGGACAACTCGGAATATTTTTCCAAGTGTGGTGTTTTGTGTTCCCGGTTTTCGTGTTTTTAGCTTATTTTCCGCGCTTTGCGCAATTTTTCACTCATTTTCTGTAATAATTCAAGTTTCAGAGTGATACGCAACCATTGGAACCTCAAAAACGCTCAAAAATTATGTATTCGACGAAAACCACGGAAAAGGAGAGACTTCTGCGAAAACGAAATCCCCGCAGCGAAAGAGTGCCGAATGGAATATAAAAATGACTGAAACAATTGGAAAACTAAGTGAGTGTCTAGAAAACATTGTTAAAGTACTATCCCATTGCTAATATCTCGAGATAACGTCTTTTTTCAGAAAACGACGGGCGCCAACGAAAAAATACAAGCTTCACGAGAAATATGGCTCGGAACTACCCAAGCGAACAAGAAAAATAAGCAGCCTGGCAGAAACGTCCATGAGGTGAGAGATTTTACTAAAACGGTCTCTTTAGAATTTTTTACATAGTTACTAAACACCAAGCTTCTAAATTTCACGGATAGGCCGGAGCTGCGCACAAACATGTTTCAAAAAAACCCGCAGCCGGTTTCCGCAAAATTGGTATATTCTGGTAATTTGTAAATCAAAATGGCGGCTCGTCGAGACAGCCGCTGCTTTTCCCATTTCAGCGACTTCTTTGTCACCGGCCTGTTATAAATACAAGCTAGCTAAATACAGAGATTTCGAATGTTCTATACAAATGATATATTCTTTTCAGACTTCGAGATTCACTGCTCATTTGATCCTCGACAAATTTTTCGGAAAGAAAACCACATTGTAGGCAATGAAAATTAAAACTGCTTAAACGAACAATACTTTAAGGAATAATTTCACGAACTTCGCCACCAACTCAACGAAAAATCGAACGAAGTACTCCAAGTGTCCAAGTTCATCATCGAATGTTGGGACTCACACTTCAAAGCGCGAAAGTTCTACGAGAACTCGCTGAATCACCTCGACCCGATTCAGAGTAGCTCGACAACCGACGGGAGCCTTCATCCTCTCAAGAAATTCACTATATTGCTTCCATGATATTTTTTCTTGCCGGTAGCGGGGAGAAATAAAAAGAATCCCCGCAGCGAAAGAATGCCGATTGGATGTATAAATGACTGAAACAATCGGAAAACTAAGTGAGTGTCTAGAAAATACTATTTCATTAATAGCCTATTTCTGAAATTTCGAAATAACGTTCTCAGCTTTTTAGAAAACGACGGGCGCCAACAAGTTTCACGAGAAACGTGGCTCGGAACTACCCAAGTGAACCAAAGAAGAAACGCTTACAGAAACGTTCAGGAGGTGAGGGATTTTAATGAAATAGTCTTTCAAAAAACGGTTTACAAAGTTACTGAATACCGCGCTTCTAAATTTCGCGAGCTTGCCGGAGCTGCAACCGAATATGTTTCAAGACAAAAAAGGCGTTGCCGGCCCGACGAGAACGCAAAGTTGGTATTTTCTATGGACCTATTCAAGTTGCATTTCGATGGCATTTCGCGACGTTTTGTGACGTCGTTTGATTTGGAAGAATACGTCGCGAAACGTCGCGAAATGCCATCGAAACGCAAGTTGAATAGGTCCACAAGCGACGTGTGAATCAAAATCGCGGCTCGTCAAGCCGCCCGCTGCTTTTGCATTTCAAAGCGTTTTTTCTGCGACCGGCCTGTTTTACAGGCTAGCTAAATACAGGGATTTCGAATGTTCTATACAAATGATATATTCTTTTCAGCTTTCGAGATTCGCTGCTCATTTGATCCTCAACACGTTTTTCGGAAGGAAAGTCACATTGTGAAATAAATGGTTCCGATTGGATACAAAAATGACTGAAGCACTCGAAAAATTAGGTAAGTGTCTAGAGAATATTAACATATTAATATCCCATCTCTCGAGTTGTTCTTACGTCTTTAGAAAACGCAAAAGAAGAAAAAAGAATAGCGCTAACAGAATAACACAAGTTTCACGAGAAAAGTAACTTCAAACTAGCCAAAGCCAACACAGTACGTTTTCGGTGAACTATCGGCGAATTCGCCGATGGTTCGCCGCTTGCGAATCGGCGAATCATGGGCGAACTCGCCGATCGTTCGCCGAAAAATCGGCGATTTGCCGTTAATTCGCCAATCACGGCGAATTCGCCGATCGTTCGCCGAGAATTTACTGAAAAAGGAACAAGAAAAATGAGAAACTTCTCAAAAAATTATTTACGACGTTATGTAAATCAAAATGGCGGCTCGTCGAGTCGGCCGCTGTTCTTCGCATTTCAAAGCGACTTCTTTGCCATCGGACTTTTGTGCAGGCTAGCTAAATAGTGCAGGCTAGCTAAATACAGAGATTTCGATTGTTCTATGCAAATGATATATTCTTTTCAGGCTTCGAGATTCACTGCTCATCCAATTCTCAAACCGGTCTGTTCGAAAGGAAAGCAACATTGTAGGCAATGCACATTAAAACTGCTCAAACGAACAATACTTTAAGGCATAATTTCACGAACTTCGCGGCGAACTCAACGAAAAATCGAACGAAGTACTCCAAGTGTGTTCATCATCAAATGCTGGGACTCACACTTCAAGGCGGGAATGTTCTACGAGAACTCGCTGAATCACCTCGACACGATTCAGAGTAGCTCGACAACCGACGGAATTCTTCATCCTCTCAAGAAATTCTCTATTCCGCTTCCATGATATTTTTTCTTTCCGGTAGTGGGGAGAAATAAAAAGAATCCCCGCAGCGAAAGAATGCCGATTGGATGCATAAATGACTGAAACAGTCGGAAAAGTCCAAGAATCAGGACCGATTGAAGTGGATTAAAGAGCTGAAAATGCACAAGAACACGCTGAAACAGCTCGAGCGCGAGAACATCGATGTGGACTCGGCGCAGAGAGCACTCGACCGTATTTGGCAATCCGAGAAGGAGGCGACGATGAAGATGTTCACACAGTGTGTAGTTCATCATGTTAGTTTCTGTTGGTCATATTTTCAATCGAAACGGTCTAATTATAGGAAAAAACTGAGAGAACTCAACCGTAAGATAACGATTTCGGCAGTCATCGACACAGTCGTCAAGAACAAATCCAGAAAATAAATGGAGAGCTCGATGATGCTAAAAAGAAACTGGACAATTTGCAAGACGTCCAGCAGGAAGCGGAGAAGTTACTCAAAGCGGCTCCAATGAAAAAGATGAGCGCATCGAAGACGCTGAAATCCGCATGCCAGCTGAAACATTTGAATGTGCAGAAGATGGACGACACTGAGAAAAGGTTTCACACAAAGCTGACGAAGGTTTGTGATTTTTAAAATTAAAAAGCATAAAAATTAGAAATGTTCAGCTTTTCGACGACGGCAAAGTTACCACTAATCTGGAAGCGCTGGAAGATGAGATAAATTCTGAAAGGACCCGTCTGCGATTGACCGAAGAGATCGGAGAGGACGGATCGGTCGAGCACGAGCAAGAAGAATTGGGATGCCGTGGAGAAGTCAGTCTCGGAATTCCGGAAAACACTGTATATCGATTCTCTACTTTCCAATAATTTCCAATCCAATAATCCCAAAATTCCCAAACCTCGCCGCGAGCTCAACGAAAAGACGAACGAAGAACGAAGTTCTTCTTCAAAAGCTCAAGCGACGGAAGCCTTCAGCCTCTCAAAGAATTCACTATTCTGTTCCAGTGGTATTTTTTCTTTTGGATAGCGAGAAGTCTCGATGCACCATAACCAGACATTAGGCAGTTTTCCCAGTGAATTGTTCTCAGTTCCAATAACCTTTTTCCTACTTTTGTAAATAGCCCATATTTTTGAATAATAATTTGAGAGCTTAGCACTGGGAAAAACAAGTGTAGAGTTAGAGTGCATTGAGACAACTTTTTGTGTGTCTTGTATATTGTACGATATTTAGTCAATAAAAAATGCCGTGATTGATGAAGCGAAAAAAACTGAAAGGGACCTGGCAGCTAGAACTACAAATCACAAACTCGCAGGGTGCAGCGTACAAGCCGCGATTGAAAAAGTTGGAAAATGATGTGAATCCTTGATATTGATAAAACTTTCTAGAAATTCGCACAAAATCATTATTTCGAAAGTTTATTTGTGCTGCTCACCAAAGAAAAACTGGAATATTTATGATCGTTTCAAAAATAACTACCCTACCCGTCACAAGTATAGCTCCACTTGGTATTATTCTGTAATTTCCAGTGTCTTTGACCAATTGATTACCGGGTTTCGAATACTGGCTGTTTGAACTACCGCTATCAACTTCTTCATTCCATTCCCCTCCACCCACGTGGCTACAAAGGGACTGAATTCACAAAGACTGAATTTTTCATTTTTGCTGAATCCGGATGACGCATTCAAAGCGACAAACCGATTCCATTTGCTTTCCAACTAGGTTCAAACTGTTCTGAGATATCATTTCACTTATTTCACCCCAACATTTGTTTAGTGATGTGGGTTTCATTCACAACCCCTAGCGGGGGTGTTGGGAAGATGTGTTAATCTCAGCTGAGAACTGATTCACAGTTCTCGGAAGTGACTTTGATACTTTTCGAATGACAGTCTTACTCACCGGTCGACAGAAAGACCGCTGTCATCAGCTCGCTGGAATAGCTTTGTGTAAATTTTGACACAAGGAGAGCGATTCGGGAGACAAAATGTCGATGTGAGTTTGACTCTGACAATAAAATAACACCGTCTGTCATCATTCCAAAAGCTGAATGTAGGCGGAAAATCGAAAATAGCCACCTCCCGACGCCTCCGGAACTCCAATATGGGGTGTGAGCGAGAGATATCCGGCCAACAGAATCAAAACTTGTCTGTCACTTGTTCCAGACGCCATAAAACTAGGAATCAGGTACAATGAGACTCTGAGTCAACAACATCGTGTTTTTGATTCGACAACGGCGACGGAGGACTAACATGGATCAAGAACTGCCCCGCAAAGTGCTCCGCTGAGAAAACACTCAAAAAAGTTGGATTATTGTATCAGATTCCTGTTTTCGACTGAGGATTGGGGAAACTGCTCAAAATATCAAAAGGTTTCTAGGAATTGGGAAAAGTGGAAGAAGTGCTCCGAACGCAGGATAGAGTTTCTGGATCCTTGACATCGCCACAGTTTCCCAGGAATACTCATAAATTTTCGAAATTTTTGTGACAATCGACTGTGTGTTCAATCGGCCGTTCCTCTTGAAACACTCAACTTAGATACGAGTTCTTATCACTATGGGACAACTGTCCATGAAAGTCAGTACTGCCGTCCGTAGAAGGTCGAACCGTATGGAACAGAAATCAAATGTAAACTAACCTTGCAGTTCGATTTCTTCAAGAACATCGCCGAAAGTCTTCGACATTGGAAAAGTGGAGACTTGTTCCGAATGAAGATAGCACGAATCCCTGAAACCATCGAATTGTTTCTTGAATCCTTAGCTATTCCGGACATTGTTGGAAATCAACTTTATACTCATTTTCAATTCGAATGGCCACTCAATCCTGAATATTTCTTTTTGACGGCAATTCCCTCTCTTTCTCGAGTTATTCCTTTTCTTCTCAAAGCAGCACCAAAATGTGTAGTTTGTAGTCTGAGCAGCACCAAAATGTGTAGTTTGTAGTTTAAGCAGCACCAAAATGTCATCGGGAATCATCAAATTCTGCCCACGCGTTCCATTTTCCACGTGACCCCTCTTCTCTGTCTCTTTTCTTCTCTTGGCCAATGGATTTGGCCATGATAATTCAGGCCGTGAAATGAATTTCCACGTGACCTCCACGTAGTACGGGCGGCTTCATCCCATCTGATTTTCAGCCAGAAAAAAGTATTCGCTCCTTCCACGTCATCGATTTTGAAATGAAGTAAGTTCCCATATTACTATCGGATGCAGTAGAAGCTTTTGTGCCGACCGCGACGCAGCCGCAGCGCGTGGTTCTCACCGCGAAAATTGTTTTTTAAAGAAATGTACGTTAGAAAATTTTTTTTCGCGAGAACCACGCGTTGCGGCTGCGTCGCGGTCGGCGAAGAAACTTCATAAATATTCAACTTTTGCAGGACAGATAATAGTATGTTATCATCTTATTTACAGGAAAGAGCCCCTCGTGAATGGAGCGTCCACCCACCACAGGAACGGCATTAGACTACAATTAGAGTAAGTTCGGTTCCGCCCCTCGAAAATAAAAACGAAAAGTGTGTTAGGGAATTATGATTCTAAGCCGAAATTTGAATCTTTGCCACACGTCAAACCTCAAAAAACACTCATCCCGCTACGGAATCATAAAGTGTGCGCATCCATTGCAATCGTGCTCCTCCGCTCCACAGTGTCTGCGTCTCGCCTGTTTTCCCGCTATTTCGGCTACGCAGCTCGAAATAGTTAGAGAAATGGAGAGACGTACCCACCAAAATTTGAATTTAATGCAGTAGAGCCAAAAAGCACGATTTCATTCGACATCCGCACTATGTTTCCGTGTCTCGGTACTCGGTAGCACGGGGTGCTGACGGAAACCTCATTTGAATTTTTATTTTTTTCGCGGGGCGAATTCAAAATATGCGTGTCTAACTTAAGTTTTTCCGAGTTTGTTCGGTGTACGGAGAAGACAAGAAGACTCATTTTCGCATATTTATCGTCGGAGGGCAATTTTAAGAACAATCGAAATTTGAAAAATCGTCCGCTAAACCATGTTTTCAAAGCCGTTTAGGACCTCTCAAAACGAGGTACCGTATACTTTAGTGGAGCGCACTTGCGAATGTTTTTGAATTCGAACCCCCTGACAAAAAACAAAACAAAACGTTTTCGTCATTTAATTCCAGTAATACAATGGCAGCAAACAAAGAAAGAACTGAATTTAGTAACCATCGCCTCGGTTACAGCTGCCTCTACGTGAACCGCCGGCTCTAGGAAATATCTAGACAGCGGCGCTCAAAAAGCTCCAAAGCCGATCAGGTGACGATGGAGTTCGGAAACAAAGACTGCACCACGCCGGCGGTGTTGCTTGCCGCACCCACCGGAATGGCGGCGGTCGGAATCAGAGGAAACACCATCCATTCCCTGTTCCAACTGGAGGTAAAAACCAATCCAGAAAGTCCACTGTTCATCTAATGCGTTCACAGGTTCAACGAGGAAACGACAGCGCGTACAAGGCTCTGGCGACCGAGAAAGCCGACTTTCTTAAAACGGCGTTCGCTACCGCCAGGCTGCTCATTGTCGATGAGGTGTCGATGTGCAGCTCCATAATGCTGCACAAGATGCACCTCCGACTCCAGCAGCTGTGCGTGTCGGATAAACCGTTTGGCTGGATAAACGTCCTGGTGGTGGGTGATTTGCTTCAACTACCACCAGTGCGTGCCCCAGGAGTCTTCCAAGGTAGGAAAACCCGGCAGCATTACCAGCTCCAGCACAACTGCTCACCACACTAAAGTGTTTTCAGGAAGGCAGAAGGGTTACTTCGAAACACCCGGCCTAGAAAAGCTTAAGGCCAATAACCCTCTGTATGAAGACGTTGAGGTTGATGACAAGTTTCGCTTTGTCATCGACCAAAATGTTGTTTTCGAAGATGAAAATGCAACTCAGGAGGATGCGGACAACCTCATACAAGAACAAGAGAAAGAAGATGAAGTTTCTTGGGCATACGCGTTGTACAACCCCTGTTGCTCAACCAGCCGGGACGAAGCTTCTTGCTGTCGAGCAGCACAAGTTGAAAGTAATAACTAATAGGAAGGAAATCCCAAACCTACAAATTTCAGAAGCACGCGTACCAACCACTACCAGTCGCCTCGAAACACGTCGATGTCGGATCGTTTGTTCACTTGTTCCCGACGGGTAAATGTGGCATGGACACCATCAGATCACCTGTCGTAAAAGCATCACAATACCTGAAGGTAATGTTGTTAAACGGGAATCGAAAGTTGGCTCAGGCCCTGGAATGGTTGTGCTACCAGGGAGAAGCAAAAGGTGAACGAGCCAGCTACCAAACGCAACACATACTTCCGCAACCCACCGCAACCCACGCGCCAAACCCACCAACCAAACCCCGCAAGCTACCCCATTTAGGCGCCGGAAATGTGAAATAGACCTACCCTCGCGCCACTACTATATACCAGGGAAACCATTGGCAAATAACAAATTTCAGCACAAGTGCGACACTGAAGGGCAGAAGGGTTACATCGAACAACCAGGCCTGGAGAAGAAAAGGAGGAAGATCAGACACACACGAAGAGAGTGAACGAGGTCCCTTCGGAACATGCGATTTTTCAAAAAAAATTCAAAATTTCTTTCTGATTATTAAAATTATTTCCTACTAATAAAGTTGGTTTTCGGTGTTCAAATGTCAACATGAGCGTACCTCCATCACAAAGTGATCGATTCCAATTTGCTAGTTTGTTGCGCATCGTTCTGTCCCTCGGAATCTGAAAATAAATTGGCTGTACTGTGAATGAATGAGGATAATTGAAAAAAAACAAAAAAATGTTGGATTTATCGAAATTAAACAGTTTCCCTCATTATGAAAACAGATTGAAGCAAACATAAACAGGGAAAGAAAGAGGAGGAATGAACTGTAGTGGGCGTCCATCTGCCACTCGACCTTCGTGCACATTCCACGTGGCAGGTGGGGCTGCGTGGTTATCGATTTTTTTAGACACTCTGGACAGGTTAGAAACTGTTTCTGCAGTAAAAGTATAGAACATCTGCTTGTGGGACACAGGAGACAGCTCCAATGTTGGAGAAATTACGCTAAATGACCGGAAACTGACCAAAGTTCTATCGGCCATATCTCATCTGGTATTCAAGATAGAAATGAGTGTTCAACTGATAAAATGTTCAGTTCAGAGTGCTTAAACTGTTTCTGCAGTAAAAGTATGGAACATCTGCTTGTGGGACACAGGAGACAGCTCCAATGTTGGAGAAATTACGCTAAATGACCGGAAACTGACCAAAGTTCTATCGGCCATATCTCATCTGGGATTCAAGATAGAAATGTGTGTTCAACTGATAAAATGTTCAGTTTGAGGTGCTTAAACTGTTTCTGCAGTAAAAGTATGGAACATCTGCTTGTGGGACACAGGAGACAGCTCCAATGTTGGAGAAATTACGCTAAATGACCGGAAACTGACCAAAGTTCTATCGGCCATATCTCATCTGGGATTCAAGATAGAAATGTGTGTTCAACTGATAAAATGTTCAGTTTGAGGTGCTTAAACTGTTTCTGCAGTAAAAGTATGGAACATCTGCTTGTGGGACACAGGAGACAGCTCCAATGTTGGAGAAATTACGCTAAATGACCGGAAACTGACCAAAGTTCTATCGGCCATATCTCATCTGGGATTCAAGATAGAAATGTGTGTTCAACTGATAAAATGTTCAGTTTGAGGTGCTTAAACTGTTTCTGCAGTAAAAGTAGGGAACATCTGCGTGTGGGACACAGGAGACAGCTCCAATGTTGGAGAAATTACGCTAAATGACCGGAAACTGACCAAAGTTCTATCGGCCATATCTCATCTGGGATTCAAGATAGAAATGTGTGTTCAACTGATAAAATGTTCAGTTTGAGGTGCTTAAACTGTTTCTGCAGTAAAAGTAGGGAACATCTGCGTGTGGGACACAGGAGACAGCTCCAATGTTGGAGAAATTACGCTAAATGACCGAAAACTGACCAAAGTTCTATCGGCCATATCTCATCTGGGATTCAAGATAGAAATGAGTGTTCAACTGATAAAATCTTCAGTTCAGAGTGCTTAAACTGTTTCTGCAGTAAAAGTGTAGAACATCTGCTTGTGGAACACAGGAGACAGCTCCAAAGTAAGAGAAATTACGCTAAATGACCAAAAACTGACCAAGATTTCAGATTTCATCCGAATAATAAGTTCTCAAGACAAAAATGTACGTTTTGAAGTGGTTATCCATATATTTTAAAAAAGCGATGGGACAATTGTCCATGGAACTGAGTAAGCGTGTCCAAAAATGGTCAAACCGTGTGAAACAGAAATAAAATGTAAAATAACCTCGATATCCGATAAAATTTTAAATTCACAAAACTCATTGAAATCACATTAATATATGTTCACTTCTTACCGCAAATGCGTATGGATAGCTGATTTCTCATATATTTCTCACGTTTTCCCTTTCTTCTCTAAGCAGCGCCAAAATGTGTTGTTTGTAGTCTGAGCAGCACCAAAATGTGTAGTTTGTAGTCTGAGCAGCACCAAAATGTGTAGTTTGTAGTTTAAGCAGCACCAAAATGTCATCGGGAATCATCAAATTCTGCCCGCGCTTTCCATTTTCCACGTGACCCCTTTTCTCTGTCTCTTTTCTTCTCTTGGCCAATGGATTTGGCCATGAGAATTCGGGCCGTGAAATGAATTTCCACGTGACCTCCACGTAGTACGGGCGGCTTCATCCCACCGGATTTTCAGCCAAAAAGTAGCTCCTTCCACGTCATAGATAAGTGAGTTCCGTAGATAAACCATAATAAATTCTCAGAGATACACTATTTAGAGAAATTGTGAATAGAACGCCGAAGCACCGCAAGACCAAGAGCCACTGAAAAAGGAACTGGACTACAATTAGAGTGAGTTCGTCTATCCTCCTACTGCTCCCCCTAGAGCTTAAAAACAAAAGGTGTGTTAGGGAATTATGATTCTCAGCTGAAACATTAAACTTTGGGGAAGAGCCAAACCCCAAAGAGAACACTTTTCTCGACAGTTAGGTATCTCTCCAATCCTCACAAAAAAGGTGGAACCGTTCACCTATACCCACTCGGCGGACGGCCAGAATTATGGTTCGTTGGTCTAGTGGTGAAGAGTTGTGGATTGTGGCCGAGCGCTTTTGAGTTCGAACCCATTGAGCGACAATACTTTTTTTTGTCGATTCCAGTGAGCAAACAAAGAAAACAAACAAAGAACCAAATTTCGTGAATCTGTTGCCTCGGTTACAGCTGCCTTGAACTTCCGGCGCTGGGCAATATCTGGACAGCCGCGGCGCCCGGAACCCGCCGGTGACTCCTGCTGAATGCCGAACAGTATGCCATTTTCACACGAATCATGGCACGCATCGAGGAGCAAGTGGTTAGTAAGAATTTCCTGAACGTCTGATATAATATATCAACTTAGAACGGCGCTCAAGAAGACAATATACTGCAGTATGTAAGTGGAACAGCCGGAGTGAGGAAGTCTTTCCTGATAGACTGCTTGGTCGCTCGATTCTTCGTGCCAGAGTGCAATGAAGACAGCCCAGAAATGGTGGAAGAATTCTACCGGATTATGGTGCTGCTTTTTGTACCGTGGCGAGACGAAGAACGACTGAAAGGGATCAACGAAACGTACCTCGAGGCTTTCAACAAGCATCTTGATTGGCTGAAAACACAATCAAAGAGAGCCTACGAAGAACTGTTACGGCTCGTGTCGAGCTACCGGGATATGAAAGAAGAGAGGCTGCGCCTCCTCATCGTCGACGAAGTAGCAATGTGTTCGTCCATAACGTTGATGAAGATGCACCTGAGGCTACAAGAGATCAAAGGATCGGAGAAGGCGTTCGGAGGGGTGAATCTGCTCGTGATGGGCGATCAGCTGCAATTGCCCCCCGCACGAGCACCTCCCGTCTATCGAGGTCCGCCAAATTATTGCCAAAGACCCAGCAATTCTCCCTTCTTTGCAGTCCTCAGTAACGTCTAGACAGCGGATGAGAGAGGGAGAGGCGATACATCGCACCAAGGGAAGAGAGGTAGAACGAAGAAACCGAAAGGATTCAGATACGCGTGGAGCGAAAAAGTGAGGCTAGATTTTTATCTTAGTAATAATAAATACTACATTCAGGCGCGGAACGAGATGGAAGAGCAAAAAGAGAAGATGATTCGGTTGCTTGATAAGGAAAGAGAGGAGAGGTTCAAAAAATTGAAAGCGAACCTGGCAATGCCAATCAGAGGACCGGAGGGAACGGAAGAGGAGAAGAAGGCGAGACAACTGTTGCGGTTGCGATACCACCAGCCCTAAGTAACGTCCAGACAGCGGACAAGATTTGTCCAATATCGCCGACTTCAACAAGGAGCTGAGTCAGAAACTCGACAAGATATGCCCAATTTGCAACATGATGTCCATGGCATCGGACTTCACTTGGAAGAAAACGAGGGACGTGCGCGAGTACCTGCCGGACTCGTGTAAATGCGACGACTGTGCCGAGTGCAACGGCCAACAGCACATTTGCAGAGTATGTGTGAGGCAGGTCAATCAACATAAGGCGCCGGCTCTGGCCACGTGCAACCAATTGCACATCGAAGACACGCCTCCAGAGCACAGGTTGGCTCAAACGATGAAAATTCGAGTCTTTCTAAAATCCTCTTTTCAGCCCTGAGCAACGTCTGGACAGCGGGCAACAAATTGCACATCGAAGAAACGCCACCCGAGATCCAGCGGCTCAACTGGATCGAGCAAATGCTTATCCAGAAGGTCCGAGTCGTCCAGAAGATCGTGAACCTGACCAACAACCAGACGCCCAACATGAAGGCCAGCACATGTCCAGTTGTGGTTCTGCCAACCAATGTTGAGAGGAACGTCTTTCTAAAATCCTCTTTTCAGACCTCAGCAACGTCTGGACAGCGGGCAATTATGAAAGCCCCATGGAACGGAAAACGAGAAAAAAGCAAGACTATCTCCCATTTTGGAATCAAAAAAAGCTAGTTTTTTCCTAAAAAATACTTTTTAGTTACATCTTCGCGGCGCGTATTCGCCTTATTCCCCTCGCATCCTCTCTCCCTCTCATTTGACATACGAATGGTGTCGACAGTCATTTCATGTTTTCCTCCATTATCGCTTTCTACTACCTCGTTTTCTCTCCGCTTTTCCTGTTATATTCGCTTTTATAAAATAAAGAAATTATGAAAAAAAAATTAAATATTCCTTCGGTTCTTGTTTTCGGGTGAGGATCCTTGAGAGGAAGCCAAAGAACTGTGTATTCTGGTGGAAAGACGGAATTCCGTCAAAATCAGCAGACAGACAGATATAGATTTCTCCTAGAAAATTGACCTTCCAGTAATTTACGCTAATTTTTAGCAAAATTTCTCTCGAAAACCTCGAAAACTCACCGCGGACTAGTATCGGGAACTCGGCCGACAGCGCCGTGTACTCCTCTCGGAGAACTCGTAATATTTTTCCAAGTGTGGTGTTTTGTGTTCCCGGTTTTCGTGTTTTTCGCTCATTTTCCGCGCTATGCACAATTTTTCAATCATTTTCTGTTATAATTCATGTTTCAGAATGATACGCACCCATCGGAAGCCTCAAAAACGCTCAAAAATGATGTATTCGACGAAAACCACGGAAAAAAAGAGATGACTTCGAAAAAGGAATCCCCGCAGCGAAAGAATGCCGATCGGATGTATAAATGACTGAAACAATCGGAAAACTAAGTGAGTGTCAAGAAAACATTGTTCAAGTACTATCCCATTGCTAAAATTTCGAAATAACGTTTTCACCTTTTTAGAAATCGACAGGCGCCAACGAAACAATACAAGTTTCACAAGAAATGTGGCTCGAAATTACCCAAGCGAACCAAAAAAAGAAACGCTGACAGAAACGTTCAGGAGGTGAGGGATTTTAATAAATGTCCTTCAAAAAACTGTTTACAAAGTTACTGAATATCAAGCTTCTAAATTTAGCGGGCTGGCCGGAGCTGCAACCAAGCATGTTTCAAGACAAAAAAGCCGTTGCCGGCCCGACGAGAACGCAAAGTTGGAATATTCTAACAATATGCAAATCCAGATCGCAGCCGGGTTGCTTGAAAAATACAGAAATTTTGAGTTTTCCTTCAAAAATAATATAGTTTGTTTAGGAATCGGGATTCGCTGCTCTTCCGATTCTCGACCCGTTTTGTTCGGAAGGAAAGCTGAATTGTAAGCATTGAAAACTCACACTCCTTTCAACAAACAACAATTTCAGAAATAAATTCACGATCTTCGACGCCAATTACGCGAAATTTCTCAAGACTCGGAGTAGCTCTACAAGCGACAGAATCCTTCATCTTCTCAAAAATTGACAATTCTGTTTCCGTGGTATTTTTTTCTTTTGGATAGCGAGAAGTCTCGATGCATCATAACCAGACATTCGGCTGTTTCCCCAGTGCATTGCCTTAATTCCAATCACCTTTCTCCTACTTTTGTGGTCCATAACTTTACAAAATAATTTGAGAGGTTATCACTGGGACAAAAAATTGTTGAGTTAGAGTGCATTGACGCAACTTTTTGTGTGTCTTGTATATTGTCCGATATTTAATCAATAAAAAATGCAGTGATTGATGAATCGAAAAAGACTGAAAGAGACGTGGCAGCGGGCGCTATAAATCGCAAACTCGCAGGGCGCAACGTACAAATCCCGATTTAGCAGTGTCGTCTCTGTTTTCAAATTATGGACTCGGAACACTGATTTCCTGATCAGAAGACGTACTTCCGGAGAAAACGATGAAAACAGAAATAAAAAGTAGTAAACTAACTCCTCGAAATTCGGTTCCTTTGAGAAAATTGTTTCGTTGTCGCATTTCCATCGATTCTTTGGTGGAAAACGACGAATCATGGTGGGAAATGTTGATTTTGAATCATCATTGATTGGATCTCATGATTCCTGAAAATTGGGGAAAGTTGGAAAAGGCTCCGAAAAAGTTCCGAAAGTAATAATTTTGATCATCCAGTCCGATAGGAGTTTCATATGAGCCACCTCCCGACACCCTCGGAACTCCCATATGGGTTGTGAGCAAGTCCTATAAGGCCAACAGAATCAAAACTTGCCTAGAAATTTTCAACGCGATTCATGAATGAATCGATTTATCCACTTTGAGCTCAGATATTTGAGACCAATAGAAGTTTCAGGATATTTTTAGCTTTTGAGGTGTAAAATATTTCAGAATTTTTCTCTCGGGCACATTTTAGCATTTTCAGACACTTAGAAAACTCATTCTCAGACCAAAACAATGTTCTCAAGTTTTTTGATGTTTAGTTTCAGCCGCGTTTCAGACATTCAGTTTTTGAGGCAGCATTCTAGAACAACGGAAACGTGTTCCCAAGTCTAATGATTATATCATGTCAAAGTCCCAGCTCAAACGGATGATTTTCAGTATGAGTCATAGTGATTTGAAAGAAGATTCACATTTTTTTGTTCCCTACCTAATGACTCGCACTTTAACTAATAACTTTAGCTCCAAAGTTAGAGAAAATACGCCAAATTACCGGAAACTGACCAAAGTTCTATCGGCCATATCTCATCTGGGATTCAAGATAGGATTCGAGAGAGGATTCGAGACAGCGAAATGAGCGATCGAAGGAAATTCACCGAATTTCAGAGCTACGTTTCTAGATGTACATGTAAAAGACGCAGAATTTGATGAGGAATACGAAATTGTTATCACCTATGCACGTGATCAGTTTCGAAGGAAGATACAGCAAGGCGTTGTTTGAAAAATACTAAAAATGAGCTAACGATGAGATTTCATCCGAATAACAAGTTCTCAAGACAAAAACGTTCGTTCTGAAGTGATTATTCATCAAATGTTGTTTGTCTATTGAGAAATGATTTTATTGGAGAATTCACATGATTCACGAAAAATTCACAAATCACATTAATATATGTTCACTTCTTACCGCAAATGCGTTTGGATAGCTGATTTTTCATATCTTTCTCACGTTTACCATTTCTTCTCTAAGCAGCACCAAAATGTGTAGTTTGTAGTCTAAGCAGCACCAAAATGTCATTCGGAACCATCAAATGTTGACCGACTACTTTAGTTGAAAACTGACAGAGGAGTTTCAATTTTAAGTTGCTCCCCTTCAAACAATGGTTTCTCGGTTAATTCGCAACCAGAAATGTTCGCCGACTTCTTAAAATCCAGATAAACACTTCTTCTTTCTGATTATCAAAAATCTCTCGAAGGTGTATCCGATAAGTGTCCCAATTCTTCAGAATACCGCGCGCAACGCCTTTCTATTGCGGAGGCGTGCTCTCTCGCCACCTTGCTGACGAGAGAGTGCGGCGGCCGCGGAGGGTGCGAGAGTACAGTGACAGCGCCGTGTACTCCTCTCGGACAACTCGGAATATTTCTCCAAGTGTGTTTTGTGTTCCCGGTTTTCGTGTTTTTCGCTTGTAATGTATTCTTTGTTCATTCCAATGTTGTTCTTATTAAAGTAGCGCCAACTTACTACTAAATCCAAAATCAAATCATTGCAAAAAATAATTTCACTGTTTTTTTTGAATGTTAGCCTTTCGGAATTATGAAAAAATCACTCAGAAAACGCCAAAATCTGGTGTTTAAATTCGTCACAAAATTTAAGTAAATTGTGGAGTCGTTGCGAGACCCATTGCCGAAATAATGTTTGCGTCTTCAGTACCGTAGTGTTTTTGGAAAAAAAACATTCTTTTAGGAAATCCTTTTTCTTCGTCTTTGTGATCAAATTTATTTCTTGCAACGATTCAGCCCTAATCTGTTGAAAATATGTATATTTTATTTCCAGAAAACCGCCGGAGACATGTATGTCAATCGACCGGACTTCCGTGAATCGCAGTATTGGAAGACACTGGAAGCGAGCAATCCAGTGAACCACATGAAGTCATTTTCTTCAATCGAATTTCACAAAAACCGGCCGCTGTTCAACATGATTCGAGAAATCTCAACTCGTGTTTTCGAAAACTCTCGGAGATACTTGAATGGGTTCAAGCCGCACAAGAGATTTGGACAAGGAGTGCCGAAAGCCGTAGATGTGGTGACGGAGATTCTTAAAATGGTCGAAGAGGTGTGGAATGTGAAGCTGAAGGGCACGAAGCTCAAATTCTATCCGAACAGTTTGAAAGAGGAACTTTACAATTTCATCGACAATCCCAAACGAAACGTCGCCGCATTATTTGCAAATACCGAAAGTGAGTGTTTCTAATACAATTTTTTGCTAAAGCATCGATTTTTCAGAAGACGTTCCACAGCTTCAATTATATTGCTCAAAAAATTCTATTGAAGCGAATTTTCAAGAAATTGTGGAAATTGTGAAATCGTTCCGCCAACTATCAGTTCTCATGTGCTTCGATCTGTTCTTGTAAGCTTTTGATAATGTTTCAATTCAATTCCTCCAAGTATTACAGTTTCCTCGTCAACACGGATCCAAAAACTACAAGAATCGTGATGCAAAGTTACAAGAAGTTGGAGCCTCTCAAAAGTAGCTTGGTTTACGAGAGCAAAGTCTCATCGTCATTCGGAATGTCGTTGTACCCGTCTGAACTCCATGTCGACGTTTTGCGACGAAACGAAACGATTCCTATGTGGACGGCGATTCCGTGCGAAAAAGAAAATCATCTTATCAATAGTGCTCTTGATTACTCCTTCATCGAGCTTCTCCCGAAACAAGCCAGAGATTTTCTCACAAAGTGGTTGGTCGGAGTACGGGATCGTATGAGGCATCGATTAAGATCCGGAGCAAATCTGCGTGAGGCTTCCTGGATGTTTCCAGAAGCTACTCCTGTCCATTTGACAATTGGTAACTCGAGAGTCACTGCTTTCATCCGAAAAGTCGTCGACGAAGTGATGAACTCAGAAGAACTTCCCATTGTTGGCAAACAGTGGCAGGACCTTATCGAAAAAGTCATCAACTGTGAAAGTCTTCTGAAAAGTATGTCGAGCAATATCGTGAAGAGTTGTGAGTTTATTTTTATCGGGTTAATTATGATCCTCGATTTTCAGTTTCCCCCAGCGCTCGATCCTCATTATCTGCGCAATTCTCCAAATCGCGTCGACAAAAAAACCTTCTATCTCACACAATTGTTCAATTGTTCCGATTTGTTCTCATTTTCACCGCGCACACCATTCGACACTTTTTTCACCATTTAGAAAATTACCAGTTGATGTACGATGGAGAAATAGAGGAAGAAGTGAAACAATTCGATGAGGATGAGCTCAAAACGCCGATGACGTCGCAATTAGGCAACAGACGCCGGCAGCGATCCTTCGGAAATCAAGAACTGGCTGAAAGCGCGAATGCTTCACTTATCAGCACGTCACACTCAAAACATCGGAATGACTTCGTCGATGATGTTCCGAGGAAAAGGAGAAAAACGGGAACTGGCCACGACGAACCCATCACGGCGTCGTCCCGCAATACGGTGGAAAATGTACGTCAATCTCTTATCGCCGCTCCGGTCACAACAGCTCCGCCTGATGCTCGAGAAGGATCATCCCCAGGAAACTGCCCTCCTGCACCGGTAACGAATCCGGAAAGTTGAATAATTAGCGAAATTAATTTTCAGAGGTCCACTTCAGAAGCCGCTGCGCCCGCAGTCATTGTGAAAAGGGAAGTTTCCCTTGATACGTCAAATGCTTTGCTCCTGGCTGCTGCTACAACGCCGGTGATGGCTCCAGTTCCAGCTTCTCCTCCAGTTTCGTCTCAAGCTCCAGCTCTGATTCCGATTCTGGCTCCTGCCCCTCCTCCTCTGCCAGCGCCCACTCGTCATACTTTATGCAACATACTGCTGGAAATGTTCCAAGAACAGAACAGAAAAATCGATCAGATGAGTGCCGTCGTGATAGCAATTCAACGCATGGAGGAATGAATTAATTCAATGTTAACTTTTTTTTAATGAATTTTTTAATGAATTTTAATGGATAAACTAATCAAAAATTCCGATTTTACACAGTTGTTCAATTTTCCGTGTCTATTACATGTTCTTATACCTCTGTGAAGAATAACAATCCACAAGAATTTCCAGATGAAGCTCAATCACCTCCAGAGCTCAAAGAAAAAAAACCTTGAAAATTCACCTCGGACTAGTGTCGGGAACTCGGCTGACAGCGCCGTGTACTCCTCTCGGACAACTCGTAATATTTTTCCAAGTGTGTTCTAGAATTCTATTTCTAGAACTCGGGAACACAGAATTCTGTGTTCCCGATTTTCGTGTTTTTAGCTTATTTTCCGCGCTTTGCGCAATTTTTCACTCAATTTCTGTTATAATTCATGTTTCAGAATGATTCGCAACCATCGGAACCTCAAAAACGCTCAAAAAATGATGTATTCGACGAAAACTACGGAAAAGGAGAGACGACTTCGAAAAATGAATCCCCGCAGCGAAAAAAAGCCGATTGGATGTATAAATGACTGAAACAATTGGAAAACTAAGTGAGTGTCTAGAAAATACTATTTCATTAATAGCCTATTTCTGAAATTTCGAAATAACGTTCTCACCTTTTTAGAAAACGACGGGCGCCAACGAAACAATACAAGTATCACGAGAAACGTTGCTCCAAATTACCCAAGTGAATCAAAGAAGAAACGCTCACAGAAACGTCCATGAGGTGGGGGATTTTAATGAAATAGTCTCTCAAAAAACTGTTTACAAAGTTACTGAATACCGAGCTTCTGAATTTCGCGGGCTGGCCAGAGCTGCAACCGAATATGTTTCAAGACAAAAAAGGCGTTGCCGGCCCGACGAGAACGCAAAGATGGTATTTTCTATGGACCTATTCAAGTTGCATTTCGATGGCATTTCGCGACGTTTCGCGACGTCATTTGAATTGGGAGAATACGTCGCGAAACGTCGCGAAATGCCATCGAAATGCAACTTGAATAGGTCCACTAGCGATGTGTGAATAAAAATCGCGGCTCGTCAAGCCGCCCGCTGCTTTTTGCATTTTTTTTTTCTGCGACCGGCCTAATGTATAGGCTAGCTAAAAAATGATTTTAAATTTTCTATACAAATGATATATTCTTTTCAGGTTTCGAGATTCGCTACTCATTTGATCCTCGACGCGTTTTTCGGAAGAAAAGTCGCATTGTGAAATCAACGCGGTGAAATGGTTCCGATTGGATACAAAAATGACTGAAGCAATCGAAAAATTGAGTAAGTGTCTAGAGAATATTCTCTTATTAATATCACATCTCTCGAGTTGTTCTTACGTCTTTAAAAAACGCAAACGAAGAAAAAAGAATAGCGCTAACAGAATAACACAAGTTTCACGAAAAAAGTAACTTCAAACTAGCCAACACAGTACGTTTTCGGCGAACTAACGGCGAATTCGCCGATGGTTCGCCGCTTGCGAATCGGCGAATCATTGGGGAATTCGCCGAAAAATCGGCGATTTGCCGTTAATTCCCCAATCACGGCGAATTCGCCGATGATTCGCCGATTGTTCGACGAGAATTTGCTGAGCAGCGAACAAGAAAAATGAGAAACCTCTCAAAAACTTATTTACGACGTTACTAAATACCAAGCTTCTCAATACTTTTATTTTTTGCGACCAAGCACGTTTCAAAAAAAAAAGCCGCAGCCGGTTCGTAAAATTGGTATACTCTCGTAATTTGTAAATCAAAATAGCGGCTCGTCGAGTCGGCCGCTGTTCGTCGCAATTCAAAACTACTTCTTTGCCATCGGCCTGTTGCGCAGGCCATCTAAATACAGTGACTTCAAATTTTCTATACAATTGATATATTCTTTTCAGGCTTCGAGATTCGCTGCTCATCCTCAACACGTTTTTCGGAAGGAAAGCCACATTGTAGGCAATGCAAATTAAAACTGCTTAAACGAACAATATTTTAAGGAATAATTTCACGAACTTTGCCGCGAACTCAACGAAAATTCGAACGGAGTGCTCCAAGTGTCCAAGTTCATCATCGAATGCTGGGACTCTTACTTCAAGGCGCGAAAGTTCTACGAGAACTCGCTGAATCACCTCGACAAGATTCAGAATAGCTCGACAACCGACAGAAGCCTTCATCCTCTCAAAAATTCGCTATTCTGCTTCCATGGTATTTTTTTTCTTTCGTAAAGCGAGAATTGCTCTTGGCACACTCTAACCGATCATTGAGGTTCTCCCAGTGAATTTCTCTCTAATCACTTCTTTCCTCAGGAAAATCGTTCCGAATCTGGTTAGAAAACTGCCTGTTTCTGAATCTACTCCGAGTAACTTCCGAATCTAATCCAGAAACTACTTGGATTCGATTCGGAAATTTCTCGGATTCGATTCAAAAACAAGCAGTTTTCTAACCAGATTCAAAATGATTTTCCTGATATCCTGATTTGATCGTGTAGCCCAAAACTTTAAAATTAATTTAAGATCTTTACACGGGAAAAATATAATTGTTCGGTGAGAGTACATTGGGGCAACTTTTTGTGTAAACTTCTCAACACGTTTTTCGAAAAGAAAGCCACATTGCGAAATCAACGCGGTGAACGAGTGCCGATTGAATACCAAAATGACTGAAGCAATCGAAAAATTAAGTAGGTGAAATTAAATTTAAGAAATTAAGTAAGACAAATTAAAACTGCTTGAACGAACAACATTTTCATGAAGAAGTTCGCTAATTTGAGATGTGCAGCGAGTTGGAAAAAAAGCTAGTGAGTGAGAAAACCGAAATAACTTTATTAAAAATAGAAGAAAAAATAAATAAATTGATATTTCATACATGTAAGAAATGCATGGTTGTCCCTTCATTCACGAATTTTCAGACAGTTTCGAGTTATCCTCGATTTTTAAAAAAGTTAAATATTCCGGTTTTACCACTCACTAGCTTTTTTCCTACTCGCTAGCTTCTTACTCACTAGCTTCCTACTCGCTGCACATCTCCACTAATTTCGCCGCGAACTCAACGAAAAGCGGAACGGAGTGCTCCATGTTGTTCATAAAATGCTGGAACTCACACTTCAAGGCACAAAAATTCTACAAAAACGTGTTCAGTTATCTCGATAACTAAAGTTTCAGAATAACACGCAACCATCGAGGACACTAAAAAAAGATTTATTCGACGAAAACCAAGGAAAAGGAGAGACGACTGCAAAACGGCGTTATCGGAGCGAAAGAGTTCGAAATGGATATGAAAGCGGCCGACTTGTAAGGCAAAGTGAGTGTCTAGAAAACATTGTTCAAGTACTATCCTATTGCTGAATTTTCGAAATAACGTTTTCACCTTTTTAGAAAACGACGGGCGCCAACGAAACAATACAAGTTTCACAAGAAACGTGGCTCGAAAAGCGTACCAAAAAAAAGAAACGCTGACAGAAACGTCCATGAGGTGAGGGATTTTAGTAAAATGGTCTCTTAAAAAATTATTCAAAACAAAAAAGCCGCTGGCCCCACGAGAAAGCAAAATTGTATATGCATCAGAATTGTGGCTCGTCAAGTCGACCGCTGCTTTTCACATTTCAACGGGGCTTTTCTGCGATCGACTCGTTTTACAGGCTGGCCAAATACACAGATTTTGAATTTTTTATAGAAATAACATTCTTTTCAGACGTCGAGATTCGCTGCTCATTTGATCCTCGACACGTTTTTCGGAAGGAAAGCTAAATTGTAAGCAATGCAAATTAAAACTGCTTTTAACAAACAACATTTTCAGAAATAAACTCACGATCTTCGACGCTAATTACCCGAAAAGCGGAACCGAGTGCTCCAAGTCCTTCATAAAATGCTGGAACTCACTGCAAGGCACCAAAGTTCTACGAGAGTGCGCTCAATCATCTCGACAAAACTCGGAGTAGCTCTACAAGCGACGGAACCCTTCATCTTCTCAAAAATTGACAATTCTGTTTCCGTGGTATTTTTTTCTTTTGGATAGCGAGAAGTCTCGATGCACCATAACCAGACATTCGGCTGTTTCCCCAGTGCATTGCTCTCAATTCCAATCACCTCTTTCCTACTTTTGTGGTCCATAACTTTACAAAATAATTTGAGAGGTTATCACTGTGACAAACAATTTTTGAGTTAGAGTGCATTGACGCAACTTTTTGTGTGTCTTGTATTTATATTGTAGGATATTTAGTCAATAAAAAATGCAGTGATTGATGAAGCGAAAAAAAAACTGAAAGGGACCTGGCAGCTAGAGCTACAAATCGCAAACTCGCAGGGCGCAGCGTACAAGTCGCGATTTAGCAGTGTCGTCTCTGTTTTCAAGAAATGGTTTAGGAGACCTATTTTCCCGATCAGAGGGCGTTCTTTCGGAGGAAACGTGGAAAATAGAAATAAAAAGTAAACTCACTAACCGCGGAATTCGATTTCTGAGAAAATAGAGAACAGAGTTTTGTTGTCGGATTTCTATCGATTCTTTGGTGGAAGACGACGAATCTTGGTGGAAAATGTTAGTTTTGAAGCAAGAAATGCATTGATCGGATGTAATGTTTTGGAAATAGAGGAAAAAGTTGGAAGATGATGGGAAGTGACTTTGATACTTTTCGAATGACAGTCTTACTCACCGGTCGACAGAATGACCGCTGTCATCAGCTCGCTGGAATGGCTTTGTGTAAATTTTGACACAAGGAGAGCGATTCGGGAGACAAAATGCCGATGTGAGTTTGACTCTGACAGTAAAATAACGCAGTCTGCAATCATTCCAACAGTTGAATGTGGGCGGAAAATCGAAAATAGCCACCTCCCGACGCCTCCGGAACTCCAATATGGGTTGTGAGCGAGACCTATCCGGCCGACAGAATCAAAACTTGTCTGTCACTTGTTCCAGACGTCATAAAACTAGGGTACAATGAGACTCTGAGTCAACATCGTGTTTCTGATTCGACAACGGCGACGGAGGACTGACATGGATCGGAAAGTGCTCTGCAAAGTGCTCCGTTGGAAAACACTCAAAAACACTCAAAAAAGTAGGATTATTGTGTCAGATCTCCTGGACATCGCCACAATTTCCCAGGAATACACATAAATTTTCGAAAAATTTGTGGCAATCGACAGTGTGTTCAATCGGCAGTTTCTCTTGAAACACTCAACTCAGATACGAGTTCTTATCACTATGGGACAACTGTCCATGAAAGTCAGTACTGCCGTCCGTAGAAGGTCGAACTGTATGAAACAGAAATCAAATGTAAACTAACCTTGCAGTTCCATTTCTTCAAGAACATCGCCGAAAGTCTTCGACATTGGAAAAGTGGAGACTTGTTCCATAACACGAATCCCTGAAATCATCGAATTGTTTCTTGAATCCTTAGTAGCTATTCCGGACATTGTTGGAAATCAAGTTTATACTCATTTTCACTTCGAATCATAAATATTCCTTTTTGACTGTAATTCCCTCTCTTTCTCAAGTTATACCTTTTCTTCTCAAAGCAGCACCAAAATGTGTAGTTTGTAGTCTGAGCAGCACCAAAATGTCATTCGGAACCCTCAAATGTCGCTCACGCGTTCCATTTTCCACGTGACCCCTCTTCTCTGTCTCTTTTCTTCTCTTGGCCAATGGACTTGGCCATGATAATTCAGGCCGTGAAATGAATTTCCACGTGACCTCCACGTAGTACGGGCGGACTCATCCCATCGAATTTTCAGCCAGAAAAAGGTATTCGCTTCTTCCACATCATCGATTTTGAAATGAAGTAAGTTCCCATATTACTATCGGATGCAGTAGAACAGAGTTGGGCGGAAGTAGACGGAAGTAATCCGGAAGTAGTCCGGAAATCGGATTTCGGAACTCGCAATAGTCCGGAAAATGACAATCCACTTCTGACTAGAGGATTCCAAAAAAATTGAACCTTATTTCGAGTTCCCAAATTCGACTTCCGGACGACTTCCGGATCATTTCCGTCTACTTCCGCCCAACTCTGCAGTAGAAGCTTTTGTGCCGACCGCGCGTGGTTCTCACCGCGAAAAAATTGTTTTTTAAAGAAATGTATGGTAGAAAACGTTTTTTTTTTGCGAGAACCACGTGTTGCGGCTGCGTCGCGGTCGGCGAAGAAACTTCATAAATATTCAACTTTAGCAGATAATAGTAGGTTATCATCTTATTTACAGGAAAGAGCCCATCGTAAATGGAACGTCCACCCACCACAGGAAAGGCATTAAACTACAATTAGAGTAAGTTCGGTTCCGCCCATAGAAAATAAAAACGAAAAGTGTGTTAGGGAATTATGATTCTAAGCCGAAATTTGAATCTTTGCCAAGCGTCAAACCTCAAAAAACACTCATCCCGCTACGGAATCATAAAGTGTGCGCCCAATGCAATCGTGCTCCTCCGCTCCACAGTGTCTGCGTCTCGCCTGTTTTCCCGCTATTTCGGCTACGCAGCTCGAAATAGTTAGAGAAGTGGAGAGACGTACGCACCAAAATTTGAATTTAATGCAGTAAAGCCAAAAAGCGCGATTGCATTCGTCATCCGCACTATGTTTCCGTGTCTCGGTACTCGGTAGTTATCGTTCCAATCCTAACAAGAGATGCGGCACCGGTCACGTGTGCGAATGTTTTTGAATTCGAACCCCCTGACAAAAAAACGAAACAAAACGCTTTCGTCATTTGATTCCAGTAATACAATGGCAGCAAACAAAGAAAGAACTGAATTTAGTAACCATCGCTTCGGTTACAGCTGCCTCTACATGAACCGCCGGCTCTAGGAAATATCTAGACAGCGGCGCTCAAAAAGCTTCAAAGCCGAAAGGAGATCACGTCATGCCAAGGAATACACGCGCGTCTGAAGACAGGCACTACAGCCGAGCAATTCGATCTGGAAGGTAAGTTACAGTAGCTCTAGCAAGTAATCAACGATAATTTTAGACGAGGACGTCGTCCACAGAATGTCGTCGGTGTTTGCAAAAGTTCGAGGGTTCCAGGAGTACTGGGGCTCTGTGAAAGAGTCCCTGAAATTCCATATGGCCCGGTTCGGCAAGCCGACCTTCTTCATCACCTTGAATCAAAGGCAGAAGGGTTACATCGAAAAACCAGACCTGGAGAAGAAAAGGAGGAGATCAGACACACACGAAGAGAGTGAACGAGGTCCCTTCGGAACATGCGATTTTTCAAAAAATTTAAAAAATTTCTTTCTGATTTTTAAAATGATTTCCTTCTAATAAAGTTGGTTTTGGATGTTCAAATGTCAGCATGAGCGTACCTCCATCTCAACGTGATCGATTCCAATTTGCTAGTTTGTTTCGCATCGTTCTGTCCCTCGGAATCTGAAAATCAATTGGCTGTACTGTGAATGAATAATTGAAAAAAACAAAAAAAAGGTTGGATTTATTGAAATTGAACAGTTTCCCTCATTGTGAAAACAGATTGAACCAAACATAAACAGGGAAAGAAAGAGGAGGAATGTACTGTAGTGGGCGTCCATCTGCCACTCGACCTTCGTGCACATTCCACGTGGCAGGTGGGGCTGCGTGGTTATTGATTTTTTAGACACTCTGGACAGGTTAGAAACTGTTTCTGCAGTAAAAGTAGGGAACATCTGCTTGTGGGACACAGGAGACAGCTCCAATGTTGGATAAATTACGCTAAATGACCGGAAACTGACCAAAGTTCTATCGGCCATATCTCATCTGGGATTCAAGATAGAAATGAGTGTTCAACTGATAAAATGTTCAGTTTGAGATACTCAAACTGTTTCTACAGTAAAAGTACGGGACATCTGCTTGTGGGAACACAGCGAAATGATCGATCGAAGGGAATTCACCGAATTTCAGAGCTACGTTTCTAGATGTACATGTAAAAGACGCAGAATTTGATGAGGAATACGAAATTGTTATCACCTATGCACGCGATCAATTTCGAAGGAAGATACAGAAAGGCGTTGTTTGAAAAATAGTGAAAACGAGCTAAATGAACGAACGATGAGATTTCATCCGAATAACAAGTTCTCAAGACAAAAACGTTCGTTCTGAAGTGATTATCGAGATGAGCATTGAAGATGTCACAAATCCCTGAATTCATCAAATGTTGTTTGTCTATTCAAAAATGATTTTATTGGAGAATTCACATGATTCACGAAAAATTCAGAAAATCACATTAATATATGTTCACTTCTTACCGCAAATGCGTATGGATAGCTGATTTTTCATATCTTTCTCACGTTTTCCCTTTCTTCTCTAAGCAGCACCAAAATGTGTAGTTTGTAGTCTGAGCAGCACCAAAATGTCATTCGGAACCCTCAAATGTCGCTCACGCGTTCCATTTTCCACGTGACCCCTCTTCTCTGTCTCTCTTCTTCTCTTGGCCAATGGATTTGGCCATGATAATTCAGGCCGTGAAATGAATTTCCACGTGACCTCCACGTGTCACGGGCGGCTTCAACCATCGGACTTCTGACCGAACAAAGTTGTTCGCTTCCTCCACTTCATCGATTTACAAAAAAGTGAGTTCCGAAGATACACCATACATTCTCACAGATACACTATTTAGAGAAATCGTGAATAGAAAGTCCGCCAAGAGCCATTGAAAACTGCACTGGACTACAATTAGAGTGAGTTCGCCTATTTCCCTACTGCTCCCCCTAGATCATAAAAACAATAGGTGTGTTAGGGAATTAAGATTCTCAGCTGAGATATGAATCTTTGCGATGCGACAAACCCCAAAGAGAAATTTTCTCCACAGTCATATCGCCAATCCTGACAATAGTGGTGGCACTGTTCACCTATATTCACCCGACGGGCGCCGAGCAGTATGGTTCGATGGTTTAGTGGCGAAGCTGTGTGGGTTGTGTGCGAATAATTTTGAGTTCGAATCCCTTGAGCACCAAAACCTTTTTGTCGGTTGATTACAGTGAGACAATGACAGAAAACAATGGAATAATCAAAAGTTTGTAACTCTACTGTTTTCGTTACAGCTATCCGGAACTGGCTGAAGGAAAACAACCAAGAGTGTGCCGACGTCGAGATTGACCACGGCATCGGACTTCACTTGGAAGAAGACGAGGGATCTGCGCGAGTACCTGCCGGACTCGTGTCACTGCGACGACTGTGCCGAGTGCAACGGCCAACAGCACATTTGCAGAGTATGTGTGAGACAGGTCAATCAACATAAGATGCCGGCTCTGGCCACGTGCCACCAATTGCACATCGAAGACACGCTGCCAGAGCACAGGTTGGCTCAAACGATGAAGATTCAAGTCTTTCTAAAATCCTCTTTTCAGCCCTCAGCAACGTCTGGACAGCGGGCAACCGAAAACCAAAAAACGGAAACACAGAGAGGGCGCGCTGTTGTACGACGAGATCATGGATTTGAATTCGAACCAGAAGCAAATCGAAACAGTACTGAGGGCTCTCGAGGAACACAAACAGTGTTATCAAGGAATCCGAACACTGACATCAAGGTTACGAGAAGTCGCCTCCATCATTGCAGCGCGCCAAGGGATTGGGAACAAAAGAAAGCAAGTAACGAGCGATGAAGCTGCCGTGATGCTTGTTCCTCACGCTGTCAAAGAGAGAATATACGATTGCATCGGGTGGAAAACCGACAGCGACCACCATAATGCCAGAGCACAGGTTGGCTCAAACGATGAAGATTCAAGTCTTTCTAAAATCCTCTTTTCAGCCCTCAGCAACGTCTGGACAGCGGGCAACCAATTGCACATCGAAGAAACGCCACCCGAGATCCAGAGGCTCAACTGGATCGAGCAAATGCTTATCCAGAAGGTCCGAGTGGTCCAGAAGATCGTGAACCTGACCAACAACCAAACGTCCAACATGAAGGCCAGCACAGGTCCAGTTGTGGTTCTGCCAACCAATGTTGAGAGGAACGTCGGGACTATCGTTCAATGGCTTCCGTCGGCAGAAACGATGAAGATACAAGTGTTCACAGACTGGGACAAGTCTTACCTCGTTTGTAGACGCCGGAATCACGCCGCGCTCAACTGGTCAAAGGAAAACAACCAAGAGCAACCTCAAGGTATGGTAACGATACAAGAACGAAACATGAGAGTTTATCGCAAGTCGCTTATCAGCTCTTAGCGGTCAGAGCCAAGCAGGTGTCGAGTGTGTTTGGTAAATTCATTAGAAGCCTAGGGGAAAACCGCAATTGTTTCTGCCAAATGAGTGCCCAAAATCCAGCAATTCTTCCCAATACCTGCAGGTTTTTCTAAAAACCTCTTTGCAGCCCTGAGAAATGTCTAGACAGCGGACCTCTGTTGACTTCGTGGTAGAAGCCCATACTACCACGGACGACGACACCGACCATCATGTGCGAGCACATGAAACCATGATGAGAAGGTGCGACGACGAATGCATCGAGTGTTCAGTGTCGTGAGTCTACGAGAGGAAAGCAATGTAACGAATTACAAAGTTTCAGGGAAACCGCGTTACTCTACAATGCAGTAATGGAGTATGAATGTACCACGGAGGAAATTTCTAACATTCTGAGCACGCCGAGTCCGTATCAAAAATGCTACCAAGGACTGAGGACTCTGAGCTCCTGGCTCATCGAGCTTCAGAAACTCCTCCAGGCCATTAAGCACTCCAACGGAACCGCGCCACTCTCAAAGGTAAGTGTCTTGGAAGCCTAGTGAAGAATTTTTTCTGCCAAATGATTGTCCAAGATCCAGAATTTTTTCCCAATACCTGCAGGTTTTTCTAAAACCCTCTTTACAGCCCTGAGCAACGTCTAGACAGCGGAAGTTGCCAAACGGCTGGATCAACTCCAAACCGAAGGCGGCAACGCGGAAGCCTGGAGACGGCGAGGATGTGTTAGCTAGTCGTGTGAAAGAAAACCAAATGCACTTCCAAGAACACTCAAAGACCTGCACCCGGTACCACAAAATGGGTGGTAAAGTGTTCAAGAAGTGCCGGTTTGGCTTTCCCCGACCAGGTAAGACGAGACTATTGAAACCCTACATGAGCTCAGAGTTAAATTTAGTGCAACGTCTGACAGAAGTCCTGGACGACCCGTCAGCAGCAAATCGGTGCTACACGCTGGCCCGAACAGACGAAGAGAAGGTAGGAATCAATGCTATTTACCCCTAGAAGAATACTTTGAATAACATAAACGATTACAGCCCCGCCATTCTAATGGGCTGGAACGATAACGTCGATGTGCAATATGTCGGCGAGCGATGTGAGAAAGTGATTGGTTATGTGACAGCGTACGCAACAAAGGTGAGTAAGTGCTGATACGCATCTCTGAAGAATACCGTTTACAGTCGGAAGTTGCCAAGCGGCTGGACCAACTGCAAACCGAATCACTGGCTTTTCTCTGTTGGCTGCCGACGTCATGAGAACACTCGAGAACCTGGCCGGAAACTGAGTGGAAAGAGTTACGAGCATTTATCCTTACTTCTTCTTACATATCATTATTATATTCTTGTTGAAGTGGTAATTTCCTATACCAATTAATAAATAAATACTCTGGTCATATGCTCTGATGCACACTATTTTTCATATATATATTATAACAAATACTTAAATAAATATGAACTTTTCCCGAATGCTTCTGGTTTTCGCCTGAGAAAACGCTCAAAAAATTGGATTAGTAAGTCAGATTTAATCGATTAGGAACACTGAACAGAAGATCAAAAGTCATATTTAGTTCCCGGAGAACCATTCCTCTTCTCTTCTAAAAAATGACAACTAACCTTGGAATTTGGTTGAAAACAGTGAATTTCGATGAAAAGGTTTTGTAGCAAGAAATGCACTGATTAAATGTCCTGGATTCCTGAAATTTCGGGAAAGTTGAAGAAATGATCCGAA
The DNA here is from genome assembly GCA_963932285.1 of Caenorhabditis macrosperma. Lineage (NCBI taxonomy): Eukaryota > Metazoa > Nematoda > Chromadorea > Rhabditida > Rhabditidae > Caenorhabditis > Caenorhabditis macrosperma. Next base: position 16,380,398 of record OZ010619.1, read on the forward strand.
CGCAGAATGAATCTTTTGGATTCTTGACATCGCTTTCCACCTTGAAAATCCAACCTAGATACGAGCGCTTGTAAGACAAAAATGTTCGTAAAATGCACAAAACTCATTCTTACCGGAAATCTTTATGAATAGCTGATTCTCCCTCTCTTTCTCACTTCACTCCCCTACTTCTCTAAGCAGCATCTAAATGTATAGTTTGTAGTCTGTGTAGCACCAAAATGTCATCCAGAACCATAAAATTTCGCCTACGCGTTTCATTTTCCACGTGACCACTCTTCTCTGACTCTCTTCATTTGTTTGGTCAATGGATTGGGCCATGATAATTCATGCCGGGAAGTTGATTTCTACGTAACCTCCACGTGTCACGAGAGGACTTACCCCATCGGACATTCAACCAGAAAAAAAGTGTTCTTTCAACGTCTTCGAAAAAAAAATTAGAATGAAGTGAGTTCACATATTTCCATATGCCATAAATGTCCACTATTTAGAGAAAAAAACCCGAATGTAGCAAACCAAAAGCCATTGAAAAAGGGACTGGACTACAATTAGAGTGAGTTCACCCTGGCCCCTCGGCCGAGTCTCGAATGAAGCAGGGAATTACTGATAAAGAGTTCGATATTGAGGGTTAGATTAGAATGATTGATTCTCCAATTAGGGCCAAATTTTAGATCCGGAAGTTGCGGAAGGTTAGTCATCAGTTTTTGGAAAGCTCAGAGCATTCCGTGACTATTGGATTCGAATCAAAGAGAGGCTGAATGCTCACATGCTCGCCACGAAGGAAGATTCGAAAATTCATCGAAAATCGACATAAAATACTACATCGACGAGATGGATCAGTGTAAAAATTGCCTCGAAGAGTTTGATTGTGATGAGTGCAGAGAGAATGAAGTCCTCGTTTGTCGAATATGTTGTCGACAAATAAGACTAGGAAAGATGCCTTCATTGGCAGCCAAAAACTCTCTCAGCAGAGTTGATGCTCCCACGGAGATCACCATGTCGAACAGTGTCGAGAAGATGCTAATCAAAAAAGCACGGGTTCTTCAAAGAGGTACGCCTTCGAGAGCTGCCGTCATCCAAGAACATGCACATAATGGTCCACTGTTCTTCGGACAAACAGTATATCGTTGACATGGACAAAGTTATAAACGCGTTGGAGTGGCTGAAGACGAACAACTCCGAATACGAGGACATCGAGATCGATAAACAGTGGAGGTTTAAAATCAACGAAGACGTCCACTTTGAGGACCCCAAAGCTTCGCAACAAGACGCAGATGATCTAATACGAAAAGAAGGAACCAAAAAGGAGAGAGCTCGAAGAGATTTCGGATGTGCGTGTGATTCGGTCTGTTCATCGGCCACCAGGAACCGACATCACCGCCATCAAACACTATCAGCTTCAAAAACACAAATACGCACCAATGAACAAAGAGGAAAAAAGAGCGGATTTGTGGGCGTTCGTTGAACTCTTCCCTACCGGAAGTAATGAGATGTATTCATCAAGGGAAGTAGCGTTGAAACCATCGCAGTACCTGAGATCGATGCTGCTGAATGCAAATAGAAAAGTCGCAACCAACATCTATTGGTGCTGCTTTCAATTTGCAACCAAAATTCAGAATGCCATAAAATCGTGTCAAGGAACACAGGCTCGACTGAAGCAGGGGGTTACGGACAAAAGAGTTTGATATGGAAGGTTAGATTTTAAAAATCCATTATTTGTCAAGTAGGGCTTAATTCTAGATCCGGAAATTGCGCAAGGGCTCTCATCCGTGTCCGGAAAAGTCCGAGGATTTCACGGGTATTGGATCAGGATCAAAGAAAGGTTGAACGCCCACATAGCATTCTTCGGTGCACCAACATGGTTCTTGACTCTTAACCCGAATGAGAAAGAGTGGAAAGACCTACACAACTTGTACACGATGGTTTCCGGGGTGCTCGCCACGGAAAAGAACATCAAGTTGGTGTGCAAAAAAAAAGCTGAACATAATAACTTTTTCCAGAGATTTTATTGCTAAGGGACCACTGGACCACTGGACCACTGGGAACTGTAATCCATTACTTCTGGAGAGTGGAATATCAGCACCGGGGTTCGCAACATGCTCATTGTCTCATTTGGTGCTCCGATCGACCGGCAGTCAATGCAAGTACCAATGAGGTCCGTGAATACATTGATCGCAGGGTCACTGCAAGGATGCCGGATGAGAGCGAGACAGAGTTGAGACGGCTGGTCGAACCGTGTCAAATGCATTATGACACGCATTCTCCAACATGTCGCCGCTACCGGAAAATACGTGGGCGGACGTTCCAAACCTGCAGGTTCCACATTCCGCGACCAGGTATCGTTGAGATAATGAAATCTTCTGAATGACCGTTTTATTTAGGTCCCCCCCACGGGACTTCCTCTGTTGGCCAAGTGGAGACGACTATCAACTACATCATCGGAACGGAAATCTCCTAATTGAACTAATCATTTTTCGATGGAAAAGCTTCTAATAAACTGATTGTGAAAATGTGTCTGTTATTTAATTCTACAATCAATTTACGAATTTCATCTCGCCAATTCTCAAAAAGACATCAACTTCTACTCGTCTTTCGAAATTTCGTGATCAGAAGAATCAGAAGACGTGGCTCCGGAGAAATCAGTAAAAACATAAATAGGATGTAAACTACCATTGGAAATCGATTTCCTTGAGAAAATAGATCGTGGATTCCTGGAAACGTTAAAAATGCTCGAAATATTAACATGCATTTTTTGAACTCTTGAATTCTATAAATCATTTGGGGAAATCCTCAGAAATTCCGACAAAATTGAATTTCAGAGCTTTGCTCAATAAAGTTTCGATTATTCTCAGAAATTGTATATTTACAAACATTCCGTCTTTCACGTTCGATTGTTAATTAAATTTTAGTTAATTACGACGTATTTTCAACTCATTTCATGAAAATTCTAGTGATTTTCGCTAATTTCGCTAATTTTGAGCAAAATTTCTCTCGAAAACCTCGAAAATTCACCGCAGACTAGTATCAGGAACTCGGCTGACAGCGCCGTGTACTCCTCTCGGACAACTCGGAATATTTTTCCAAGTGCGTTTTGTGTTCCCGGTTTTCGTGTTTTTCGCTTATTTTCCGCGCTTTGCGCAATTTTTCACTCATTTTCTGTTATAATTCATGTTTCAGAATGATACGCAACCATCGGAAGCCTCAAAAACGCTCAAAAAATGATGTATTCGACGAAAACCACGGAAAAGAAGAGACGACTTCGAAAAAAGAATCCCCGCAGCGAAAGAATGCCGATTGGATGTATAAATGACTGAAACAATCGGAAAACTAAGTGAGTGTCTAGAAAATACTATTTCATTAATAGCCTATTTCTGAAATTTCGAAATAACGTTCTCGCCTTTTTAGAAAACGACGGGCGCCAACGGAACAATACAAGTTTCACAAGAAACGTGGCTCGAAATTCCCCAAGTGAACCAAAGAAGAGACGCTTACAGAAACGTCCATGAGGTGAGGGATTTTAAAGAAATAGTCTTTCAAAAAACTGTTTACAAAGTTACTTAATACCGAGCTTCTAAATTTCGCGGGCTGGCCGGAGCTGCAACCGAACATGTTTCAAGACAAAAAAGCCGTTGCCGGCCCGACGAGAACGCAAAGTTGGTATTTTCTAGCGATGTGTGAATCAAAATCGCGGGCTCGTTGAGCCACCCGCTGTTTATTGCATTTCAAAGCTCATTTTCTGCGACCGGCCTAATTTATAGGCTAGCTGCAAATAAAGAGATTTTGAATTTTCTATACAAATGATATATTCTTCTCAGGCTTCGAGATTCGCTGCTCATTTGATCCTCGACACGTTTTTCGGAAGGAAAGCCACATTGTGAAATCAACGCGGTGAAATGGTTCCGATTAGACACAAAAATGACTGAAGCAATCGAAAAGTAAGTGTCTAGAGAATATTATCTTATTAATATCGAATCTCTCGAGTTGTTCTTACGTCTTTAGAAAACGCAAACGAAGAAAAAAGAATAGTGCCAACAGAAAAATACAAGTTTCACGAGAAAAGTAACTTCTAACTAGCCAACACAGTACGTTTTCGGCGAACCAACGGCGAATTCGCGGATGGTTCGCCGCTTGCGAATCGGCGATTCATGGGCGAATTCGCCGATCGTTCGCCGAAAAATCGGCGATTTGCCGTTAGTTCGCCAATCACGGTGAGTTCGCCGATCGTTCGCCGAGAATTTATTGAGCAGCGAACAAGAAAAATGAGAAACCTCTCAAAAAATTATTTACAACTTTATTAAATACCAAGCTTCTCAATATTTTTTTGCGTCCAAGTATGTTTCGGAACAAAAAAGCCGCAGCCAGTACGCACAATTAGTATCTTCTAATAGGTTGTAAATCAAAATGGTGGCTCGTCGAGTCGGCCCCTGTTCTTCGCATTTCAAAGCGACTTCCTTGTCACCGGCCTGTTGTGCAGGCTAGCTAAATACAGAGATTTCGAATGTTCTATACAAATGGTATATTCTTTTCAGGCTTCGAGATTCACTGCTCATCCAATTCTCAAACCGGTCTGTTCGAAAGGAAAGCAACATTGTAGGCAATGTTAATTAAAACTGCTTAAACGAAAAATATTTTAGAAAATAATTTGACGGACTTCGACGCGAACTCAACGAAAAACCGAACGAAGTACTCCAAGTGTCCAAGTTCATCATCGAATGCTGGGACTCACACTTCAAGGCGCGAAAGTTCTACGAGAATTCGCTGAATCACCTCGACAGGATTCAGAGTAGCTCTACAATCGACGGAAGTTTTCATCCTCTCACGAAATTCACTATTCTGCTTCCATGGTATTTTTTCTTTCGTAAAGCGAGAAATTGCTCTTGGCGCACTCTAACCAGACATTTTCTTATTGCATTGCTGTCAATTCCAAAAAACTGTTCTCCTACTTTTGTAGCCAATAACTTTTAAAAACAATTGGGGAGGTTTGCAGTGGAAAACAATTAATCGTTAAGAACCGTTAGAAGCACAAGTAAATGCAAACTCACTGACCTTGGAAGTCGGTTCCTTTGAGAAAATAGAGCACGGGGTGTCGTTGTCGCATTTTCATATATTCTTGAGTGGAAAACGACGATTCTTGGTGGAAAATGTTGGGTTCGAAGCAAGAAATGCATTGATTGGATGTCATCATGATTCCTGGAAATTGGGGAAAGTTGGAAAATGCTCCGCATCCCTGAATTGGCACAATTTTCTAGAAATTTGCACAAAAGCGTTATTTTGAGAGTTTATCAGTGCTGCTAACCACAGAACCACTATGATGCATTTTGATAACCCCTTCAGTTTTCAAGTTCCCTTAATCGGGTTCTTGGAACCCAAGAATCATGATATGTACTAGATTAGATTTTCTTTCCGGAGCTCTAGTTCTTTGGAAAATGCTCCAAATCATTCTCGAGATTCCACCTAGACCCCTCAAATAGCCACAATCCCCCGTTTTCCCGTCCAACCACGAGCCTATTTCCTGCTTAATCCGGCGGTCCGACGAGAGAGTGTTCTCGAGGTGGAGACGCAGATGTGACAGACGGCTGCGCAAATAGAGAAACGGACTGTACAGTGCCTTTTGACAGGTATTCAATTCCACAAAATTCTCCATTTCTGCCGAAAAATCGACATGAAATTGACAGAGAATTCAGGGAAAATAAGGAGCAGAGTTCAATCGAGGAAATAGGAAAGCGGCAGCTAGCGGGAAATTCACGGAACTGATTTTCGAATTGTTCGATTTTTTATTTTTGAAAAATTATTTTGAAATAAAAAGAAATTAGCCAGCTGGAGATGAAATTCGACATTAGAACAGATATTTTTTTTTGAATTTTCGATTGTTTCTTATAGAATTTGAGAACAATTTTAATATTCGAAAAAAATTGTTTTCAAATTTTCCAATCCCTTCCAGAACTCTCGAATTTTCTGTATTTCAGGCACCACATCGGTTCAAAAAGTGCTAATTCCATGCAAATTGCATAACTTCCAAGTTCAGGCTGCGTAATGAGTGCCACAATAATCCCCGAGATTCGATGACGTCATCAAGTGTCCGTTCGGCAACTTTTCGGCATTCCTTTGGTCTGTTTTAGACGGGATTTGCATGGAAATGAAGGATGGTGAGTGTTCTAGAAATGAGAATCTGAAACTCTGTAAAAAAAGCTGAAAGGCAATTTAGGCAATTTATAAATATTTAAAATTTTAAATATTTCGTAATCCGTCATTTTCATTTTTTCTGCTTCATTTTCGACATTTTTTGCTTCAAATCGTATTGTTCAACTCTTAAACGAAAACAAACGCTTTCCAATTTTAATCGGAAATTTTGAAAAAAAAACAGAATAAAAAACAGAACAAAATCCATTTTGAATTGCCCGATTTTTTAAATTTTCCCAAAATGTTCCGCAATAAACTCAGAAAAAATTTTTAATTTTAATTTTGAAAAAATTTTAATTTTGCAAAAAATCTCCAAGCCCCCCCCCCAAAAAAAAATTCGTTGATCGCTGTCGTCGCGTCTTGAAAATGAGAAGCCCCTTAAAAACGTACACAATGAAAATGTGTGTGTGTGTGAGTGAAAAGGCGTCAGGAACCGATTATATCGTGCATTTTACGATGCCCAATAAACGCGTCGGCGCGCGGCAAATCAACGGCTACATGTTCCGGGTTACTGTAGTTTTCGGGACGGGGCACAACACAAAAGGGGCACGGCTTTTCAAGCTTCATTTTATCGCTTTTTCGGGCGGGAAATCACTGGTGGTACCATCCATTTTATATTATTATTATTATTATTGATAAATGCATTATTATCCGCTTTTTCTCTGATTGTCGGCCGTCTATTTGCACAAGCGACAAAGGTCCCGAAAACAGTCCAAAAATGAGTCATCGGTTTTATGAGACCGCGGATTACGGTATTGAATAGTGGGTGAATCAGTTGTGAATCACACATTTTATGCGATTTCTCACTTTGATTTTAACGCCTTTTTGTGGTGCTTTTTGGAGATTTTCTTGCGGTCCAAATTAGAAGAAAACGGCTGGAAATAAGGGGTAACAAGCGGTTGGGTAATTCGAATTGAATTATAGCAGCACCAAAAAGAGCATCGATGCTGAGCAGCACCAAAAAGCGAGTGAGCAGCAGTAGAATCTAAGAAGCTTTTAGAGATTTCTAGAAAAATTAGAGTGATTTAGACGCTCCGTAATCGAGTCCTCACCACGAAATTATCAGTAAGAACTAAAAAATTCAATAATTTCGAAATTAACTCGGAGGCAAGAGAGAAAGAGAGAGAGAGAGAGGGAGAAAAAGCTGGGCAGAACCAAAGAATGATGGAAATGATGGACCGGATCGTTCCTATCTCGTGGCAACACACTGGAGCTGAAGCTGGAGCTAAATATCAACAGAAATCGATGGATTTTGAGAAGTTTTTAGAGAAAATACGCGGTTTCAGATCCAAAATACTCAATTTATCAGTAGCCAGACCATTCCTGTCGTGAAGTGCATTGTTTTAAATAATGCTCCGAAATTCTGGAGCCAAGATACACGATATTTCCGGGGATTTTGGGATTTCTCATTGGTTCTTTCACATGATGAAGCTTCGGTAATCACTAATATAGTCATGCTCACCTGCTAGACCCCTCTCCAGTCATATCCATCATCATTCCCACCACCACCTGCTCCCTCCCCCCACTCCTCCCCGTTCTTGTCATCATCATCCATTCACTCACTCACTCATTCATCTTTTTCCCATTTGGACGATATCAAGTTACCGTACTGTAGGGGACACACTTCTGATGTCTCCCGCCTCGCCAAGTGCAACTCGACAATATTGAGTTTCACCTATCCAACACATGAACTTGCTCTTTCTCAATGGGAGACTCAATTGAGATTTTTGTGCGTTTTCAAGTGTTTCGAGAAAAAAGGAGAATGGTTGGGAATTCAGAGAGAGAAGAGACTTTGGAGGGAAAATAAATTGAATGTATAGCTTAAAATTGTTGTTTTTCAAAGACCATCAGATTTCTAGAACTTTCAAAGGCGTCTGTTACTATCTCAAGGCTTCTAGGACTCTGGAGGAATTCCTGTATTACGAAATCTTCTCATTTCTCACTTTTCCCAAATTTTACATTCTACAGAAACTTTGAACTATCTTTATAGTCTAAACACGGGTTTTTCAACAAATCTATACAGTTGAAATAGTTTATAAACCTCCAGAAGCCTACGCTCTTCCCCAATTGGTTTTAGAGTATTTCGAAGATATTGTAGACTATAACACCTTGTTCTTTCCTGTTGATTCGAAATTTGGCATTCAACGATAACTGAGAACTGTTTATGCATAAAAAATCACGGGTTAAATCAGGCCATTAGATGCTCCAAAAGCTCTTATCATTTCTCAAGGGGTTACAGTTGATTCAGAAACCTTTGGTTTTCTATTTTTCCAACGTCAGGCAGTTCAAAATAGGATTACCAACTGTCTAAATAACCCAAAACCATTGATTTTCAAGGGGAATTAAGTTTCTAAAGCCTTCGGGTGTCTTTGGCTCCGAGAGCTCTAGGAGGTGACTGTCTTCTATCACACCTTCTCCCCAACATCTCAGTAAGTGTCAACCCCCCAACCTCTCATTTTCCCCTTCTCAACCCCTTCTTCCCCCGGGGGGTCCAAAAAGTTACGCGAACGGGGATAAGTGGGTGTCCTCGGATTATTTACATGTGTCGGAAGTCTCAAAGAGGGTTCGCATTGCGTCAACGAAACGCATTTGCCACCTAATAATGCACCTACTTGAGGGCAAAGAAACCGATCCGAAAGCGAGTAGAAAGGAGGAGAAACTGCTGGGAGAAAGTGGGCAGGAGGTGGAAATTTGGAAGGAAATATGAATTCCCACTGAAACTTCAGGGCCAATTCAGTGGATTTCCCCCCGAAAATTATCATAGTTCCGATTATAAACTGAAAGGGAATCGTTAATAACCACCCGATAAATACGGAAATCCGCAGAAATCTCCGGTCTACGGGGGAAAATGAGTCAATTGAGAGGTCTCAGGTGGCAGTGAGCCATTCAAGTGTACCTTTTTCATTTTTTTAGATTAGCGACGTTAGCGGAAAATGTTGAAAATTCGCTTCGGAACTCCGCTCTTCAAGGGAGCCTGATTTGAATTGGCTGACTCCAAGTTGATGGCTCCGGTGTTTATTGGAATGATTTGATGGAAAGTTACTCGATGTTCACATGAATTCTCAAGTTCAGGCAGAACAACGGGTTGAGAAAATGAATTGCTCTTTGAAACATAGGGTAAAAGCGGAAAACATCACAGCTCTCTAATTTCCAGAAAACACTGGCTAAATGTCTTTATCTTCTCAAGTGAAACAAGAAATTCTACTACTTCGGAGCGTCATCTGAATCAGGAACCGAAATAAAATGAAGTTTTGGTGCTGCTTGGACTACAAACTACACAATTTGGCGCTGCTCTACTTTCGATAGTAAAGCGCGTTTTGGTGCTGCTCACTCGCACTGGCTAAGTGTCCTCTTTCCGGATGAAGCATGGAATTCTGCAACTTCGAGGTGTCATCTGAATACCAGAAACCGGGGACAGAGAAAGCAGGGAAATCGACCAAAAATGGGTGAGAAATCGGGTGGAAATGGGAAAGAGAGAAAAATGAAGCGGAAAATGGATAAATATTTGATGATTTCGATAGTTACACCTCCGCCCCGAAACGGCACCAAATATTTGGTCGCCGGATGCTCATTTTTTGATCTACACGTTCCGTTTTGTTGTCATTTCGGACACTCGGAGCTGTTTACTCATTGTCGGCTGTTTTCAGATGGTTCCAGATGCTCCTGATGCTCCTGATGCTCCAAATCAGTCCCAATTACAAATCCTGGTTTTAAGATGTCTCAGAACCTTTTGGATGCTCCCAGATGCTCCAAAACTCTGCAGACCCGTTCAAACCACAATGCTTCACCTTGGAACCCCCAAAACCAGGTGGTCTCTCTGAATGGCTAATGGATCGACGGAGAAGGTCACGTTCAAGCCCAAATCCTTTTGGCAAACAAATAAAAAGTAGGGTATAGCAGAGGACAGGTACCGCGACGAAAACCTAATGACTAATCGCTTTTAGGGCATTATTGAGCTTTATGGTGGATGGGCTCTCGCTCTGGCCTTCTTTCAAATTCTCACAGAGCTTATGGACTTTAACGAAGATCAATTTGAACTCGTTGATTCGATAGAAAATCTCATTCTGATCAGTTTCTCTCTTGAGCTCTTCTTTGACTTTTGATGGTTTTCGAGATATTCGCGTTTTTCTGCACCGCTGCTCTGGGAAAATGGTGCTGCAAGGGCTCTATGGTGCTGCCAGGAAGACTATGATTGGACATTGAACTCGGTTTTCCGGTAACTTGGGTACTGCTAGGTAGATCCATCGTTGGTGCTGCTAGAGCTACAAACTACAACTCTCTGCCTCTCTGTGCCTCGTGCTTCCCGCCGATTCGTCGCCTCCTCCCCCTTTTGTAAACATCGTTGGTTTCACTTTGGAAAACCGATAGAAGGTGTGTATGATGATGTACAGGGGAAAGTCCCCGTCCCCTTCCCGTCATTCCCTCCACACCCCCGAATTGTTTGCATTTCCTCCCTCCCCGACGTGCTCTAAATCCTCTTTTGACATCCCCCCCACACTCTCTTTTCGACGGAAAAGAGAGAGAGAGAAGAAGAGAAAATGATGGAAACCGTATCGGAACTCTCGCTCCGAAAGAGCACTCGAGCTCACGGAGCCGCAGAGTCGATCCGCCCGATCGGAGCAACGGTTGGAAGAGGAGAAAGAGAGAGAGAGAGAAACGACTGTCATACGACCCCCCGCCAACTCGTGCGACTCCCATTCCCGCGCAGACAACTCTCCTCTTGTACTGGTTTTCCCCGCAGTTTTCACTCACTTTTCCTCCTCGTTTTTTTCCTCCTCCATTTCCTCCTTTCTCCCGATTCTCGTTCACTTCTTCCCATTCTGATTTGTGCTCTTTTTCCTTCTGCTCCAACTGCGCTCCCTTCCGAGGATTACTGTAGGCGTTCTTTGGTCTCTCTTCGGAGACTCCTGGAAATGAAAGTGTAATGGTGCTGCTCTAGAATTCCCCCATTTTCTTATTTTTCTTTAATTCTCATTAGTTTTCCATTTAATACTGATCCCTGTTCTCTTCCAATTTCCCTTTTTTCTCAATGGTGCTGCTTAGACTACAAACTTCAAAATTTGGAGCTGCTAGCAGCTTTCACTCTTTTTTGTGTGTGTGTTTTCCCTTCTTCTTGCCCCATTCGATTCCGCATGAGCCTTGTGAAGTTTGGCGCTGCTTAGACTACAAACTACAAAAATTTGCGCTGCAAAGAGTCTGCTGCGCCCATTTTCTCGTTTCTTCTGATATTTTCCACATTTTTCTTTTCTTCAATTGATCGTTTTTTTAATGACTGATGTTTAGATTTCCGGTTTTCACAAAATACTGACAATAAGGGAATTTGGTGCTACTTACATTAAAAACTACAGAAAATGGTGCTACACAGCAAAATATTTTGGGAACTTTTGATAATTCCGTTTTTCATTTCCCCCTCGTTTTCCTTCTGGGGTCGCGTTTATCGAAAAGAATGACGATATGGGTATTTGGTGCTGCTTAGACTACAAACTACAAAATTTGGTGCTGCAGAGATTGTTCTGGGTTCAATTGTTCTAATCTTTTTTAAAATTCAATTTTATTACTGATGGACTCCTAGATATGGTCTCTGGAAAAGTTACCATGAATTGTGCTGCTAGATAATGCCTCGGGGCTGCTTAGACTACAAACTACAAAATGTGGTGCTGCTGAATCCAGTCCCTCGCCCATTTCTTCCCATTTTCCCTAGAATGCGGCAACATTTCGCGCATAAAGGGGGGGGGGGGGGGAGATATGTACGTCTATCCGTTCGAACATTTGTCCGTTGTCGCAATCATATCTTCTCCGAAAAAAAAACACAACAAGTAGGCCCTCCAGTTGGCCAAAAGCGGCGGCGGCTTCTTTTGAACATTTTGACCTTCTTCTTCTGTGACAAGAGGCAAACAAAACATTCCTCATCTCTCCTCCTACTTGACAACGCAACCTTCTCCCCCCACTTCTCCTACTTGGCAGGGTAACAATGACCATTCACACACACACCGAATGAGCATTTTCAAGGAGCTCAACTGGATTTGGAACCGGAAATCAAAGATTTTGGTTGATTTTCAGTTGAAGACTAGAGTTGGAACGGCGATTTTTCACATTTTTGCGTATTTTAGATCATCTTTAGAAGATGTCGGTCTATGTTCAAAGTCTCCGCTGTCTGTATTTCAAAAAAGACAAAATTTCGGATCCCTAGCGGCAAAAATAGAATGATAAATGGGAATTTGCTAAATTCGGTGATTCCTGAATGAGAATTGAAAAAGATTTTTTGGATTTTCAATAGAAACTTGGGTTTGAACGGTACGCGGTCGTTTTTCATATTATTTCAACTCAAATTGCCGTTTACCCCAAAAAGGCGGTGGTTTTTGGATCCGGGGGCACAAAATGAGAAACTTTCTGGATTTTTTCGGATATCTATTGAGAATTAAGTCTGAACATTCAATTTGTATCAAGTTGTCTTTCTTTTCCAAAGAATTTAAAATTCTGAACCATTACTACCAAATCAGAGCCTATTTTAAGTTAGAAGTGGACATAGTAGCCCATTTTCTTTAGAAGAAACACAACATTTCTGGATTACTAGTGGAAAATTCTCCTGAAACGTGTGCATTTTCATCACCTTCCCTCCTATCAGCCAGCAGTGTCTTTCCCCGGTCCTTCATCTCCATTTCACCCCCTGTCTCCCCCGTCCCCCCCCCCCCCCTCATTTCGCCCCCTCCCAGTAGTTTCCCATCGGCACAGTTCAGATGGTGTGAGGAAGTGTCATTGTCCCCACTTGACCGTTCATATCCAACATTTCCACTGAATCTCACTCCTGATACTCGAAAGAATACCCAATTGACATGGTGTCAGAAACTGTCAATTGCGCAAATTCTCCAGATGAGCACAACTTTTCAGCTGGAACATTTGGACTGAAAATGAGAGATGGCCATCTGGACTTTGTTTCGCATTGATTTTCGAAATTGACGCTGTGTAGACTACAAAATACAGCTTTTGGGCCTGCTTAGAAGTGTTGGTGCATTGCGGCGAGCTGCAATTTCCCGAACCCTACACTAAATGTTTCCGTTCGAATAGCTCCAGAATCGAGAGCACACCGACGGACGGTGACATTTTGATCCGATTGGGACCATTAGTAACTGATAAGGTGATCTATTCCATCACTGATACGACCACTATCATCCCAAAATGTCATCGCATGGGTCCCCACGTGAATGATAAGATACGTAGCCCCCCTGGACACCCCCTGTTCGTTCTCTCCCCCATCTTCCCACGCGACCATTCACACCGTTGTGCTACCGGCTGGAAGACAAATGAACGTTATTCCGGACGGGAAGGTGCTGAAAACGGATGAAATATGCAGGTGGCAAGGTGGGAAAACAGAGGAAGAATGGGTGAGGATGGCGGAAGAAAGGGGAAGGAAACAACGAGTGAACGTGAGGAATTCGAACGGGAGGTGTGACGGTGGAGAACGATTTGGTGCTGCTTAGACTACAAACTACGAAATTTGGAGCTGCTTAGAAGCGGCAAGGGGCTGCTGAGTGATTTTTCGAGTCTTGTGTGATGGGGCGAAGAATCCAGGAATACTTCGATGAAAAAGAATATATTTTAGTGCTGTTTCCACTAATCGGACGGGAATTTCATCTTCCGTGGACTGGTGCTGCCTAGACTACAAACTAAAGGTTTTGGTGCTGCCTAGAAGCGTCATGGGGCGGCTAGGAGCATTTTGACTTATTAGACATTCCGATGAGCTCAATTTGATAAGAACTACCCATTCTCAGTGATCTTTTCTTCATTCCTTTCGATTTTTCCACACTTTCAAACTGCTCGTTCACCCCCTTCCCCTCCAAAAAGTCCCCTCATTTTGTGAGAGTGATAAGGAAGGTCAAGTTGATAAAAAGTGCACCGCTCTCTCTCCCCCCATCACCCACTTGTCCCCCCATTCATTTCCCCCATTAAATCCCCTTTGTACTTATGAAACACAGGCGGCACTCGCTCTCTCATCCGCCATTAATGGTGTCCTGGCACCATAACCTTGCAAAGGGTCAGAGCGGGGTGATAAGGTGATAAGAGAGATGGATGCCGACTTTTGTGGTGAGAGCTCATTTCGGTGGGAAAGCGGTGGGTGTTTGATGTGTGTGGGGGAGAGGGAGACGAGACGCAGACCCACACACTCATTCCCATTTTTGGCACTTTGCCAAATGGACCGAAACGAACGGTGGGGTGAATCACTTGGGAGGGAGAGAAAGCAGGCGAAGGTGACGGTTTTTTTCTTGGAATTTGGCAAATTTTATAAAAAGTGAAAGACGGACACTTCAAAAAGGGATCCACTCTTCAGTAGTTTCCCCCCGTTTCTTCTCTTGGAATTTCCATTTCATCTGGTGCTGCTTACACTACAAACTACAGATTTTGGCGCTGCTTACCGTTTTTGCCTTCGTGCACTGCGCCTCTTTCAAACTCTTCAACTTTCGCCGAAAACGTTCCACTGGCGAGGTTGCGATTCTGAAAAACACTTTGGTGCTGATTAGACTACAAACTACATTTTTTGGTGCTGCCTAAGCTTTATTCACTGTGGAAGAAGATTCGGAATAATCAGTTCCCGTATTTCAGTAATTTTTTGATTTTTTCCCGGGATTTTGATGAGATTTCCCAAGAATAACCAAAATCGTCTCCTTTTGCTTTGGTGCTCCTGGATAGGGTTCTCGTGCTGCTACACGGTAACTTGAGAATGCTCAGAAGACGTCCAGCCACATCAACTTCCCATGCTCTTCCCCTGCCCCCACTACAAACTACAAACCGTGGTGCAGCCCTGCGTCACCTGCCATTTGCCCCTTCCCTGCCCCCTTGGCGCCCCCTCCTCGCTCTCCCAGCTTCTGTAGTCGGCCCGTCCCATTCGTAACATTCGAATGTTTACTGCGTTCTCGCTCTCGCTCTCCTCCAATCCAAAATGTCAAATCACCATTCTCGGTTGGGTCTGTCGTCGTCGGCTGGCACGTATCGACACCCCCACTCGAGAGAGAAGACCAGGAGGGGGCACGGAAGGGGCGCGTTTTTGAAGGAATGGATGGACGGAGAGGGGAAGCAATTGGAGGTGGGAAAGTTCGGGACAATCGCTTCGAAAATTGAAGAGAGCGAGGGAGAGAGAGCTGTTGACGGCGAAATTGGGAAATGAATGAAACTTAGAGAAAGGGAGAGGAATCTAGAAGAACGGGAGGATCACGGGGTTCGAGCACGTGGAGCTTCCGTTCAATTGGTGCTGCTCAGACTACCAACTACACTGTATGGTGCTGCGAAAGAGGATCTCATATCGTCTGATCTGTTGACGATTTCCGATTGTTTACCCCCACATGAGGACGAGACGACTTTGTTTTTGAAGAATTCCAATGACAGGTGCTGCTAGGCAATCTTCAAAAACATCCTCTCGTTGGGGCTGCTTTCACTACAAACTCCAAGATTTGGTGCTGCTAGGTTCATCATGGGGCGGCGATCCGAGCAGAACGAGAATCAGCATTTTCTGGATCCCTTCCGTTCAGTGAGCTTCCAAAGACACTCTGGTGCTGCTGCTAGACAAATCCAAAATGAGGATCAGTTCGACCTGGCTCGATTTTCAACATCTCGAGTGATTGGGAAACCTTCTTGGTGCTGCCAATCGTACTAGTGTCGGCGGTGCTCTCCTTCACTTTCACCTTCATCTCCCAACTGTACGAATAGATTGGTCACCAAAGGAACACCCGCTCCCTCACCCAAAGGGGGCGGTGCCATGGCGCCCTCTCTCTCTCTATACAAGACGGGACGGGGGGAGAAAGAGTGGAGAAAGAGACGAGGCGGATGACTCAAAAAGGGCGGCCGGGCGCCCTGAGTCTCTTGGCTTCTCGTGCTCTCTAGTCAGCATGCCTCCAAAAAAGGGCACAAAGTGCTGCGTCTCCGCCTCTCTCTCGCCTTCCCCCCGCCCGCTCGCCCCGGCTGGCCGTGTCTTGCCCACTTTCTATACTGTTAATGATAACAGTTTGACGTGTGTGTAAGTGTGCAGTGCAGTACTAGAGACGACGAGAGAGAGCACATCAGTATCTCTATCATCGATTCGATAGTGTCACCCCCAGCCACCCCACCCCTCGTGGCCACTTCTATTCATTCACCACACCACTACCCGAGCTCCCAGCTATCACTGTATCACTGCTCCTCGACAATGACACCCAACGAAGAAGACTTGCTGCTGATGAAGGTACGTTTCCGGGGCTATCTCTCATGGTTGAATTCCCAATCTCTAATTATCTTGTTTTCACTTTGGAATTGTTCTGGAAGGTTCCTCTCACAAACTCTCGCAAACAGTCCCTAACCCGAGATGTTCGGGATTCCAATTGCCCGGGAGTAATTCTCCTTCTAGTTCTTTTCTTCCCCTTTTCAACTGGTTCTGGAAGGTTCCATGGGGATTACATTGGTTCTGTGGGGATCCATAACGCTTCTAACTCTTCTATCAGTTCAAAATTAGACCGTGGACTGGAATTTTGCTTGTCTGAAGCTCACATAACTTCACTTATCGTCTACCTTGTCAGTCTTCCACTTATAATGCTCCAAGTGCTCCAGGAAGTCACCAAGACTCCCAGAGGCTTCGGGGGAACCTCCAAGAGCTCAATCTAGTGCTCCGTGAGCTCTGGAACTCTTCCACTTTGCATTCGCCCTCTCTATATAGTCCCCCTGTATAGAAACCGTCCATCCCGTGGTCGATTCTCTCGTGAGAACTTCTTCTTCTCTCTTTCTTTTTCACACGTGTTTCTCATCTGTCTCCACCTCTTTCCACCAGCAATTTCTCAACTTTTTCTCTACAAATTCTGCGTCTCTGACCATATCACCTGTTTTTAGGCCTATTCTTTTTTAGACGATTCTTGTATTCGGTGCTTTTTACGAAATCGAGAAATAGAAGGAAAAGATTTTCTCGAAGGCTTTTGGAAAACGGCGCAGGGAAAGAGGAGGGTAGACTACAAACTACAAATTTTGGGTCTGCTCAGATATCTCATGCGGCGCTGCGCAGCAGTTCATTAGACTACAAACTACAATTTTTGGGGCTGCTGGGCAGAGAGCAAAGTTTCGAAAGAGAAAAAAGAGCTAATTCTGGAAAAAGGCGAAAAAAAGCGTGGAAGCGGAGGGGGAGAATATGGACGTGGTGGTGCGTGGCCGCAGGGCCTGAAATGCGATATCCATGTGGATCCAACTGCGGCGCCCGTCTTCCTGAGCACCACCACCGCCACCACAGCTCCCCCTGCCGGTCCGCCCCGTATATGTTTGTGCTCCGTCTCTCGCTCTCTTTTGCTCCACACGGCAGTTGGCCATTCATTGAATCTATGCAAATATTTGAGCAGTCTACTGACAAGAATCGGTGTCAATTTGATAACTTTTGTTTGTTTTATGTTTTGTTTTCTTTTTCTCACACCCGCCCCAGGAGGTCAATGATTAGGCGCTTTCCGCAATTCTCGAAAGCGTTCTTATTAACGGAAATTCGCATTTTTCGGGGTTTTCGAATAGCCTGAAAACGATAGATATCTCGAGAACCGTTGAAGTTGGAGATAAGTTGTAAACTGCTAAATTGCTCCTTTTGGAACTTACATTGCTTCTAGCAGCCCCAAAGTCCTTATTTTGTTGCTGCTCAGACTCTAACAGCTGTGAGCAGCTCCAAAAACTCTATTGCGTGTAGGCACTGATTACTCCATATTTCGCAACATGAGGGAGTTCCGAATACCTTAGCAGCGCCAAATTCTGTATTCTAGAGCTCCTCATAGTGCCTAAGCAGCTCCAAAACCACCCGAGTTCATAACTTTCCTTCTCATTTCCCAACTATATTTTAGGTCTGAAAATAGGGAAAAAACTCGTGATTTCGATTTCGATTTCAATTTCGACTTCCAACTGATAAGGGGAGAAAAGAGAAAGAAGCGAAAGTGACGATGAGCCACACCTACGTAAAAATGATATTATTATGAGAGGGAGAGCATTTCCAAATCATCATCCATTGACTCATTCTTCCATGATTATGCTTATTATTATTGAAAAGATGATGGCAGATGTTAGGGAGAATGGAAACGAGGTCTCGAAGAACGACTTTCAGCCAGGTGGCGTGCACATGTGGGGGGTGGCACTGACAGGCCAAGTGGGCAACAAGTGGGCACGCAGGGGGCGAGTTCGCAACTTTTTTGAGGTCGAAAACGGCTAAATTGCGGACAGCTGGGGGGAGCGAGTTACTGGAAGTGTTCGGGTCAGTTGGGGGCAATTAGCAGAACCACCTCATGTTGTTCAGCTGTTGGCAGCGCCAAAAAATGCAAACTGTAGTCTGTAAGCAGCGCAATTTCCCGAAAAGAGATTTCCGGCAGCACAAAACAAAAGTGTCTGCTTCTCTGTGTCGCTTTAGAGCAGCTCCAACTGTTGTAGTTTGTAGTCTAAGCAGCGCCAAAACGTTGACAACCAATTT
Organism: Caenorhabditis macrosperma; assembly: GCA_963932285.1. Taxonomy (NCBI): domain Eukaryota; kingdom Metazoa; phylum Nematoda; class Chromadorea; order Rhabditida; family Rhabditidae; genus Caenorhabditis; species Caenorhabditis macrosperma. The sequence goes on from OZ010619.1 coordinate 16,399,020, forward strand.
TTTTCGAAATCGGGGAAGTTTCACAATCAAAATCGCGCAAGTTGAAAAACGACTGAATTGCAAGCAGCACCAAATTTTGTAGTTTGTAGTCACTCTGCAGCACCTGTCACTCATATAAAGGTACTTATATCGATCCATTATCAGCACGGGAACATCAGAAAACCACCGAAAAATGAAACATATTCATATTTGGCCCCCAAATATCCAAAAATGCGAAACGAAACGAAATGTCTCCTTCGCCTCCATCCTCGAAAAGGAAAAGGATTCCAATTTAGAATTTAGAAGACGACATCGTCATTTTCTGACGCTTCTCTCTCTCTTCTATATTGCGTCTTTAAGAGATTTCCTCTTTCTCTCTTTCTCTCTCTCTCTCTGAGAAGAAGCTCTCATCTTGAAATTGCCCCACGGCCATCTCCCCCCTTCATCACCCCCCTCTTCGGGTTTTCCGCTCATTCATCAGAACCCCCCTTCTCCCCCCTCCCCCAGCACCACTTCCACTTGTAATTCGACCCGTTACCGGTGTGTGTAAAAGGAATTGGGTCAAGTGAGGAAGAAGAACTGAACACGAAATGCACGGGAAAGATAGATCACAGAAAAGTTCACTACCAGCACACCGAAACTGTAGCTTTTGTAGTCTAAGCAGCACCAAATGGGGAGATAAGAAAGGAGCAGCACCAAACATTGTAGTTTGTAGCTTTCGCAGCACCACGAAAAATTTCGAAAAAAAAACCGGGGAAAACCTTCAATTCGTTCGTACTTGGAGCGCTTCTTTTGATTTCATCAGAAATCCAATTGGGCAATTTGCAGGTCATCAAAAAAGAGGCCGAATCGGGCGAAGAAGAAGAATCCGAGAGTCACGCCGACGATTCAGGAGCCGAAGAGGAAGAAGAAGAAGGCGCAACGACGACAACTGACGACGAGTTGGAAGATCGTGTGAAGGAGGAAGTGAAAGAGAATCAGAAGTCGATCGTCAAAAAGGAGAAGATCAAGAAGATGCTGCCAGTCACGTCTTCCACCACCGGCAACATCATCACCACTTCTGAAGGCGTCGTCGTCTCGCCGACGTCGACTTCATTGGAATACGCGAACTCGGTGAGGAAGTAGTCACACACGCACACACTTTTTGGCGCTGCTCCTATCAGTTGATAGTCCTTATCAGAGGGAAACCTGGAGACGGTTCTCTCTTTCTCTAACGCCTCCCCGCGGCGGCGGCGGCGGGGGAGGTTTTGAAATTTAGTATAGAAAAATTTGATAGGTTGTTTTTAAGGGGACTTTCGACGGGTACTATGACTCATTTTTTCTCGTTTTTCTCGTTTTTTCCACCAAATTTCTTTTCGATTCTCCCTTATTTTTACCCGTTTTTGGGAGTGTGGGGGCTTGGGAGACGAATGGAAATTCGATGATTAGAAGGGATTTCGAAATATTTATTTCATAAATTAGTTTCAAAAAATTTTCTAGCTGATAGAAATTCCTGGATTTGAGGTTTTTTTTTTGGAAAATTCAAGATTCGAGAGAATGAATTTCGCAAAAATAGCAGAATTGCTACTTTAAAAATTTTCGAAAAAATTCAAAATGATTGAAATTCACTCTAAAGACCTCTAAAACCATCTAGAAGCTCTCGAAAATTCTCTAGAAAATGAAAATTATTTAAAAATCTGAGAAAATCTAAGAAAATCCAAAGTCCAAATAACCCGTAGAAAACTTTGAAAAATGACTATAAAAGGGCTAAAATAAAGGAAAAGTAGAGACGGGGGCCAGAGTGAGGCACGCCAGGGGCACATGGATGTATGTGTGTGTGAAAATGTGTGGACACAAGAAGACGGGGGGGGGGCCTTCCCAAGAAGCCAAATATTTATTCAATTTCTATTTATTTATCCAAACCAAACGAGGAGAAAAGACCTTGGAGAGGAGAAACACGGGGCCCACGCCCCCTTTTTCAGCTTTCTCTCTTCCGGAATTCCGTCCGGAAATCGCCCTCCACATTTTCAGACCTCTCACCCCTCCCGGTGAGAACAGTGTGTGGGCGGGGCAGAGGCGCGCGCGCGCACACGAGATACGGTAACGACGAAGATAGGCGGTGCGCGAGAGAATGGGCGGAGCCTCGTCTCTGGGAGGGGGCCAAGGGGGGTGGCGAGGGGGAGAGGAGGGGAGGGAGGTGTGTGCTCTGTCTCTCAGTCTTCTGCCTCACATATATCGGAGTGGGACACTCCCAACGGAGCACCTGAGAGAGATCCCAATTCACATCTGGACACCATTGGCAAGGGGTTCACGTATTTGTCTCTCTCTTTTTGTTTTTTCTTGTTTCGAAACTCCTCCTCTTCTTCTCGGGACCTTGTTCCAAATATTTGTATTTGATAAATATTTACATAATCCCCCCTCCCATCTTTTTCCCCGCCTCCTCTAACCAACAACAAACAGAGAAGTTTCCAGGCGATGAACCCACAAGACTACGTTCCCGCGTATCCCAACACCAATGGACTCAACTACCAACAGTATCAGGTGAGAAATATTCGAGATTCACTCGAGTCTTCGGGGTTCCTGGGGGGTTTTAGGGAACTTTAGAGGGTGAAGGACTCAATGGAAGAGCTCATTAGGATCCGGAGCAACTGTTTCCGAGCCCTAAGCATTTGTGGATTTCTAAAAACTTTTAGGAATCTTAGACACTTTCCAGAACTCAAATGAGTTTCAAAATTGAGATTTTAGACATGATTTCGGTTATCCTACTCTGAATGTCTTCAATTTTGCGCTCTAGCCATCAGAACCCCTAGGCGCAGTGTTTTGAGCTGTTTGAGATGCCCGAGCACCCGTAACCATCTGAATTTTCAGTACTCTGGAGCCAACAACCTGCTCAACTACAACTACAGCCAGTATGCCACCAATCCGATCAACTCCAACTACATCAACACGGCGACGAATTTCATCCAAGGCGGCATCTCGCCACTTGGTACGTGTTATCCCCCTCTCGCTCTCTCTATTATAGAGTGGAATAATTCATATTCCCCCTATCCGTAACCCAATCCCTCATTTTGCAGGTTTCACCAACGCCTCGGCCACCAGTGCTCCGACGACTCGCACGCGGAACGGAGGCGGAAGCGCTTCCGCGACGGTGAACGCGGCCGCCGGATCTCCGGGAGACCGCAGTTTCTCGGGAAACGGAGGACAAGAGCTGACGTCGCAGGAGTTTGAGAACGTGCGGGCGAAGATCAGAAGAGACGGCACGTACGGACAATCGAAACCCCCCTACTCGTACATCTCGCTGATCACGATGGCGATTCAGAAGTCGGAGACACGTCAACTGACGCTGTCGGAGATCTACAACTGGATCATGCAACTGTTCCCCTACTACGAGAACAACCAACAACGCTGGCAGAACTCGATCCGTCACTCGCTCTCGTTCAATGATTGCTTCGTCAAGGTTCCCAGGTAGGGTCATCTCTCAAAGGACACATCTCATGGGGCGCCCACTCGGGCGTGAAGCTGTCGAATGGGGGGCGCGCGCGCCGCACGGAGAGACAACACATCCGAACATCAATTACTCTCTTTTCTGACGCCTCTCCTCCTTTTGCGAAAAACTGTCTTCCGGAACCCATTTATTATTATATAACCATGCCCGTATTGGTTTTTCTCTCCTAGTTCGCTAAAGAGAAGGTTTTTGCGGAAAGGGGATGTGGGGGAGCGGGAGTATGGGAGGAAGATAGTACCTACTATCAAATGGTTATCAATTATTATTTCGAATGTTTCAGATCCCCAGACAAGCCGGGAAAGGGATCGTTCTGGACGCTCCACGAGCACTGCGGAAACATGTTCGAGAACGGATGCTATCTGAGAAGACAGAAGAGATTCAAGGTGAAGGAGCGCGAGCCGAGCCGCAAGAAGAGAAACGCCAACGCGAACGCCAACCATCAACAGCAAAACGGACAGAACGGCAACCATCACAACGGAAACTCCAGTAGCCAGACGGCAGAAGTGAAGGTGAAAGAGGAGGACACGTCTTCTCTGGTGGTGCCCGGATACCAGATGACTTCACTCAAGGAGCCGAAGGACGAGATGAAGCAGGAGACGTCGTCAACTGCCTCTGTCTCGGTTCTCGATCCTTCACTGACACTCGGAACTTCGGCGGCAGTCAATCACAGTCAGCCGACGTCAGTCATCTCGTCAGTTGGAACACTTGGAACTCAGCCACAGGTAACTACAGTAGTCCCCATTTACAGTGAGTGTGGAATAGAACGGTTTCAGATCAACATGGCAAGCCAGTACCCATCTCAGTACATCTACCAATCCACCACTGACTTCGGCTCGAATCTCATCCTCCCGCAGTTCCCGAACAGCCTCTACCAGCCGGGACAGTACGCTCTCCACGACTACACTGGTTATCAGAATACGCTCTACAGGTATGCATTCTGACATTCTAGTCTAAGCAGCACCTACTAGAAAAGATAGAAAAGATAGAGAAAAGTTGTCAACTAGAACAATGTTCCTCTTGAAATTCTCTAGAAAATAGTCATGCCCAAAAGACTTTTGGCAGCCTCAAAACCAGTCTAAAGTTTCAGCTCGACGAACCCGAACTCTGCGGCGAACCTCTAAACCAATCCCCCACCTCATTGTTGCTGTAAATAATTTGTTAAACCGTCTTAACCACCCACACTTTGTTGACTGGTCCCCCCAAAACCCCTCTCTCTCTCTTCCCCTCCACACCTAGATGCCTTAATGTAAAGGGAATCACCCTTTTGTTCCCTTTTACCGGTTCCTTCCCCTCTCTCTCTCTCTCTTATCTCATCTCTGTCTCCCTTATCACTGATTACCGTATCCCATCAGTATCTGTCCCCCCTCTCAAATCCACCATAATACACCTTATTGATGAACGCACCTCTTCATTGTTTTCGCCTCCTCCAATCCAACACACATCCTTCCAAATCACAACCGTCCAGGGATTCTTCTCTTCCGCGCCCCCCTTCATCCCCGAAATTCTCTCCAATTCTCATCGATTTCCAGGCCTGAAACTGAACCGTTTTCACATGATTTTCCCCCTCTCTCATCCTCTCAAAATCTACTTTGTCCCCCCACCCTTTCATTGTCTTTGTTTTGTTGGAAAATTTTAAGAAAATGTTCTAAAAATTTCTACTTTTCTCTCTCCCTCCCCCTTCTGTTTCCCCCGTAGCTCTTGGTATTTTGCATTTCCCTCCCATTCTCCAATTCTAAAAATAAATAAAATAAAACTGAAAAAGATCTGAACTATCACTCGACTGCCACGTCAAAAAGCTCAAACATCACATCGAAGAGTAGTCACACGGCGTTTTGACACTTGTGCTCTCTCCTTCGCGGCGGAGAGCACAACTGAGCACGTAGTGGGGTCAGCACCACGTCAACAACACGAGTCTCTACCGTAACCACCCTCCGGGTGCCACGTCACGATTACCCAATAAAGTTGCGCAATCCTTGCCATTTCCTTCTGGGAAAAGGTGCAAATCATAATATTTGCTCACCTTCTGACCCCCAACACCTTTTCAGGAAAACGCATCACACTCGGATGTGTTACTCCCCCCCGGGAACTGTATTCCGATATCCTCCCTCATTGTCCCCGCACGGGAGGGAACAATATAGATGTATATGTACTTGGAAAGACAATAAAGACAATGGTCCTCCTCCGCAACCACTACCTGAGGAACACTTTGGATTTCCGGAGACTTGAATCAAATTAGGCCCCGATCAATGATAAGGGTATCGAATGATAGGGAATGCGTTGCAGTTTTCGAGATATAGTGGTTTTTGTGGGTAGCTGCCGAGGGAAGGACTGCTTCTCGTGGGTTTGGTGCTGCTTATGGACCACAAGCTACAAACTACAAATTTTGGTGCTGCTTCAACATTGTTCCAATTCAAAAATGTAATTTCGAACTTCCAGCCGGGCCGTTCCGATTAAGATTATGCTGGAGGCTCTTTGGGTCTGCTGGGGCTGCTCCTAGACTACAAACTACAAGATTTGGTGCTGCTTCGGCAACATTCAATTTTCAGTTGATTTCTCCAACTTTCCATTAAAAATTGCGCGAAATTCGTTGGAATTTCGAGGCCAAAAAGAGCGACCGCCCATTTTCCCACGCCACTTGATGAATTCCCACGATCTAGTCAAATTTGTTCAAACTTTCGCTTGTTTTCCCTTCACACACACACAGAGACAAAAATTGTGTGTGTTTGTTGACAAATAAGGCCATCCTCCTCGAAATTACACACACACAACACATCATTTGTGTTTGATCTGATTGCGGGAACACCTTCTTCTTCTTCTTCCGGAATTCCGGTTTTCCGGAGACGCAACTTTTCTGTGAGGTGGTGATGGTGGCAACTGTTTGGAAGGGGGGCAAAGAAGAACTAGTTGACTTCTCGACCTCTCTCTCTTTTGATGTTGATGACGGGGCGGATTACGGTAGACTGTCTCGCCTTTCTGCGTCTCGTTCGAGCTCTTTCTCGAGCTCTCTGAGCACGGTATCCGGTGGGCAAACAAACGCCAGAGAGAGAGCGAGAGAACTGTAGAAATTCAGATCGGAAGAGGGAGAGAGAGAGACTGACTGGATTACCGTCTCGGGAGAGTCCCCCCGGGTGGGCTTAAACAAACACCGCCACCACCACCGAAATAGTGTTCGGATCCTCGAGAGCGCAGAGTTTCCAAGCTTCAGAGAGTGTCTGCGAACCTGAGACGCAGACACGTTTCCCTCCCGGCGGAGCAAGAGCAGCACCACTCACAAGGTATGTCTCTTTCGCTCTCTCGTCCCCCCTGTAGCCCCCCTCCCGGCCGCCGCCGCCACCGACTTCGCCGACTCCGCAACGATATGAACGCGCGCGCGCCCCGAATTCGAGGAGTCTCTCTTTGAAAAACTGGGGGGAGGAAAGTGAAATTACGAGAAGGAAGGGAGGGGGGGGGGGGGCTGAGGAGGAGAAGAAGAAGGAGAAGGACGTCACGATTCTTCATATGAATGTTCTCTTATTCACCAATTCATGTGGCTTTCCCTAAGGGGCTTGTAGAGGGATTTTTGTGAGCAGCACCATTTTCTGTAGTTTGTAGTCGCAGCAGCGACATCACCACTCCACAGACTATATCTACACTTCCTTCTCTCAAAACTTGATAAACTGAGAAAATGTTCCTCAGTGGATTCTCCATTTTTTGCAGCACTATATTTTATAGTTTTTGTAGTCTAAGCAGCACCATCTAGCAGCAACACGCCCCGTAACAGTCCCTGGAAACACATCAAGAGAAATCGTCGAATTAGAAAACCAACACTGCTTCCAGAAGGCGGATCTCCCGTTTTTTAGCAGCACCAAAATACAGTCCATTTACAGCATACTCATTCACACACCCGGAGCCATTCACGTTATCAAAAGTTGATAAATTGGGAAAAGTGTCAATTTTCAACGTTTCCATCGATTTTTTTGCTGAGCAGCACCGTTCTTTGTGTCTTGTAGCCTCAGCAGCACTCATCTAATCCGTGTACTTCATCGAAAACGTAGGACAACCGCAGTGTCTTCTGAACCTGCTCAATGGTCTCCGAGTGGTCTCCAGTTGACACTTGTCCATCGAAACTACGAGACCACGTCATTCAGAACAGTTTCTCCTTCCCCAATTGCAAATCTTTTCCCTCCGCAAAGTTTGCTCAAAATGCCAAAGTTCAGTCGAGTCGGTGGAAGGGAGAACTAAGTGAAGGAGGAGGAGGTCCATTGTCATCTACCTACCGTAATACGCCGTTTCCTGTGCAAACATCAAGTTGACGTGGCACCACCACCTCTCTCTCAATCTCCCCTTACCTTTTGACCTCACTCGCTCGCTTTTTCGGCGGAATTCCGACCGTATTAGGTTACTGTTAAGCCGCCAAACGGTCCTGAAGAGCTGTGAGCGGTTTGTTTGATTTATACCTTTTGATGATATGGCGGCCGGCTCATGACTATACCAGTGGCTCATGGGTAACTGGATACACCGTTTCGGGAAGCGAAGGAGACGCTCTGGCAGCACCAAACTGACTATGAGGGGACTATGAGATGGCAGCTACACAGAGAGAATATAAAGATGAAATGACTGAAGTTGGAAGTCTCCAAAACGGTTGCTCGGGCTGACAAACGGTTCTGGGAGCCGGGCAACTGGGAAACGCTAGCCAAATTCTAGAAATTCGACGAATTTTCAACCTAGCAGCACCAAAATTTGTAGTCCTGCTTCCTCTCGTACTTTTTCCCGGAATCCGGGATATCTCGAAAACGGCGAGTACTATTAAAGATTCAGTTCACAACGTTTCCGGAAAACCGGTGTTTTTCTAAAATCGTAGTCATTCGAAAATGCAATGATAAATGTTGCAGCCGCGGGAAACGCGCAATCCGGAATTCCGGTCCTCTTCTCCAACCGGATACATTTCTGGGTGAAAAAAACCGTAGAATAAGGTCATTCCGAAGGAATGCGATTAATGAGTGAATCACGGAAAGTGACACCCTAGGATAGGTGAGAAAAGGGCGAAGAAAGAGCGGAAAGAGGGAAGAGAGAAGGTGAGAAGAGGGGCGAGAACAAAGGACCTCTCGTTCATTCCCTTCTTTCATCTCTTTCCTCTCACACATTCTTCAACGCTTTCTCGAGATTTCTTTGGGTCTTACCGCGAATTTTCAACTCTGACTTGTGAGAATACTGCCGATTTGGTCTCCTCGTTTCATTCAACTTTGCCAGCTGCCACTCTATTCTAGACATTATGGCTTCCAATGGTAACGTTTCCTAGATAACCCAATTGGTACTGATTAACGACAAGATTCTGATAAATATGGTGCTGCTCAGTGACCAGAGCTCCTTGGGGTACTGTCCTGCTAAATTACAAAGCGAAACAATTTGGTGCTGCTTAGGAAATACAGAATACAACTTCTTTGGCTGCAACTATGCTGCTAAAATTGGAGCTGCTCAGAGTACAAAAATACAATTTTCAGTCCTGCCAAGAGCACTAAACAATATATTTCCTTCCATTCATCACACCATTTCCAGTTCCCACCACCACCAAAGTTTACACTGTCCATCCCTCTCCTAATCCTCCCATCAACCGGCCGTAATTGTCCGCTCCTGACCGTTTTTCCGGATATCAATTACTCGATTTGTTGCACAACAAACAGACAGATTAGTGGATTAGGGCAAAGTTGAGTTTGCACTGGATTAGGTGGATGGGATTAAACTTGCGTCCCTTGGCCTCTTCTTACAGTGATGCATTTCCCATTGAGCCACGGAGTTGGAAGACTCCGTGAGCACAAGTAGGGGGTGATGGGAACTCGCTGCGGGAGATTCCCTCATTGACTCCTCTTCGTCCGAGGGTCCTTCTCATGGGAACAAGAAGGTGTGAGAGAATGCGTGGTGGTGTGTGGACAAACAATTCAAGTGAGTGCCTGCGGGTCATTAGAACACTTGTTGAGGAAGAATGCGAACAACTGAGTCAGCGAAATGGATACGCATCCCACTCGACCGAATCTCGGGGGATATTCCTATTCGGAACGACAAAAAGCGCATTGCCTCACTTTAGAAGCTAATAGAACAGAGTCACGTAACGTAAATTGTAATGAAAATATAACAAAGCGGTGGGAAATTTCAAGACGAATCTTTCTGCAGTTGACAGCAGTTTGATAGCTATCACCGTTTTCGAGATATTCCGGTTTTCGGCAAGAGCAGGAAAGGAAGCAGTTTGGTGCTGCTTGGACTACAAACTACACAAAATGGTGCTGCTACTGCACAGAACGTCAGACAGAGAATTTGGGCAGTTTCCGAATTTATTAGAAAGTGTGGAACAGAGCGTTTTCGCAGCTCATCAAAACTTTTCAGCCATTTTCCGTTTTATCAGATATCAGGACTTTCCGACAAAAGGATCTGGTTAGCTACTTGGCGAATTGGGGGTACTTTGGCGCTGCTCAGAGACTACAAACTACAAAATTTGGTGCTGCGAATGCTCAAAGCTGTTGTGGTATTTCCAATGACTTTGATTAATACTATTCTATTTCCTGCAATCGTTATCACACGTAGTACTACTCGATCATTGGCAGATGTTGCTCAGACTACAAACTACACATTTTGGGACTGCGAAACACATTCACCCGGAGTTTACAACCAATCTGTTGTCGTTTCGCACCTTTCCAACTCCCATAACCTCATTCTGACCCTTCGACACCTCCAATTAACCCCAAACGACCTGGAATAACACATTGACGATACACCAACTGATACCTACTCATTTCCAGATGACGTCTTCTATTCCTTCCTCACCAGATGACGTTCAATTTCAGAGTTCTCCCTGTTGGGAAGGTGAGAAGGTGCCATTTCGCACTCATGTGTCATTTCCTCCGAACTGAGAATGTGGTGCAATGGATAGGGGGAATTCGAGGGATTACAGAATGCAGGGGGTTTTAGGATATGGGGATTCAGTTGGAATCAATCGGAAATCACTGGAAATTTGAAGAGAAAAACATTGGAAACGTCGAGAAAAAGAAATGATTTCAAAGTTCAGTTTTCCCAACTCCTCGAGAATTAATATAGTGTTCTACAAATCACCTAGAACACTTTCCGAACAAATGTTCTTATTATCAGCCTCCCGAAGTGATATCTGCTACATTTATCATTTTTCGTATTCTCGAAACTAAACATCGGAGAAAAAACCGAAAAATATGAAACTTTTTTCGATTTCCAAATTCCGAGCCCTTCAAAACCACTCTAGGTCATAATTTCTATTCATTTTTGTCAAAATTGCTCTCAAAAATTCACTGGATCAATCAATCAATGTGGTAGAAACGGGAATAAGAAGAAATTGGAGTTGGTTTCCGATTTGGGTAATTGTTCAAATGCTATGATAATCCGCACAGTCTCTGGGCTCCCCTGACTAGCTGCACTCAGATTTTCGCAAAGGAATGTTCCATTTTTCCCTGTTCAAAGAGGCAATTTTTGAAGAAACTCTCCCGAAGTATACCGAAGCACTTCCCACTCATCCCTTTTCGAGGGAGATGTGCTGTTTGGATTCTCACGGCGTCTCCTGAGGAGTTGTCGCGGAGTCCCAAAAACTTACAGTCCGGAGGGCGCGGCAATTCAAACCACCACACACCTCCGAAACTCCCGTCCTCCAGTTCTTATCATCGCTAGTTCCTCAAAATTATGCCAGTTTCTACAGTTTGCAAAGACCCAAGAGAACACCAGACTTGCTAGAGAAGAGAATTCTCTCATTTTGCCACTTCCCAAAGTTTCAATGTTACTGCCAACACTGGATCACTATCATTTGTCTTCCTAAATCACAGTTCCACTTTTCTGTTGACTGAGAATTTCAAAACACTCCAAAGTCATCCGATTGCCATCCCAAACACACTCTTTTCACTAAATTGTGAAATGTTCCACAGTTCCCCACGGGAGCTTCGGAGATGTGCGGTTTAAATTCCCGCGCTGCCTTACTGCAATTTTTTCGAATTTAGCTGCGACGCCGTTGCCTGAGTAATCAACGTTAAAGCGTGTGATTCGTGCCGATTTACGAGAGCGCATATGGTTAAGCGTTGAATACTCAGGCAACGCTCGCCGCCAAATTCGAAAAATTTGCAGTTCGGCAGCGCGGGAATTTGAACCGCATATCTCCGAAGCTCCCGCGGTTCCCACAACAGTCCATTTTCCAAAGTTTAACCACTCCACTAAGAGTGCAAACGCCTCCCATGGCCTGCCAATTGTGTCCCATCACCCACCGACTCACAGAACAGTGTCCCCCCTCAGCAGGGTGTCTGTTTCCCCTCGCGCACAGTGTCCCAGAACTCATCGTCAATATTTGCCTTTCACACGTACCTTTTACCACTTTTCTGTCGTTTTCCTGGTCTCCTGTGTGTGTGTGTGTGTGTGTGTGTGTGGGGAGAAGGAGGAGAAGGGAATGAACAGGGTTAGAAACAAAGGAACACGCTTTTTTAGGGATCGGCTGAAAATAAATGCACATTTTTATTCGGAAATTCAATTCCCTCGACGGTTATTTGTGTTTTTCGAATAAAATGCTCAATTGGCAAGAGTTGGATGGGGGATTTTAGAGGTGTGGGGGAAAATCACTCTAGACTCCACTCAAAAACAGAATTATCAGTTGAGGAGCACGAGAAAAGTCGACATTTCGAGGAGAACGACACGTTTTTGACGAGCTTCCCGTGTCCCAGAAGCTCTATGAAACCGGCCTGAAACAGGTGATTGATAGGAATCAATGCTTATTCGTTAGAACCTCCGCTACAATTTCTCTCTTTTTTTGGGTTAATTTTTTAATTTCAGAGTGTCCAAAACCTACCGTAACACATGTCACCGGGTTCTGGTACAGACGGATCGTTCCGTTTTCCATTCCAACTGCCAATATGTCATCGTTCTTTGACACTGCGCTCACTTGGCCTGAAGTTAGCTTTATGAGGTTACTGTACATCCTATGGCCTCAAATCGGAGCAAACGCGCTCCATTGCTAACTCGAGAGAAATTTGTTGTGAATTTTTCAGAAAAAGGGACGGAATTGATAATTTTTGACATTTTCAAATTCTTCAAATTTTCAAATTCTACAGTACCCTTTGCTTTGCTTAAAAACCTCCCAATCATTCCGCTAGTCCGATGACTCACCATTAGAAGAATGTGCGACGAGAGCACTTTCGAATCCGATCCGCACGCGGGAACTCGGCCATTTCACATCTCGAACACTACTTCCATCACATATCTCCCCGGTTTTAGTCCAGAAAAGCAAGTGTGCTCCATTGGACTGGGCACGAACGAATTGAGAATCATCGGAGAAGTCGATGGAGATCAGTGGAAGTGGAATGTGGGGGATTCGGGAGAGAACTTGCAGATTTCGAGATGCGTCGATACGGTAGATGGTCAGCGATGGGTCCTGCAACAGAGCATTTTCTTCTCTGAATCTCTTCTCTATACCAGCCAAATCGAGGCGGATGGCTGGGCTCCGCAGTTTTTTCCTGTTGTCTTTTCTAAGAAATGCTTCAAAAACACTTTGTTCACACGTCTAAATTCGACGTGTCGACATGTGCCTATTCAGAAATAAAGACGGAAAGCCAGGCCTAAAACGCAGAGTATGTGCTCCAGAAGGCACGGACGGACAAATACACAAACTTTGTCCTTTAATAAAAGTAAAGACATAGCAGCACCAAGTTTCGTAGTTTGTAGTTTTGAGCAGCATCAACTCGTTCTTTCATACTTTTTCAGGTTCATAAAAGCTCTCGAACTCGCGATTCGAATGAACTATGTAAATACCTTGGTGGCGACAGCAAAAGTGCTTCCAGTGGGGGTGAACTTGACGGCAGTGATGGGAAGAGTGCCTTCACGGTGTTCCTGAACGGTCTCCTTCTTCGAAATGTTCACTATGTTCCAGATTCCGGCCGCAAATCCGAGCAGAAGATGAGTGTTCGTGGCGTCAGAATCCACGCACTCCACAGAGTCCATCCACTTCTTCGACCACTCCACTCGTTTCTCACAGATATTCCAAATTCGAACTGTTCCGCACTGAGAACTCGTTATCAGGTGGTTGGGACCGCACGTTTGAAGACAAGTTAGGTCTCCCGGATCGCCCTGCAATCGATTCTATGGATTACTGTAGCTCCAGAAGTACTCGAAAGATCCGTGACAATCAACAGATACGTTGGCGCCGTGTGGTCCTTCCGTTCGCCCAACTAACCTCGATCAATGCCGTCAACCCATTATGCTCCAGATTCCCGTGTAGAAGTGTGTTAGAAGACGTGCCGACTATCAAATCAGATCCACATGTCATTATCACCCGCGGGAATCCCTTCTCATCGGGTAGCTGCAACTTTTCGGATATTCCAGTTCAGATAGTCGTGATCACCTCAACGGGCCGTTTGGCCCTGACCAAATCAGTGACATCCCATTCGCTTATCATCCGATCCTTGCCTCCTGATAACAGCTTTCCGGATTTCGTCAGATTAAGGGCATACACACCTCCTGGGTGCACGGAATGAGCCTGAAACAGAAGGATGGTGTTTCGAAAACCGCACGCCCAGAACCCACCTGTTTGACAGTTCTTGCCGTTTTCGCATCCCAAATGGAAATGGTACCGTTCGAATCGCCAGTCACCACTTGACCATCCGGACCGAAACACAGACTCAACACGGTTTTCGGTTTGTCGCGACCCTTGAACACACCATTTTCAGTTCACGAAAGTGCTTCAAAGAGCTTCTGTACCTCAAAAGTGGCGACTGTCTTCAAAAGGACTCCAGTTGCCGGATCAAAGTTGAAGAACGAGAAGTGACCTTTTCCGTATAGAACCAACAAGTTTCGGATGGTTGGGTGCCATTTGCACTCGAAAACGGTGTCGTTGGCGGCCTGGAAATGAGAACATGTGTAGTTTGGAGTCTAAGCAGCACCAAAATGCGCTCAAGCGAATGTCTCTTTCTCTGCGTCGCTCAAGCTTGTTAAGCAGCGCCAAATATTTTAGTTTGTAGCCTAAGTAGCATCGAATATGCGATTCGGAAGCCACAAAAGGTCTTATATATTTATTGTTAATAAGATGGAGCATTTTTCATCCGAAAACGCCATAACCCTTTCTCGTTAGTTTCTCATGGAAATTCCGCCTTTGCGAGCCGTTTTCCTCTGTTTTTGACGGAAAAAACTGTTACTCTGTGGAAATAGTCCGGAGGGGAACAAATCAGAACCTCTCCTACTCTCCGGACAGAAACTCAAGACATTTGCGAAACTTGAGCCACTAATTCATACTTCTGTGTCATTTTCATCACTGGCCATCGGCCACATTTTGTCCACGAACTGTCGGCCCATCCTGTATTTTGAGAACTTTAAACATTATCGAATAGCCGAAGAGCGGCTGGATAGGACCAGACATCGGGCCTGCGCTGTATATTTCGACGATGACCAGTGGAATAGTGAAGTAGCACCAAACGTCTCTTACCTTAACTTCTCCATCTCGCTTCCCCTTCTGCCACGACCAAACCGACAGCGTGTGCTTCAACGACTCCTCAACCACTGCCAAAAGTGCGCCAGAATCGGTTTTCGAGAACGCCACGTGGCAAACTCCCTTCTCGAATCCGTTCAGAATCATTAACGTCGTCAACTTGACCGTATCCCATATTCTGACGTGGGCTTCGGAGTTTTCAGCCTCCAACTGCTTGATGAGGTCTTCTGAAGATTCCACCGGAGACGTGTGCTCCGTTTTCAGCGCTTTCTCCACAGAATGACACGTGGATTGACCGGAAGCGATGAGGATCTTGTTCGGATGGAGGGCAATGCTGGAATGTTTCGATTTGCGAGTAGGAAAACCTTCTGAACAATACCACTTGACGTCGCTCGTGTGTCCGTGATAGATCCTCTGATCTCTATTCTCCCCAGTTATATTCATCAAAATAACCAAATTCGCCGAGAAAAAGACTAATTCCCCGGTCGGCAACATCTCAATATTCGATCGGACGTCTTTTCCACGATAACCTGAAAATTGGGGGCATGTGTTGGAAAAAGACGGCGGTTCTTACTGTAGACATGTTTCAGAGTAGCCTTGACACTTGGAGGCTCCTGTTCGGCAGTAGGCTCCATGTTTTCTGAAAGTTTATCATCAGCACTTCTTTTTAATAATATTTTGTGCTCAAAAACGTTTGCTTACCATAACCCGTCGGAACTGGCACTTGCACTGATTTTCCCGAAATAAAAATAGGAAGATGGCCACTTCCAGAAGAGAATTGACACTGTCTGGGGTTTCTTCTGCAAATGAATTCGATAGAAATAAATTTAGAAAAAGGAGAAATGAGTGGGAAAACATGCAAAAACACACCGCAAAACGGAAGGATTGACAGTGTTTCGGGAGACAATCGAGCACAGTGACAGGAGAGAAGGACTCGATTGACGGTGGGTGCTGAAAGAAAGAAGACGCATGCAAATGTATATGAGAACAGATGAGACTACAAACTACAATCGGGGGGAGTTCAGGCAGTGCTCAAACAAACACATCACTCGGCAACAACTTACGTCGACAGCCTCCGCACACTGTTCACAATCGGATTCATCGTAATCGTCGTCGCACTCGTCGACGCTTCAGAAGACGTCGACAGCCGCCGGAATCGCTCCGAATCCTTGACATCGTGGCTAGAGACCCACTTCCTCATCGGAGATCCTCTTGCTGATTTGCCGACTGATACGTTGATCATATCACTGCCACGTGTCGGCGGACGACGTGGCGTTGATCCATCGTGATGACGGGGCAGTGGAGGCGGTGGAACGACTGATGGAGACATTGAATAGGTGCTCTTGGAGCCCGAGATTCGAGAAGAGACCGAGCGGGGCACTAGAAATGAAAATTGGTTAATTGGATAATAGAGAGATCAGAAAATCGATAGGGTCAACGCTAAGGTGGATTTCTGGACTTCGTTAATATTTCGACAGAAATGCAAAATGAATCAAAAATTGGAGAGAATTCAATGTTGGAATACTAGAATAGTAGTTTCCACATTTTTGTTTTTCTCTAACTTACTCGAAAATTGCGCATTAATGCCTTCTTGGTGCTGCTTAGACTACAAACTACAATTTCTCGTGCTGCTCATTGCCAGAGAAGACGCAGAGAAGCAGAGCGAAGTGTTGTGAATTCCGACGCTCTCGAAACCGAGCGGCACAGTTTCGGAGCATTCCAATGCACATTGTACATTTTTTCGCTCTCGGAACCCCGTGGGAATAGAGATTTTTGAAAAAAAGAGCACTGGTGCCGCGGGGGACGTTGCACGAGAAATCGGCTCTCACAACCTGACGTCGTTGAGTACCCGTTCACTACTTTTGATGGATTTTGTACCACCTCAAAATTCAGAAATCTCATTTGAGACTGCCAGTCTGCTCAAATTGTTTCTCTGAAGTTCATATATTTTCGCGCAAAAAGATGTTTAAATTACGTGAACGAGCAGTTTCCAGCCGAAAACGACCGCCCGTTCGAAGCAACACTTCCGCGTGGAGAGCTGTTTTCAGCTATTACGACATGAGCTTCTGCTACTGCAACTGCCATTTCCGTCAGTATCAATCTGCCGTCGACGTGATAACGATCGACGATTCGGACGACGAACTCGTCGTTGTGGTGGAGGAGGTGAGCACTCAGGTTTCGAAACTTTTCACTATCATTGGTCACAGAATCATAAAGTGAGCGTTCAATGCAATCGTGCTTTGTTTCAGAAGGATGAAAAGAAAGAGCTGACGTGGGGACAGGAATGGGCGGAGAAGAGCGAGAAAAAGAAAAACGAGAAGAGCGAGATTCTCGCTCGCTGCGAGAAGAAGAGAGCAAGCGAACAGAACGTCGTCTTGTCGGAACGGCCGCTGACGAAGAGGCAGAAAAATAAGGTGAGGATCTAGCTTTCGAAGATTTCCTAATCAACGATAATTCAGATGAACAAAGAGAGACGGGCGAAAAGGGAAAAGGAGCGGTATGCGAAAAAGAAAGCAGAAAAATTGGCCAGTCAAGGGACACCAGAACCAGGAACACTTGGAGTAGATGCACCGACTGAGAGATCGGCTCCGACTTTAGAGGAGCTCTTGCGCCAAATATCATAGTGTGTTGTTTTTTGTTGACTGTTAAATAATGAAATAAACTTTTTTTTCGAGAAAACTTGTGGAGAAATCGTTACTTTTTATGATTGTTTTTGAATTATGGCATCGACTTAAAAATAACGAACTCGATTGATCGAGTTTCAATCGGATATCTGCAGAAAACATAATGGAATTCTCCAAAACAAACGATTTTCGAAATGTATTCCAAAAAGATTTGGTGCTGCATAGACTACAAACTACAAAGTTTGTTGCTGCTAGCTGGCGGTACCTAGAGACGCAGAGAAAGAGAGCGAAATGCTTGAGAGTTTTGGCGCTGCTCAGTTTCATCAATGGGAAAAAAAGGAAATGTGCTTTCAGCATAATGATGATTTCGAGTGGGCGCCAACTTTTATAATTCCATACTAGTTCAATTTGAAACAGTTTGAGCGCACTCGGAGCACAACGTTCCTTGTTTTCAGAAACAGAGAAAAGAGAACGAATGCGATGAAATGGCGAAACGCGCGGGAGCCGAAAAATGAGAACAAGAGGAAAGGCAAGGCGGCGGATGTGCAATTGGCAGAGAACGCGGCAATCAATACAGTCAAAGAAGAGGGGCCATGGACGGGACACCCAACTGTCCATTTCATACACAACAGGACACGTTGATCTGTCAATTAGGGGCCAGACTACAAACTACACTAAATGGTGCTGCTCGGAAGAAGAGTGTTCCGACGGGCCAATGAAGTTCAGGCATTTCGCAAGTGTTCACACTCTAAAGATCCCAATACTGGGTGCCTGAAGATGGGCTCCTGTTCAGCGAAAGGAGAGTTAAGAACTTTCAAAGGAGCTGGAAACAAGTTAATAGACTTCGGGTCAGAGTTGCACAGAAGTGAAATGAAATTTTTCCGTAACAAAGAGACAGAAGACGAACGACGGAACTCTCTCTCTCTCTCCCATTCTCAATTTAATCTGTTTTTTTGGTCATTTCGAACTTGGAACATCATCCAACTCACCAACGGGTGAAAAATGTCAAAAAACGTAGCAGGAAAGGAGTTGAGAGCTCCCAAAGTTCCCGAATATCTCAAATTTCCCTGTCGGAAACTCACATGAATTATAACTCATTTCGGCAGTTCTCTCCCTTATTTCCAAGTTCTGAAGCCTTCTCAATATTTCCACTGTTGAGCTCTGGAGCAGCATCTGAATAGTTTCAGAAGAGTTAGGGAGCTCCAGAAGTCCTGCAACTCACAATCTCATTCCGCTGAGCCATTACAATCTTCTCGAGCTCCTCGACTCTTCCACGTAGACGCTCATTGTCGGAGAGCACCAATTCGTCTGAAAATTGACCATTTCCTAGAAAAAGCCACAATAGTTGTGTTCGAAATCTTGTTTTCCCGCAATTTCTTCACTAAAACTTACAAAAATTGAGCCCCCGCGGCTGTTGGATTCGAGAAGTGCAAAAACCGGGTACATTGAACATTCTAAACAGGAAACAATGGAGCTCTTCCGAAGAGGTTCCCGAGGGAGATGAGGGAATGAGAATGGGAGGGAAAGTGATATCAAGTATGCATTGGAATCCACCGAAACTGTGATGGGGGCGAAGGAGAGGAGGAAGAGTTCATCGCCGATTCATGGGGATTCTCTAATTCTTTGCGAAGCAACGGAAAGAGATGTTCCAGGGTTCTGAAGAGTTCAAGTCAAGTTTTGGTGCTGCCTACTGAGATTGGAAACATCTAAAAGGTAGTTCAGTGGTTGGCAAGGGATATAAAGTGTTTCGACTGAAAATGACAACAAATGGTGCTGCTAATGTAAATCAGAACAGTGCGGATAATGAATAACAATTTGAAATGATGTTGACTAATGAATTGAGAAGAGAATCGCTTGCTAAGAGTCTGAGGACAAAACAATGAATCACTAAGTTTCTTCGCCACTTGTGGGTGTTAGGAACAAACGAGAAACTATGTGGAGGTTACCAGTCGACTAGACATTTGATATGGATCATTTTTCCAATTGACTATGTTCCTTTATCTAGCACACTTTTCGAGATATTCTGCATTTATTGAATGTTGATGGTGCTGCTAACGCTACAAACTATAAACTTTGGTGCTACTTGTTGGGGATATAGCCTCAAAAACGGAAGGCTTTTGAAAGTCAAGAGTACACAAAATTGCTCAAAAAGCCATAGAAAAGAGGCCGAGAAATGGGGGAAAACGGAGAAAATTGGCTTGCATACCTACCTTCGTCTCCGACCTGCTCGAACTCCTCCTCCGGCACCACGTCCGATATAATTGATGCCGATGACCACCCGTTGCTTATCGACATTTTTGGGATGCTGGAAAGAGAATGGAGTGGAAATTGGAGAGGAAAGGAGGAGGAAAAGGAGGAAAGTGAAGAGGAAAGAGGAAGGAAAATGGGAGGAAACAGGAGGAATACGAGAGGAAAGAATGGCTCATTTCGTTGGAGAACCCATAGAAAAGTCGTAATATATATGTTTTTTATTGTTAGTGTTTCCTATTTTTATGAGAGCACCGAGTTGAAAGATCAGAAGGGCGGGAATTGAGAGAGTAGCCAGGATATATGTAAGGAAGTACGGAATGAATACACGGATAGAGAAGGGATAGCATATCAAAGATCAGCCCCATGGAAATTCCTTGAATTTTCGAGTGAACATGCGTGGAATTTGATAAAAACGGAAGCGGAATGAGGAAAAGAAACTAATTGATGATGACATGAAAATACGAGAGAATACGAGAGAAAGAGAGAACACACACCCTCCGAGAAAAGGGAACAATTCCGAACGCATGACTAATTTGAAGGAACGCCGAATCGCCGCGAGGGGATGCTTCTCTAAAATTTCACACGAGAGTCGGTGCTGCTTGCCGACTACAAACTACAGAATTTGGTGCTGCTAGATGAAACACCTCAACATTTTTGCGAAGTACCACGATTTTCGGTGAACTTTGGTGCTGCTAGCTGATACACCCAATAAAGAAACACCCAGAGAAATATTTTACCGAAAGTGGTTTTGATAGCGATTCAGACATCGCGGGTATCTGGGAGTAATGCTTGAAGAAAAACGGATTGGAGCTTGGTGCTGCTTAGACTACAAACTACACTTTGTGGTGCTGCTCTTCATTTGTGTGGAAAACCCAACCATACTAATGTAGTTGTTTCAGCACTATTATCACATGATCATAATCAGTATACGACTGACTATAAATCGGAAAAAAGAAAAACGATGAACAACAAATCGCAACAAAAACTCATGAAACGATAGGAATTGTTGGTTTTTTGATAAGAGAAATCGAAAGTTTCAATTGAAAATAAAACGACTTTTGTCAGGGGAGAGACGCAGACGACAGAGAAAAACAGCGAATGCGGTGGTTTCTGAGCTTCTGGAGGAAGATGGTGCTGCTTAGACTACAAACTACAAGTTGGTGAGCTGCTCAAGCGACAAGGAGTGCGGCTGCTGCCAGACTACAAACTACATTATCTGGTGCTGCCGTCGCAATTCCTAGTGCTGCGTCGACAGTCGTACAAGTTTAGTAAAGCGGCAGAGTGACAAAGAATGCCTTTCTCTATTCATAATGATCTGCCCATTTATTCTCCCGTTTTCATTCTTATTATTATTATTATGCGTAACACTTGCCTCCAACTTTTCCCTCTTCCTCTCTTTCTCTGCAGTCTCTCACTCCCACACACTCTCTCTCGTCATGACAACTGTTCGCGGGGCGCGCAAAGGGGACGAATATATCTGTGTTTCGCCATCTCATTCTTCATATTATTGTTATATTCACTGAATGATGGATCAAATCGCGATTGGATTTCGATGAGATCAGACGAATTTCCAATTTCACGTTCTGGACGTGAAGAGAGATGGAGGGTTAAGAGAAACAGAGAGAAGCTATACAGGGGATGAGAAGTTGCAGAAACTGTTGCAAAAATTGATGAAAAATGATGTAAAGTGGAGGAGAAATGTTACCGGAAACGGATAGAGGGGGAGAATAGAAGAACGAAAGAGAAAAAGAAAGAAAGAAAAAAAAGATATTGAAAGAGAGAGAATTGGAGGGGAACAGGTGGCGAATTGAGGGGAAAAGTGGGGGCACAGAGGATGAGAAAACATGGAGAAGAGAACACATAAACACACGAAAATTGGATGCACCGATGTGCTCACTTTGGCGCTGCTTAGACTACAAACTACACGAAATGGTGCTGCGTGAGAGGAAAGTGTTCCGAGTAATCGCCGCAAATGTTTTTCAGAAAAAAGAGACATTGAAAAAAAAATTTGAAGACTACACAACAATGATTCCCCTTTCTATTATTCCAACATATAATAGAAAGCACTTGAATTCTCTCCATTTTTTGATTCATTTTGAATTTCCGACGAAATACTGACAAAGTCCAAAAATCACCTTGGTGTTGACCTAGTTCCAGAATTTTGTGGTCTTAGCCAATTGTAAGTTGAGGTGTTTGTACCAAATGAAGACGTTTCCCAACTTTTTAGGTCATGTTTCCCATATTTATTCCTCGAAAAAGTCAAATTTAAACTTTGAACAGTAATTAGGTGACTTTGATGACGTGATAGAGAAAAGTTGTCAACTGCAAAAATGTTCGTCTGTGTCACATCTATACTCTTGATTTTTTACAGAATTTTACGTCTTCTCGTTTCAGAATTATAAGAAGTTTTTCTAGAAATGAACATTTCCTACTGATTCTACGAAATAAGGACTTATTTTTCAAGTCTCACTAGTGTCCTTTCTGTGATAAGAGTAAGGGTGGACCCTCCATAAAATGATGGATAAAGACTTGTCGGAAGACCCGACGGAAAAGCGGAAACACGTCGGAAGACACCGGAACTCGAAAGAAAATGCGGTACTGCGCGAAAGGCGAAAAATGAAAACAAGAGGAAAGGCAAGGCGGCGGATGTGCAATTGGCAGAGAACGCGGCAATCAATACAGTCAAAGAAGAGCGGCCATGGACGGGACACCCAACTGTCCACTTCATACACAACAGGACACATTGATCTGTCAATTAGGGACCAGACTACAAACTACACTAAATGGTGCTGCTCGGGTGTTTTTAGAGCTGCTGAGAATGCATAAATGTGTATAAACTGAACCCACCTTGTCCAATGAATCAGGCTTTTCCGTTGCAAAAAGACAATTGATGATTCAGAGCCTCGGATGAGCTTCAAATTTGAACATTTTTCTGAAACTGGATTATTAATTTTCATAAGTGAACTTGTTTTAAGACATTTCAAAGATCACAATCAACTTTGATTAAATGGGAAAGACAAATAAAACATTTTAGTTATAAAACGTTTATTATTCGAATTTATCATGGAATAGGCACCCGATTCATTGGTTTAGGATTTTTCTCGATTAATCCGAGGCTCTTCGCAATGTTTTCGAGAATGTTCGAGTTCTGACGATGTTGATAAGCCAACTCTTTAGAAGGCGTCAGGTGGACTCGACGGAGCTTCTGGAATTTCAGCCAATTTCCGAAGATCCACGTAATTGATTTTCTGCTCACCTTCTCCACTTTTCCCTGTTTCTGCTTGCGTCGTAGTCGTTTCGGAGAGCGTCGCACTTCACGAGAAACCACTTTCTTCTCGCTTTCCCTCGCAATCTCCTTCTCCACTTTGAACGCCTTCTCGCCCTCATCCAGGTTCACAAAGTCTTCGGCGGTCTGAAAAACAGTGATTTCATTATCAAATTGATAAGGAAACGATGTCAATTTATAGATACATTTGTTTTAATCATTTCCCTAGTCGATGGAATATCGATATCTTTTATGGTTCTGGAGATATTTTCAGTTTTCTAAAGACTACATACGCGCTTCCTTTTGGTGCTGCTTAGACTACAAACTACATATATTGGTGCTGCCGAAACGCTCATCTACTCACCGAGAACACTCTAAACGCCGGATGTCGCTGTCCGGTGACTCTCTTCACCTTCACCACCCTCCTCCGCTTCGTCGTTCCCTCTGCTCTCGTCTTCTTCACCACTTCTCCATCGGATATCAGTGACGTCTTCTGGTGACTGTCTCCCATCACACGTGGCAATTTGGGAATCGTCGGTAGCTGAGCTCTCGGGGGCGCGAAAAGCGCAGGACGTGTGATCGCCTTCTGTTGTTGCTCCTCCTCGCCGTCGTCGATAAATTCACTCTCTTCGGCTTCCGAGACTTCTGGACTCACTTCTGTCGTCACTTCAGAAGGCGTCGGAACTTCTGAATCCTGTGAAACGACAGAAGCCTCTTGAGCAACGGCCGGCACTTCAGAGAACCCGGGGCTCTCCACCGATTGCTCCGAATTCTCCTCCGATATCGCCACCTCACTCGGCGCCACTGCGAACTTCCTCACTTCGCCGTCTTCCTGAGCGAACGACGACACGATCTGCTTCTTCTGATAGTCGTTCCGAAGCTCCTCGAGAGTCGGAAGCCCTGAAGCGGCGAGCGCCGACGCCTTCTGAGGGGTTCGTCGGATTTCGGGCCTCGGGGGAATCGTGGGTCCTTGGAGGGCAATCGGAGCAATTGGAGCATTCTGAGCCTGCGCTTGGGCCTCCAGTGCTACGTAGGCAGAGTTTTCAGCCACCTCGATCGCCTTTTTCATCATCTCTTCGCATTTGCAAGACTGTAAATTTGATTATTTTAACGGTTTTTGAAGCAGTAATTGGTGCTGCTCAAACTACAAACTACACTTCTTGGTGCTGCTCTTACCTCACTCGCCGAATCGACGCCCTTCAATCCCGCCTCTCCGGTCTCTCCTCGTTTTCCGTACATTCCGGGCGGTCCCTGAATTCCGGGCTCTCCGGAAATTCCGGGTAATCCAATCGGTCCCGGTGTGTTGTTATTCGTGCCGTCCTCTCCCGGCTGTCCGTCCGGTCCTGATTTTCCGGGCGGTCCTTTCGGTCCACGAGTGTTGAGCAGCACCACGCCGTCCTGTCCTTGTCCTCCCGGATGTCCCCGCGCGCCCATCTGTCCCTGCTTTCCGGGACTACCGTATCCTCCCGGCGCTCCCGGCTGTCCGTTCTTCCCATTCGGTCCAGGGATTCCGGGTGCTCCGAAGAGCCCCGGTTTGCCGAGAGGTCCCGCTTGACCCGGTTTTCCGTCGGGGCCTGCCGGACACGAGATACAGTATCCGGGGAAGGACGGAGTCAATTCATCCATCGCGTCCTGTCCCACCAATCCATCGTTTCCATCGATTCCGTTCTCTCCGGGAACTCCGCGAGCTCCAGGGGGTCCCGGGAGTCCAGGTGGGCACCGATTCTCCTCAAGGGGACACATGGGAAGTCCCCCGGAAGAGCCGGCACTGCTCGCTGCTCCACCTGGTGATCCAGAAATTGCTCCGGAATGCAGCGGTAAGTGCAAAGTAGGAGGAGGCGGTGTATCAGAGAGTCCGACGGATT
The DNA here is from genome assembly GCA_963932285.1 of Caenorhabditis macrosperma. Taxonomy (NCBI): domain Eukaryota; kingdom Metazoa; phylum Nematoda; class Chromadorea; order Rhabditida; family Rhabditidae; genus Caenorhabditis; species Caenorhabditis macrosperma. The sequence goes on from OZ010619.1 coordinate 16,423,936, forward strand.
CCGCTTCCGCGTCAGAAGCGTCAGAAGCGGACGACGTCAGCGGTTCGGAATCCTCGTATTCTGACTCCATGTCATAATCCGTTGTCGGCGACGGAACCTCTCGAGCCAATTTTCGCAGCTCGTCGCTAAATTTAGACTTTTGCTGGATTGTAGGCGCAGCAGCATTCGTTGGCACATTGGCTGTACTCCCGGAAAGCGGAAGACGCGCGTGATGCGTCCGCGCGGCATCCGCGTGCGGTTGATGGTCTGCTGGGCCGACGGACATGTTATCAGCGACCATTCTGCAAAGAGTACAGTAATAGAGAAGAGCTCATAGAGCACGGAACAGATATTGATAAAAATTGGCTCTCGAGCGAAAACATTGGAATGCACACTGTAAAAGTGCTCCTCTCAAATTACCTCTCAAAAAACTGAATTTTATCAAAGAATGCAACTCACGTCTTCACGGCCTCTCTCTGTTTTCGAATGGACGACGGTCGAATGAGGGCCAACTTCTCGTAGGAATTCTCAAAAACGCCCAACGCCTCCCTCATTTCCGCATCGAATTCGTCTCGAATCGCGTCGATTTCGGAGAATAAAAAGGGCAGAAAGAGAATTTGACACGAGACTGTTATCACGGCCAACGTCACTCCGACCACTACATAGTTCTCCATTGCCAATCGAGTTGACATGGTTTAGGGAGAGAATCAGTGGGAAACCACAGAGCTTTTGGAATTTTTGCAAAGTTCGTGAGGTTTTATAATGAATTCGTCTCCGGAAACAACAACCAGTCGCATGCTTTGACCTACTTTGATGAGGATCTCGCGAAGGAGAAATTTAGTGAAAACGAGTGAAAATCAGATAAAGATCTCAACCGAAAACCGGTTATCCTTGAGAAAAATGAGAAAAAAATAACTTGTGCTCCAAGAAAAAAGAATTTGCCGCCAGCAGGGGTCGAACCTGCGACCTTGGGCTTATTAGACCCACGCTCTAACCGACTGAGCTATGGCGGCCATGTTGCGGCGCCCCTGGAAGCGCCTACTCATGATCAGTGACAGCGCGTGTTAAGAACCTGGACAGGTGGCAGCACACTGAACAAATACAAGGACAAGAAAAAAACAGAAAAAATGTATCGAATTCTTGTTTTACACGTTACAAACATTGATGGACCGCACAACCACTACCGCTCTCTGCATTCCTTCGAGTTTCCAAAGATGATTTTCCAGAGACCCAGTTGTTCACCATGTTCCAGATTCAACAGTTCCAACGTGCCAACGTCGAATTTCTGCAGAACTTTTCTTAATTCGGGCTACAAACTATAAACTACGGAAGCCGATCAATTCTCAATCTGCAGCATCAGTTTACCTATGTATCACCACACCCACACTTTTCTTTTTCTCATTCACTTCTTCGTGAAGTACTACTAGACACAGGAGAGACGCAGAGAAAGAGGCAAAACCGTTTGGCGCTGCTTAGACTACAAACTACAAGAATAGATTTCATTGCTTTCTGAAAAGCATTCCGCAAAACATTTCGCGCTCCGTAATTTGCTACACGCTAATGAAAAAGAAAACTCTCAAAATGATACAGTTGTGGGGACACACACAGAGCTGCGACCAGGTACTCAGGTGTTCATTTGCCGGTAAAATGCCGGTGGCAAGAGATGCCAGGCAATTGCCAGTGGCAAACACGGGTTGCCGGCTAACGGCAGCGGCAAATCACGAAATCTCGCCGGTGGCGGGGAATGGCAGCTTTGCCAGTCACCGGCGAGCGGCAAATCGGGGTGCCAGTGGCGAATCAGTGGCGACAGTGCTGCCGCTCATTTGCCAGTGGCGCGGCAAGGGGGGATGCAATCGCGCTCCGCCGCACATCACGCTTTTTGATTTTTCGCAAAACCGGGCGGGGCCCATATTCCGGCTATTCCCTATTTCTAGTGATTAATTTACGACAAGTATCAATGAAGATTAAAAGGAGACGTCTCGCCGAAAGAGGTATGATAAAAAAAAGCATAATTTAAGTAGTTTTAACAATTTGTTTTAGAATCGAAAATAAGACGCATCACCGCGTTCATTCGGAGCACAGAAAACGACGACATAATTGATGAATGGGTGGCGGAGGATGCGAGGACACCCTACGAAGATGCTCCAGACGGGTCCGACAGTACGGCAGAAGAAGATCCACGTGGTACACCTCAACCGGACCACGACTTCTGCGTAGACTTCGAAGATCTTGCCGAAGACGAGCTGTGGAATAAGATGATTTGCGAAAAATCAAATGAGCGTCGTAAGAATTTAACAGTGTGTACAATAATATTAACTTCTATGACACAGGAAAGCTGGTGATGGTCTGTGGTCTGTTTGTACTGGAGAACTCTCTTTCGAGGAGAGCGACGGAAAGAATGTGGAATCTAATGGAAATGGTAACGGACGGAACTCCCCAATGCACGGTATGTGACCATACAGTTTTGAAATAGATGGCTTGCGGCGCCACACTGTTATCAATGGAAAGTGGGCGAGACACGTGAGTTTCTACCATTTGTGTTCATACCTCTACCGATTTTCGTTTTAGGATTCAGTTCTCGTGACGGGAGTTTCCCGAAAACGACGCCTGCATGATACGCTAGCTGATCCGACTGTCACCACCCCACCATCAGTACCTGTTGCCGAATCCTCCACTCAACTCTCGCCGTTCGCTAATTTGATGGCAGAAGGTTCCGATAATTAAATTGCGATTACGATCGCCTACTGTTTTATTGTTTCGTTATGTTCTTCAGTTTTCCTTTTTTTGTTTTATTTTCGGGGGGTTCAATTGCCGGAAAAACGCCGGTGGCATTTTCAATTTGCCAGTCACCGGCGAGCGGCAAATCATCATCTGCCGGTCACCGGCGAGCAGCAAATCATCATCTGCCGGTCACCGGCGAGCGGCAAGGCAATATTCGCCGCCCACCGGCGAACGGCAGACAATCAGCAGCCGGGCGGCAAATTTTGGTTTGCCACCGGCATTTTACCGGCAAATGAACACCTGAGTAGTCAGACTACACACAACACCTGGGCATCGAGAAAGCGTGTGGACTGCACAAACTGCAGAATTGGGTCCTGCTTAAATTGACATTTATAGCTGCAGAGAGGAGTGCGGCGCTCCTGACCAAAATTAGGAGACGCATTTAAAGTGCTGCTTAGACTACAAACTATACAATTTTCGGTAACTCACCATCGCCGGAACGTGTCGATCGGAGACGTACGCCGATGGGACATCAATCCTGATGACACTCTCCGTGCACTGTTCCCCGTCATTCACCACTGCTCCACAGTAGTTGGGAATCGAGACGTACGGTTTGACACCGAACTGAAATGCATATTGTTCGGGTCTTGCTACGAAATGTACAGTACCCAGTCAGACGTCGACGCCTTCACCGAAAAGTATCCCGAGTCGTCAGTGAGCTCTTCGTTCATCAGAGAGTCGCTGGCAACTGGGAACGATCGAGTGCAAATAATAAATCGACTCACTATAGTTGTAATCCATCACTCGTACCATCTCCTTCGTATACGGAGCTTTCGAGCAGAGCAGTCGACCAGTTACGTGCACGGAGCCATCAGCGGCGGAGCACAAAACGGGGACGAAGAGCAGGAGAATTGCCAGCTGAAAATCAAAGGATTGACGGAGAAAAGGGATAATTCGGGATCGTTACCTGCATCATCTTCCACTCGATTTGATCCAATGAGTTCAAGAATTTTGAACTGATATTTCTCGAATCTTCCACCTTCCCCCTCATGACACTGCCACGTGGCAGGTTTTCAAATTTCAGGCTATCAGATTAGGGTACCAGGGCACGAAAGTTGGGAACTTGGAAATAAAAACTCAAAGTTTTCACGTGAAAAGGGAAGTTCAGGGTCCTGTTCGATTCTCGCAGCACCAAATTCTGTAGTTCGTAGCTTAGGCAGCACCATTTCTGTGTCCGCGACTTCTCCCCCGCGCGGCAACATCAGCAGCTCCAAATTTCGTAGTTTGTAGTCTAAGAAGTACTAGAAAAACAAAAAAAACACGGTTAACATTGCAAGAATTTATTGAAAGACAAGGGATAATAAATCGCTTTTCGAATCATTAACTGGTGTTCTTCCCACGAAGACGTCAATCCGCCAGATTGTTGAACTTCCGGTGACGGTAGTACCGTGGTTTTGTGGTCGGTGGGAGTGTTGAGTTGTTCAACACCTCGTAGACGGCGTCGACGGCGACGCCTCGGTCACGAGCGTTCAGTTTGAAGTCCACGTCTGGAATTATGATCCGTGGATAGAATCTAATTGTCATTCTAATGAGATAATCTCTTCTTGAAATGGATCTTGGAAACCGAGAGGGATAGAGAAATAGTGTCAGCCTACAGTAATCCTTCCTGTAGTTGCTCGAAACGTACCGTTCCACGGGGCGCTGGTGATGATAACATTGAATGCGGCGGAGAGGAGGATGAGCACAAAAAAGACGACCTTCATTCTGCAAACTGCACTATTATTTAGGTCACCTTCGGCAGGAGCTCAAAAACACAAGAATGCGTGAGAGTTGAGGGCGAGAGCCGACTAATCAGATTGTGCTCATTGGGCCTCAGTCATGTGCATATATACCTGATAATTCGCTGCATTCGTGACCTGAAAATCGTATAGAAAATGGGGGCGGAGCGTGAATGAGCACGTAAGAACATGCACTTTCGGGAGGTGAGAAATATGATTTCTGGTTCAATACTCAGTGAGTGAACTCTTGCAAAAACGGCTAAAAGTGCAACTATGGCTTACTCAAAAACAACTTTTTGGAGTGTGTGTGAGATCAGAAACTCTTACGCATGACTACCACAAATTGTTTACCTCAATCTTCAAATCCTTCTTCTCCGGACGGAGGGAAAGTGGGGGAGGGGGATTATACCAACTTGTGATCGGATTTCCAACAGATTATCACTGGACTCTGCAGAAAAACCATAATCATGGGAGGTTGATGATTGGAAATAATGGAAACATAGAAAACTTGGACAAGAAAATTGATTTGAAAAGCACAAAGAAACACGGAGAAATCGGAACAAAATGAGATCACTTGAAAATGAAAAGGCCTGGCGCCACTGATCATCAGTATGCGCTTCCAGGCGCGCCGCGACATGGCCGCCATAGCTCAGTCGGTTAGAGCGTGGGTCTAATAAGCCCAAGGTCGCAGGTTCGACCCCTGCTGGCGGCAAATTGTTTTTTCCCCGAGCTCTTTCTGGACTTTTCAACTGAATGTGTGTTAAAAAACGAATCGTAGAAAACGAATCATTTTTTTCTAACAATCCTGAAGTTTATCAGAGCCATTCAATCATACTGTAAATTCTTGGTAAGTTTGACTTTTAAAAAAAATTATTTCCACTCTTCTGAAGGCTTACTGCTGTTTCTTGGAGCTTCAAATTTTCAAATTTTTTAAATAGAAAACCTTCAAAATTAATTTTCGAACGATTTTTAAAAAAATTCATGCCCTAAATTCAAGACCATTGCCCCGAAAAATACGGGGAAGATGGCGTTCAAAATGCGTTTTTGGGAGGACTCCGCCAATCGGACCTGCGTGCGGCGGAGTTGCAAAATTTCACGCGGCGGTTGCGAAAGCGGCGTGGCCCACGTTTCAGGATTGCTGATTGGTGGCCGAACCCGGAAAAATGCTGCAAAAATTTACTACTAGACGCCGCCGCTGGTTCGCCGTGTTTGGTGCTGCTCAGAAACCCGCAAAAGATACGCGGAGAGAAAAAGGACAGTGCTGCGTGCAGTCGTTATCTGTTGAACCGCAAAACGTTAAAAGATGAAAGTGTTTGAATGCAAAGAAGTATAAAGGTTTCAAAATATTTTCCCCCTTTCTTCTTCGATATGCTTCTCTAGATTTGCAACTCTGAAACGGTGCCCATGTCACTGAAAGTTTCTAGACGTTCAAGGGATTTTCTAGTATTCCCGGGGCGCTTGATAGTGCTGCAAGAAGGCACCTTTGTGCTGTTTTCGATTCAAAGAAAACTTCATATTTTACCTCACACACTCTCCGCCCGCAATGTAGTGGATTCAAAGTCTGCGTGACCTGTTCCGGAACTCTAGAAACCTTTGAAATGTGTCTAACGTGGTGTACCGTAAGCGGAAAAGCATTTGGAATCAGCGCTGGCTTCGTTGGGTTAACCGGCAACCGACCGGAAAAGGGCATCAATGAACCAAGTGAGTCAATTTCTCCTCGAGAGATCATAGAATCAGCCGATGTTCCTAGGTACTCATCTTCATATATCTCGTGGTGCTCGTGGCGTTCTCGTCGGCGAATCAAGGAGCCGTTGACGTGCGCGGTCAACTCTTATGCCGCGGGAAACCGTATTCATCGGAAAAAGTCGAGATTTGGGAGAAGAACTGGCGTAAACAACAACGGTTTTCCGGGTCCGGAAGCTTCAATTTGTTGTTTCAGTGCTCAGCGACAATTTGGGAATCTCGGAAAAAACCGATCAAAGTGGATTTTTCTCGTTGAAGGCGTCGGTTTCGGACGCAGTAAGCAAGCAATGAGTAAAGTAATCGGGTTAATATGCAGATATTCACTCCTCGCGTCTACTTCTATTTCCCCAACTTTTGCGTTCGAGCCACTTCTCCGTGGTGGATGGACTGCGGATACACTGCAAGAATCGAACTCCCACCGGCTTACGTCTCGGAGGGAAATATTCCGAAAATGGTAAGAAATTGCAAAGGATTCAATGCTCAGCACTCGAGGCCCTCTCTAATGCTGCAGGGATTTTGTGATTGTTACTATTAGAAGAAAATATCATTTCCTACCTTACAGACGTTCGACGTGGGTACAATCGAGCTCTCCGACTTGAAAACGAGTCAGATCGGTCTCGGGAAAGTTGTCTACGTGTTGTTCGACCACATGGAATGCAGATGAGGAATGAGATCTCGGGACGACGAATGAATCTATTCGATTCGTGACCACGGTTCAACACTTCTTTTAAACGCTTCAAATATCATATGCAGTTTCTTTTGACTAGTGAAATGTCATCGATTTGATGATCGAAAAGTTAGTTTTTGTGTGAAAGCAGTTTTTCTAGCAGACTCTATATGACTCTAGTACGCCCACGCGCGCGGAACAACTTTCTGAGTTTCTAACTCGGCTCTCGAGGCCATTCCGCAACATTTGAAAACAGATTCGGACACCCGTATCGAAATCTATCGGATGGGATAGATCCCATTTCAAAATCTCACGGCACTTTACACACTTCCCTTGTCAGTCATTTAGAGCGTGGGCATAATAGGCTCACGATCGCAGGTTTGACTTCTGCTGGCGGCAAACTCTTTTCTGAATCTAATCTCTGGCAAGACTCCTTTCTGATGGCGAAAAGCGGAGCGAATTCTAAATTATTGTCTCTCAAGTGCCGGTGTGAAACGAATGAGGTTTTCCAATTCAATAAATTGTTATTCTTCATCGTTTCAGTTCTTGGGTATTATTTGGGAAAACCGAGAAATCGGATTTTTTTTTCAATTAAAGCTTCCGTTTCTGACTGGGCAACGGCCTAGGCACACAAGGTAATAGCCGGCGGACTCATTCCAGTTCTTTACTTCCGATATCTACTTCCCCAACTACTGTGTTCATGTTCAGGCTCCTTCTTATCTACAGTGTCCCTAAACCGCCAAAATCAAGATTCCAGACGCGTATGTATACAAAGGAAATATTCCAAATGGTGAGCACGGCCAACAGAATCGAAAAAACCTGTTGTACGTAAACGCATAGCTTCTCTGCGTCTCTTTCTTCGCTTTGGTGCTGCATAAACTACATTTCTCGCTGCCGCAAAAATATTCGTCGAGTTGCAGACGTTTGATCTGAGCGATTTAGAGCTAGAAACACTGGAAACTAAACAAATGGGTCTCGGAAGACGCTACTTCTGGCAACAAGAGTGCAGAGATATCTAATGCAAAGATGATTTGAGAGCACGGACTTCCCGAGCTATTAATCAAAATGTTCAATAATTAACTGCTCAAAACATATTCATAAAATGCATTTTTCGCGAGTTCAGTTGAAATGTATTCTCCCTTAAAAAGAGTGTGGCACATAATTTTCCTCGAGTGCTCAAAAGTTGTTCTTTATATTTATAATCTAGCGAACCTGAAACTGATCCGAAAAAAATTAAAAATTATATTTAGCCGAAAAAAGGCTTCCTAATTTTGAAAAAGTTCGATCAGACATCGTACCTGTTTCTCTCAAGTTCAAGAATAAGATAATTAGCTGCAGAAAAAAACGAAGGGATGAATCGCTCTTTTCACCGCGATAACTGTTCATGCGGGCAGGTGTAGATCAAACAAATAAATAGACGCGAAAAGGGAAACATCATGGCTATCGCAAATTGTAGGTCTAGGATTTTAACATATTCCGGAGAATGAACTGTTTCTTCACGCAGAAACAAAATGGAAGTGTAACTGAAAATAAATGTACATAAACATCAACAAACACTCAATTCCTAGAAAGATCAGCATGAAATTCTCAATCAGCTGATGCTACGCTCCTGTGTTTTAGCATGGGCTAACTCCAAACCAAAGGAAGCAGGTGGAAATGAGAATTTGCTTCCCCTGCTCTACGTTTGATTCTCACTCAACAACTGGCATTCTTCTCCAGAATGCCTGATATTCTAATTCTATTGATATTCAGTATTGTACGCCTACTTTCTCTTTTTTACAATATCTTATTACTTCTGGTTCTTCTTCATTCTGCTGATCGAAGTGAGTATCAAAAGTTGTTTATCTCGAGAGTGGCAGCGCCATAAATCGTAGTTTGTAGCATCAAATCGAAATTTTTTAGCCCGATTGCCCTTAGTGTACATCTACAACGTGCTCCTAGGAAATTCCGGTGAAATAATCACTGGATTTATAATTCATCTATATCCAATGATGCTCGATGACGAAGCTTATTCAGGTGTTTTCTTGTTCAATTCGAGAAATCTGGACGCTGGTGTATTACAGAATTTCGAAATTCCGTGGGAGCTATAATCACTTTGTCGAGCACATTTTCTTACGAGCACCCGATGTATTTGACGCTTTTGATGATTGTTCAGCGCATTTTTTGCGTAATTTCCTCGAAAAGTTGGATTTTTAGCGATGGGATGGTTTGGATTTATTGTGCATCAGTGGCAGTGAGTTAACTGATAACCATTTTAAAAATAGTTTCCCTTGAGGTTTTCTCTCTGATCTCCTTACTAATCCCGTTTTTCTCGAACTGCCGGATAAACGCCAACCAGCGTACTTCATCATTCGAGGCTGCTTGCGCACCTGATAGACACCCGGTGAGGCTTATTTTTGGAAATCGGGTCACAATTTTCACCTGTTCATTCATGACAGCTCATACGAATGCATTAATCGGAATGGACTATGCGAAAAGTGAATTACTATCTTTCAGATTACTCTCTTTCAAAATCGCTATCTTCTACTGATCCCCGTGGTTTCAATGATTTTAAACATTCTCTTGATAATCTACTTGTCCCTAAAAAAACGACACTTGGAGAGGTCGCTGAGTACGAATCGTATCGGCAGTGAGTGAGGTAACACGTGACTGACCGTAATCAACCTATTCGCAGTTGTCCGTCGAAACAATCAGCGGTCGCTGGCGAGTCAGAACTTTGAGACGACGTTGTTGGTCCAATCAGTTTCCACTACGACGTTTCTATTGGTCTACGAGTTGACCGGACTGTTCATCCGGTCGATTCCAGTGAGTCTCTGGAAAATTGTGATTTGTGTTAACGAAAACAGCGTCATAAACAGCACCAACCTTTCTCCAGGAACTCTACTCTCAACTGTCCCCCGAAACACGTCGTCTCATCTTCTACACTCGCACCACAACAGCGTCTCCACTTTGTTTCCTCGTCTATTTTGTGTGCACTCCGTCCGTCCGACGTCTTCTAGTCGATCACCTAACAGACGTCTACAAGGGTGTCACTTCTGGAACCACCACGTCAATCGGTCCCAGTACAGGGGTGATTACTTAATATCCAACGGAGGCAGTTCATATTTATTTACACATTTTCTAATTGAAGACAAAATCGGTTGTTTGGCAGGTCAAATAAAGCGGAAAATTGCAAGAAAAATACTTCAATTTCAAGTTATTCGGGTAAAATTTCTATATTTTTCTGTGGGTAATTTCTTATAGATTTTATGTGTTCTCATTCTTAAATCAGCAGTCTCTCTTTGCGTTCGTCAATGGTGCCGATGGCTTTGAGAAGTTCGGCGACTTCTTCAAAGTCTTTCCTGAATTAAAAAGGGTATTTACGATAACATTGGAGATATTTTGTACTTGTGAGTATGTGAATACACCACCGAGTCCCACATAATCTTTGCCAACTCATGATCGTCGTTTGTGTCGAGAATCACGTCCTGAAATAGTTGGATTTCTTTAAAAAACGATAATTTGTACTGATCAGAATAAAAAAGAGGCAAATTCTGAAATAATACCTTGAAAATGGGCGCATTGAGTCGGTAATAGGGTATTCCGAGTGAATGACACCACGATCGGCTTCGAGTGATCGGAGCGCCTTCCGTCGCGGTCGCTTGGTCGATAACGACGAGCGACAAATTTCGGATGCCTCGCAGAAGTCCCATCCAGTCATTCATCTCGAACACCGAGGGATCAACCGGACAAATTGGAGTCACGCCGGTGCCTACAGAAAGAACACATCCAACGTCGACCATTTTGTCGAATAGCTGAATGATGAACACATTTTGGGGATTCATATAATTCTTTAACCTGCTTCAATTGCTGAAACTCATTTTTAATAACACACCTTTTGTTTCTGGCAAGTCGTGTTCCAGAAGCAGATTTCGGACATCAAATCGAGCACTGGGTTGTTGGAAATCATTCCACCATCGATGTATTTTCCTTCTGAAGCCGAGAAGTAGGTGGGAGCGGCGCTGGAACGACGGCACGCTCTCCACATGTACAGATCTGGAAGCACAAGATTATTACGACATGTTGAATTTGGAAAACACCATCTGGATCGAGGAATCCCAAATCATTATTCTCTTTGTCTGATATCGGAAGACGGTAGTTTCGTGCCAAATCGAGCTGAACTGGAAATGTGTCGGCGCGGACTGTAGTGCAGAAAAATCTGTAGAATTTATTGGAAATGTTGCTTATTAAACGTTGCAGTGTACCTCGGATACTTGATATCCCCCATTTTCCGATCTGGACCGAACGATCGCTTGATGAATCCCTCGAGAACCTCTGTGTTGTAGGGTCGCGACCAGCAGTCGAAGAGTTGATCCTTGAACTGTAGATAGTAGCGTTGAGCATGTCTAAGTGAACCGCCCGTCATCAGCGTCGACATGATGTAGCTACCGGTGGAGGTGGCGCCGATCCAGTCGAAATAGTCGATGAGCGGACGGTCGAGGTACTCTTCCAGCGAAATGAGCATCTGAAGGAAAAATTAATTTTTAAGCAGCTTTATAAAGTTTTCGATTGAAAAATTAAATGATTTCTTCAATTCTTGTTTGGAAAGTAAACTTAGTGAACACTTTGCTGGAAACTTTATGACGGCCTCCAAACAAAAAATTGAACACAGACGAAGTTGGGATTTCCCTTCCTCTTCCTCATAAGTTTTAATTGTTTCGATATGCTCTTACCTGAACAGTAACCAATCCTCTTATGCCACCGCCATCGAGTCCTAGAACATTGATGACGTTCGACGTCTCCTTTTTCTCGAGCAGCTCCTTCAGTCGACTCTTGACTCGTTGCAACGCTTGCTCGTGTGGAAAGGCGCGTGTCTCGTTCCTCTCCGCATACGCCTCTTCGACCAGTTGCGTGTCCGGATCGAGAACGAACTCGTATGCGGCCGAGGCGGCCTGCTCACTAACGCCTATTTCGTTGACGGATCTCTCAGCACTTTGCTCTTCGGATGACGGTCCCATTTGTGCTTTGCAAGCTCCGATTCCCTGGTTGTGCATGCAACCGAAAGCGCAGCCGACAAATCCCGCGTCGCACGCGGGCGCATTGCAGATAATCAAAGCACGAACGAGATCCATCTTTGCTTCTCTGGAATAGAAAGAGTTTTAAAAAATTTAATTTCGACGCTCCGGGAGACTCACTTATCCGAGAGACGAGCGGCAATGTGCCGAGCCGTTTCTTTATAGCGATTTTTGATATCGGGCCGAGCGCCGAGACACAGAAGAATCCGCGCGATTTCAACGTTCCCCCTCTAGATGACGTAATTTAGGTCATGATTCAGATGTGGCTCTCTAAAATTCACCGTCACTGCAAAATGAAGCGGTGTGTTTCCGTTGATGTCCTGCGCGTCCTTGTCCACTCCGTAAGCGCATATCGTCATCACGAGGCCTAGTTCGTCTTTGGCGACGAACACGTGGAGAGGCGTCTGTTGGAACGAGTTGCGGGCTTCTGGATCGGTTTGCTCGTGCTGAATATTGGGAAATGTTTCGGGAATTCGAAAATGTTTAAACACACGAATTTCTCCATCAGCAAAATTAGAGAGCGTTTGTTCGTGGCACAGTGAATGACCGAGTTGCCGGTAGTCGTCTCTTTCTCAGCCAGTCCGTCTGGTTTCAATTCTAGAATTTTGCGCAGCGTGTTCTCATCTAACTTCCCACGCTTCAGAGCTCCAATAACCGGTGTGGCGGCTTGGGTTGATTCTGCCGAATTTATAGTGCCACCTAGAATGATGAGGTTGCTGAGTTTAGTACAGTAAACAGCTGAATCCCACCGAAGCCCCTCAAAATTGAGCAATTCACAATGCACGCGTTGGAGAGGGCAATATAAGCGGGTGAGTTGCCATTAGAATCGGCCTTGTTAAGCATCGTTGCGCACTTTTTCGTGTCCCACAGCAGTTTCAACATCTCGCCCGATGACGTGGCGGCCACGTGGAGCACGTTAGCTCCATCCGACGTCATGAAGTTAATATCGGCGTCATGGTCGAGCATCCACTTGACGGTTTCTATTCTGGAAAATAATTTCGTAAATTATTTTGGACAACTGGAATAAAAATGAATTGGTCCCTGCCTTCGGAAAACTACAGACCACTAGACACGTTGAACTCACTGCTCATTTTGAATAGCGATCATCAGCGGAGAAAGACCTTCCGGTTGAGCTATCATATTTAGCCTGCTCTCCATTTTGTGCTCTTTTAGATTCTCGAAAAATTCGATTAGTCCTATTTTTGCCGAGATGTGCACAGATTTCCATGTCATGTTGTCGCGAAGCTCGTTGAATATTAAATGAAGGTACTCTTTGATATTCACATCTGGAAAGAATGAATTAACGAAACATCGGTGGATTTTAAAAACACAAACCCTTCGGAAAGACCCGGAAGAGCTCCGGGTTCTCACGACACCGCTCACAAAGTGCCACGACATCGGCGAGCTAAATTTGACGATAATTTCCTCTTTTGTAAAAATATATTGATTTTGAAATCCACAAATTCCGATTGATTTGAAAAATAATGCCACTGGAAATGATTAAAACATACTTTATGACTCCTGAACAGAGACATAACGTATTTCTTGGATTTCGCATTGTAGAGAGTGATCGCCAAATGATACAACACTTTCGGTTTTGTCTCGTCGTCGGAACTAAGAAATGTGGGGTCATTTCCTGGAAAATTCGGTGTTACTCACCTTTTTTCCTTTTTTTCATTGTCTGTCAGCTCGTTCTGTGTCAATTTCTCTTCCCTTGATTTCTCGTGTTTGTGAGTTTTAGAAGGTGGCGACGTGATCACTTCAGAAAGCGTCTGCGAAAATTCCGAACTAACTGGGAATACCAGGGTGAGCTCACTTCAGTACTGGCGACCACCGAGAACTCCCCGTTGACTAGTTTGAATTTTTTCGGCGCCTCTAAACACGGGTGCACTTTCTTGTATTTGTCGAGTGACTCTTCTGGGAATTCGGCGATTTCCTCGAGGTCCTTGGGCGCCCATTGGTCGGCTCCCGTGTACGTCGGAGGCGACTTGCGGAGCAATTGCGATGGTTTTATTATTACACTGGTGAGACTTGACAGGAATCTGAAATTATCGAAATTTCAATTGTTTTCGAATTTTCGATTTTGCAGCTAAGAATAAATATTTATCATTTATAAATGAATGAAAATCGCAAAATACCCGGTTTTCCGACCTTGAACTTCTACTTCTATTGTAACTTCTGTGGCCATTGTGACTGATCAAACGACGCAAAAAATGACCCGATGAGTTGGATTTTCACATTCTCTATTGGTCGCGTCGGCTCGGAAAATTGTTCGAAAGGTTTTCACGTGAGAATATAATTTAGCGCGTGGAAAAAATATAGTGCGAACTGTAAAGGGCAAGTGAGCATAAATAGCAACTGCTTACCGGATCGATCCTTTGTCTTCACTTTCACTGTTGGGTTCTGATTCGTCCGAGTTGACTTTTTTCGCCTGGCTGCTTCCATCTTCACTCTCTTCTGAGCTTTTTCGCTTCAAGACAACCAGTTTGTGATCGGGGCCTGGAAGATCATGAAGAGTTTATAGGAAAACTAAGAATTGCTCAATTGCGACGCCTCTGAATATAACGCGTACGCATGCACGTAGGCGTCGCTTTTGGCGCGAAAACGTCTCTAACTGTCTGCGTTCTTTGACGTTCACGCGCTGACTCGCTCTTTTGTTGCAATGTGAATTTTTCGGGTCAATGTGTGCAAATTTCAGGCATGAATTTTTTTTAAAACGTCGGAAAATTAATTTTGAAGGGTTCCCTTTGAAAAAGTTTTCAAAATTTCCGAGAAAAACGCATAGTGGACTAGAAACAGGTGTCAGAAGGCGGAGTTTCAAAACGCAAATCGGGTCTGGATTATTCTCTAACACGTAGAGCCTGCTTCGCCGGAGGACACAGCGACTAGTGTGGACTCCACGATCGCGTCGAACTCATAATATTAGAATACGTTTGAGTCGGCATTACTACTGCGCCCGGCAGCACTGATTTGCGAATATTTGACGCATTTTTCCAGGTGACTCACTAATATCTATACTTCATCACTGATGCAACACCATTCTAGACTCACCGGCGACAATTGCTCCATCTGAGCCGGCAGATCTTCCAGACGACGACGATTCTTCGGATCCATTTCTACTGCTTGCTCCGGCGATCATTGTGACTACTGTGCCGAGCTTAAAATCTAGAAATGTATTAGGAACATACGAATATTCAAAAGCACTGCATTCTGTCCTATTTACTGAAACAGAATAACGCACACAAAAGTTGAATGAAAACAGGAACAAAGAACCAGAATAAGCGACCAATCACCAGCGTTGTTTATGTTTTTCCACAACCGAACGTTCGTCTGATTCTCTGCACTCTCTCGTTTCAGACGTGCTCTTTCTCTCACTCACCATTCTGTCCATTCCAACGAGAGTATCCTTCATGTGCTGCCAATTTAACTGTGTGAAAGCCATTTCGCACTGAAATTGGAAAGGAATCTGCGTAATTCGTTACAAAATTGAGAAATGAGGAGAAAAAAGAACATATGAATATTGCACGGCGCCCCGCGCGGGGCCGCATGAACAATTTTAAAAAATGTTGTGCGGTAGAGCTCATTTTCTGACCCCCCACTAATTTTATTTATTTTTAAATAGTACTGAAGAAGACTGAAAAATGTGTTTCCGGGTAATGTTTTGCAGATTTTTCACGCTCAATTGCGAGATATGTAAAAAATAATAAGTTTAAGCGCCAAATGGAGAAAATTGGTTGAAAATTGAAGGAGGAGTTTTAATTTGAAGTTTTGGCTTGAAAAACATGTTTGCGAATATTGACGATCGTGCGACTACACTTTTTTCAAATTTTCTGCGCTCAGAAGCTGCAGAATTAAATTACGCAACTTTTAAGAGGTACCTCGAGGTGAACAAAGTCATTTGGACAAAAACTGAGTGACTAGTTTACATATTAGTGATATGAAAATTTTAATCGTATTTTCGAAAAATCGTTTCCACGCTCCGGAAGTGCAAAAATCTGTTCAAACATGATGTAAACTTGGTTGAATGTGTATTTATTTAAAATCAGAGGATGCGAGAAATGACTTAGGAAAATAGAATTTAATCAGTTTTTTTTAGAATCTGATCAGTTTTCGGAGTCTTCTTCCTCAATCGTCTGCTCTCCTCGTTTTAGCATAATTGACGAGGGGCTCATGAACACGTTGGTAGTGTCGAGAAGACTGTCCCTCCGAACGAACGAGGTGACACGTCTCTTCTTTTTCGCCAGCGCGCAGTCATCGGCGTTCTCATCTGTTCCTTCAGAAGAGCTCAGCAATACAGTTAGTTCTGGTGGGGAAATCAAATCTTTTTCTTCCGGAAAGATCGGTTCAACGCGTTCCGGGACAGAAGCTGAAACATATACTCTTTTGTTTCATTTCTTTGTTGCTGAACAAACCTTCAGGGTCCACATGCTCTAGGCAAAGATTTTTGACCGCATCACATGCACTGTCGATCTCGACATCGCTCTCCTTCTTTATGCTACCCAACTCAGTCTTCTATAAATAACATGTTAATCAGAGAATCGAACAAAGTCAAACAAACCGAGTTTTGAGCAACTTCGCACATTTTTTCAGTGAAGGATACACCAATAACTGCACATTTCTCGCCGCTCGCAATTAGATTTTGGATTTTTGTGGATACTCCGCTCGTTGCGTTCGTCCTGTGGGCGTCAGACTTCGAAATGAATTCGGAGAACACATTCTGAACGAAAATATTGGATAAGTCACTATAGAACAGTATACGCTTAGTTGAGATTTGTCTTGTGACGCTGACTTCTTTGCTAATGCGATCGTTTTGTTGAATTCGTCGTCAATATGCTGCACAGATTTGTTCGAGTTGGCACGAACTTCATCGGCGTCGCACTGCTCGCTTATGGCATCTTCGTACGACTGAATGACAGTTTCGGCAGTGTCGAGATTGGAGAGAACGCTCTCTTGCGCTTCTTGGTCGGATATCACTTGCCTGAAAGCAGAAAACAAGCTAAAAACAACTTCTCACGGGGCTTACGTTTTATGAAAATCTTCGACGCGCCCAGACATCTTCTCGATCTGCAGAAGCATTGCTTTCATGTTCTCGGCCATCGCCGAGCAAGTCGCGGTCACATCTTCGACAACGACACTTCTTTGCTCATTCCGCTTTTCAACGCTCTCACAGACAACTCCTCGGATGTCTCCAAACAACGGCTTCACTTCATTCGCAATTTCGACGACACTCCGTTTGATCTCACTCAATCTGCTCATCAATTTTTCCTGCAGTTCCTCCGTTTTGTTGGCCATCTTCGAATGATGTTCGCTGATTAGTTTCTGAAAAATGAACATTATTTCAAATAGTCTTATATCGGCACGTACAAGGCTGGTATCCCATTGTTCGCGAATGCTTTCAGACAACGTATTAAGATTGCTCGCGGAATTTTTCTCAAGTTCAGTAGCAGCACGGAAGCATTCTTTTGTCATTGAGGAGAGATTTCTGGCATCGGAGCAGATCTCTTCGGATCGATTTTTCAGTTCTTGCGTAGGCAACTTCACGGCATTCGTAATTTGTTCCATTGTGGCAGCTCCTTTAGAACTCATCAACTCTGTCTGATCAGACATCTTGGAGACAAATGAATTCATCTGAAATTATGGTACATACCGGTGTTTTCACTTTCAAGAACTACGCACCTTTCGGACAAAACCTTGCACTACCGACTTGTTCATATCATCTGCTTTTTTCATCTGGTCGACCTTCCTCCAATAGCATCTCAGATCAGTTACCATTTCTTCGGCTGCTCCGTGGGTCGTCAGTAATTGATCGAATGACTGTAGCGATGTCGAATGCAATGTGCCCAGTGCGCGCATGTACTTGGACAGTTCATCCTTCGCATCGGCCAATTCTTTTTCTTTTTCGGCCATTTCTCGCAACCTTTCACGCAATCGATCCTCCAATTCGCCTTTTCTCTCGTACAGATGCTTGTACTGTTCGTCCATGTGCATCAGATCTTCAGTGAAACGCCTGAGACGGTCGACACAGCAATCTAATTGTTGCTCCAGTTCGTTCACTTTCTCCGTGTTTCGTTGGAATTCTTCATGAGATTCTTGGCTGATAACCACTCCATGTTTCTCTCGAGCCGCTCGTAAATCTCTTCTAAGCTGCTCGATCTCATCCGAGTATTCTTTCAGGATTGTTTTCTGCGAAACTTTGGTATTGCAGACAGGTTTGTTCTTGATGTTGGCTGCACGCATCGCGTATTCCAAAGTACTCTGACTTTCTTCGAAATTTGAGCTTGATGGAGATACGGTTGCAATCAATGAAGTGATGGTAGAACCTCCCAAACTGTCTTGCAGAAGTCTCGTCAGTTTGGACTCTCGATACGGAATGTGCTGCGCGTTTATGGTCAACGACCTGATGACTCTTCCGAGAGTGAGGTGTGACTGGTTGATGGAACCAGCTTCTTTGGCTCGACTTCCTTGGGCTCCTGACTTTCCGATGTTCTCCGATCCAGCGAGGTCGACGAGATTCAGTTTTCCTTGTTTGACCAACTCCTCTCCAGAATTTGTGTTCTCTCGTACAACAACATTGACCATGAACAGACTGTGAGATCTACTACTGTGCATGTTCATCAGAGTAGCAGCAGTTCTTCTTTTCTCCGCACCTATCTCGAGCAACTTGAAAACGTCAGCTCGGTTACGAACAGGAACTTCTTCGACGCCAGAAACGATAACTCCTCTTTTGTTCGGATCGTCGTAAATGCGAAGGCGTTCGCGATCATCACAATCAGTGGAAGCCAAAAGATCGAACAGCTCCTCGTTATAAAGCTCCACATAACTGACTCGGAGAGAATACTCTTCGCATCCAGACGATTCCAACTGCTCGAACATATCTTCCACAGCTCGTGGAATGATTCCTGTAGACGGGTCATCGTGAGAGCTCTTCACATCTGTTCTGCCGCCTTCCATCGTGAACGTCTTTCCGGTTCCTGTTTGTCCGTATCTGAATTACGGAGTTCTTTCAAACCGTGTCCACATGAACTTACGCAAAGACGGTGCAGTTGAATCCGGCTATCACTTGCTTGATCTGTGACGATACAAGATCGTCGTAAATGTCAGCTTGCGTTGTTTCAGAATCGTAGACGCGGAAGAAGGGGCCAAATGGCTTTCCTTTCAAACTCACGGTCATTTTCGCCATTTCAGTGTTGACGATGTTCGTACTTTTTTCGCTCCGTTCTATGCCGTTCATAGGCCTTAAAAACGAGCGTTGGAGGAATCACAATATTTTTGGAATGAAATACCTGACACGAACAGCCACACGGAAATGGGAAGTTGCCTCAGAAATCTTCTTCTCAGTCGACATCGACATCTCCCTAAAATAGAAAATATTGTATAACGTCAGAGTAAAAGTGTGCAGATCTGGTAGCTGTCTGTTGCTGGTAGAATTTGTGATCGCGTGATTCCCGCCATAGTGCGATGGAGCACATTGGCACACACCTTAACCCGGGCTGGGTCCAGCCCGGGAACTTTGAACGCTGCATAAACCGCAAACGACATTTTTGATACTCGGGATTGAATCGCTTCAAAAAGAAATGTATTTTTGGAGAAAAATGAAATTTTTCGAGATAAAATTTCAAAAATCCACCAGCAAAAAAGTTTTCAAAAAATCATCAATACCGAAATCGCATCAAATTTATACAAGAGTTGTGAGAATTCTGATAAAGTATAAGATGAACATCACAGAAAAGCAAAAGGAAAGAATGAGAACTGGGGATTGGTGACTGATTGGTGGTGACTGATTGGTGATTGGTGACTAAGTGAACCGCCCGTCATCAGCGTCGACATGATGTAGCTACCGGTGGAGGTGGCGCCGATCCAGTCGAAATAGTCGATGAGCGGACGGTCGAGGTACTCTTCCAGCGAAATGAGCATCTGAAAGAAAAATTAATTTTTAAGCAGCTTTATAAAGTTTTCGATTGAAAAATTAAATGATTTCTTCAATTCTTGTTTGGAAAGTAAACTTAGTGAACACTTTGCTGGAAACTTTATGACGGCCTCCAAACAAAAAATTGAACACAGATGAAGTTGGGATTTCCCTTCCTCTTCCTCATAAGTTTTAATTGTTTCGATATGCTCTTACCTGAACAGTAACCAATCCTCTTATGCCACCGCCATCGAGTCCTAGAACATTGATGACGTTCGACGTCTCCTTTTTCTCGAGCAGCTCCTTCAGTCGACTCTTGACTCGTTGCAACGCTTGCTCGTGTGGAAAGGCGCGTGTCTCGTTCCTCTCCGCATACGCCTCTTCGACCAGTTGCGTGTCCGGATCGAGAACGAACTCGTATGCGGCCGAGGCGGCCTGCTCACTAACGCCTATTTCGTTGACGGATCTCTCAGCACTTTGCTCTTCGGATGACGGTCCCATTTGTGCTTTGCAAGCTCCGATTCCCTGGTTGTGCATGCAACCGAAAGCGCAGCCGACAAATCCCGCGTCGCACGCGGGCGCATTGCAGATAATCAAAGCACGAACGAGATCCATCTTTGCTTCTCTGGAATAGAAAGAGTTTTAAAAAATTTAATTTCGACGCTCCGGGAGACTCACTTATCCGAGAGACGAGCGGCAATGTGCCGAGCCGTTTCTTTATAGCGATTTTTGATATCGGGCCGAGCGCCGAGACACAGAAGAATCCGCGCGATTTCAACGTTCCCCCTCTAGATGACGTAATTTAGGTCATGATTCAGATGTGGCTCTCTAAAATTCACCGTCACTGCAAAATGAAGCGGTGTGTTTCCGTTGATGTCCTGCGCGTCCTTGTCCACTCCGTAAGCGCATATCGTCATCACGAGGCCTAGTTCGTCTTTGGCGACGAACACGTGGAGAGGCGTCTGTTGGAACGAGTTGCGGGCTTCTGGATCGGTTTGCTCGTGCTGAATATTGGGAAATGTTTCGGGAATTCGAAAATGTTTAAACACACGAATTTCTCCATCAGCAAAATTAGAGAGCGTTTGTTCGTGGCACAGTGAATGACCGAGTTGCCGGTAGTCGTCTCTTTCTCAGCCAGTCCGTCTGGTTTTAATTCTAGAATTTTGCGCAGCGTGTTCTCATCTAACTTCCCACGCTTCAGAGCTCCAATAACCGGTGTGGCGGCTTGGGTTGATTCTGCCGAATTTATAGTGCCACCTAGAATGATGAGGTTGCTGAGTTTAGTACAGTAAACAGCTGAATCCCACCGAAGCCCCTCAAAATTGAGCAATTCACAATGCACGCGTTGGAGAGGGCAATATAAGCGGGTGAGTTGCCATTAGAATCGGCCTTGTTAAGCATCGTTGCGCACTTTTTCGTGTCCCACAGCAGTTTCAACATCTCGCCCGATGACGTGGCGGCCACGTGGAGCACGTTAGCTCCATCCGACGTCATGAAGTTAATATCGGCGTCATGGTCGAGCATCCACTTGACGGTTTCTATTCTGGAAAATAATTTCGTATATTATTTTGGACAACTGGAATAAAAATGAATTGGTCCCTGCCTTCGGAAAACTACAGACCACTAGACACGTTGAACTCACTGCTCATTTTGAATAGCGATCATCAGCGGAGAAAGACCTTCCGGTTGAGCTATCATATTTAGCCTGCTCTCCATTTTGTGCTCTTTTAGATTCTCGAAAAATTCGATTAGTCCTATTTTTGCCGAGATGTGCACAGATTTCCATGTCATGTTGTCGCGAAGCTCGTTGAATATTAAATGAAGGTACTCTTTGATATTCACATCTGGAAAGAATGAATTAACGAAACATCGGTGGATTTTAAAAACACAAACCCTTCGGAAAGACCCGGAAGAGCTCCGGGTTCTCACGACACCGCTCACAAAGTGCCACGACATCGGCGAGCTAAATTTGACGATAATTTCCTCTTTTGTAAAAATATATTGATTTTGAAATCCACAAATTCCGATTGATTTGAAAAATAATGCCACTGGAAATGATTAAAACATACTTTATGACTCCTGAACAGAGACATAACGTATTTCTTGGATTTCGCATTGTAGAGAGTGATCGCCAAATGATACAACACTTTCGGTTTTGTCTCGTCGTCGGAACTAAGAAATGTGGGGTCATTTCCTGGAAAATTCGGTGTTTCTCACCTTTTTTCCTTTTTTTCATTGTCTGTCAGCTCGTTCTGTGTCAATTTCTCTTCCCTTGATTTCTCGTGTTTGTGAGTTTTAGAAGGTGGCGACGTGATCACTTCAGAAAGCGTCTGCGAAAATTCCGAACTAACTGGGAATACCAGGGTGAGCTCACTTCAGTACTGGCGACCACCGAGAACTCCCCGTTGACTAGTTTGAATTTTTTCGGCGCCTCTAAACACGGGTGCACTTTCTTGTATTTGTCGAGTGATTCTTCTGGGAATTCGGCGATTTCCTCGAGGTCCTTGGGCACCCATTGGTCGGCTCCCGTGTACGTCGGAGGCGACTTGCGGAGCAATTGCGATGGTTTTATTATTACACTGGTGAGACTTGACAGGAATCTGAAATTATCGAAATTTCAATTGTTTTCGAATTTTCGATTTTGCAGCTAAGAATAAATATTTATCATTTATAAATGAATGAAAATCGCAAAATACCCGGTTTTCCGACCTTGAACTTCTACTTCTATTGTAACTTCTGTGGCCATTGTGACTGATCAAACGACGCAAAAAATGACCCGATGAGTTGGATTTTCACATTCTCTATTGGTCGCGTCGGCTCGGAAAATTGTTCGAAAGGTTTTCACGTGAGAATATAATTTAGCGCGTGGAAAAAATATAGTGCGAACTGTAAAGGGCAAGTGAGCATAAATAGCAACTGCTTACCGGATCGATCCTTTGTCTTCACTTTCACTGTTGGGTTCTGATTCGTCCGAGTTGACTTTTTTCGCCTGGCTGCTTCCATCTTCACTCTCTTCTGAGCTTTTTCGCTTCAAGACAACCAGTTTGTGATCGGGGCCTGGAAGATCATGAAGAGTTTATAGGAAAACTAAGAATTGCTCAATTGCGACGCCTCTGAATATAACGCGTACGCATGCACGTAGGCGTCGCTTTTGGCGCGAAAACGTCTCTAACTGTCTGCGTTCTTTGACGTTCACGCGCTGACTCGCTCTTTTGTTGCAATGTGAATTTTTCGGGTCAATGTGTGCAAATTTCAGGCATGAATTTTTTTTAAAACGTCGGAAAATTAATTTTGAAGGGTTCCCTTTGAAAAAGTTTTCAAAATTTCCGAGAAAAACGCATAGTGGACTAGAAACAGGTGTCAGAAGGCGGAGTTTCAAAACGCAAATCGGGTCTGGATTATTCTCTAACACGTAGAGCCTGCTTCGCCGGAGGACACAGCGACTAGTGTGGACTCCACGATCGCGTCGAACTCATAATATTAGAATACGTTTGAGTCGGCATTACTACTGCGCCCGGCAGCACTGATTTGCGAATATTTGACGCATTTTTCCAGGTGACTCACTAATATCTATACTTCATCACTGATGCAACACCATTCTAGACTCACCGGCGACAATTGCTCCATCTGAGCCGGCAGATCTTCCAGAAGACGACGATTCTTC
Source organism: Caenorhabditis macrosperma (assembly GCA_963932285.1). Classification (NCBI taxonomy): domain Eukaryota; kingdom Metazoa; phylum Nematoda; class Chromadorea; order Rhabditida; family Rhabditidae; genus Caenorhabditis; species Caenorhabditis macrosperma. The sequence goes on from OZ010619.1 coordinate 16,447,448, forward strand.
GGATCCATTTCTACTGCTTGCTCCGGCGATCATTGTGACTACTGTGCCGAGCTGAAAGTCTAGAAATGTATTGGGAACATACGAATATCCAAAAGCACTGCATTCTGTCCTATTTACTGAAACAGAATAACGCACACAAAAGTTGAATGAAAACAGGAACAAAGAACCAGAATAAGCGACCAAACACCAGCGTTGTTTATGTTTTTCCACAACCGAACGTTCGTCTGATTCTCTGCACTCTCTCGTTTCAGACGTGCTTTTTTTCTCACTCACCATTCTGTCCATTCCAACGAGAGTATCCTTCATGTGTTGCCAATTTAACTGTGTGAAAGCCATTTCGCACTGAAATTGGGAAGGAATCTGCGTTATTCGTTACAAAATTGAGAAATGAGGAGGAAAAAGAACATATGAATATTGCACGGCGCCCCGCGCGGGGCCGCATGAACAATTTTAAAAAATGTTGTGCGGTAGAGCTCATTTTCTGACCCCCACTAATTTTATTTATTCTTGAATAGTACTGAAAAAGGCTAAAAAATGTGCTTCCGGGTAATTTTTTGCAGATTTTTCACGCTCAATTGCGAGATATGTAAAAAATAATAAGTTTAAGCGCCAAATGGAGAAAATTGGTTGAAAATTGAAGGACGAGTTTTAATTTGAAGTTTTGGCTTGAAAAACATGTTTGCGAGTATTTACGACCGTACGACTACACTTTTTTTTCAAATTTTCTACGCTCAGAAGATGCAGAATTAAATTACGCAACTTTTAAGAGGTGAACGAAGTCATTTGGACAGAAACTGAGTGACTAGTTTACAGATTAGTGATGAGAAAACTTTAATCGTATTTTCGAAACATCGTTTCCACGCTCCGGAACTGCAAAAATCTGTTCAAACATGATGTAAACTTTTTTGAATGTGTATTTAAAATAATCTAGGGAAAAAATATAATAGAATTTAACCGATTTTTGAAAATTTCGCATAAACTTCGAAATTCTCATTTTTTGCTCGAAACTTCCTCATCTTGCAGAAAAACTATTCCATCGCATGAATGCATTTCGATGCTTTTTAGTATTTTTGGAGAAAAATGAAATTTTTCGAGATAAAATTTCAAAAATCCACCAGCAAAAAAGTTTTCAAAAAATCATCAATAACGAAATCGCATCAAATTTATAAAAAAGTTGAGAAAATTCTGATAAAGTATGAGATGAACACCACAGAAAAGCAAAACGAAAGAAGAAGAACTGGGGATTGGTGACTGGGGATTTATCGGAACGTTGAAGAAAGAAACGTTCTGAAACTTCAACGAAGAACAAGGTAGAGAGGAGTCTTGTTAAACATGATAATAATTTAGACGGGAATTCGGAGCGAGAAATCACAGAGAAGCTGAGAGAAATGAATGGGAGAAGAATTGCGGAGAACGGACAAGACAGCAAAGAGAGAGAATTTACAAATATCGGGATGCTTCTGAAAGTGGATTCAGAATCACATCGACGTCGGATCGTCGGTGTACTTTGTGTAGGCGTCGTTGAGCTCGGTGAATATCATTTTCGCAAGTGTCATGTGGGGAGAGTCCGCCGAGAGTTTGTCCGGGTGTACGACGAGGCACGCCTTACGGTAGTGTTTCTTGATCTGGAAGGCCAAGTTTCAGATTATATTTGAGACCACTGGCTGTTGTAGAGGAGTTTGTATCAATCAGCTTTTTAAATGTACACGTTCCTTCGGGAAAACGAAAAACCAACCTGATCCGGAGTCAACAAGTCCGTGAGTGATGGCTGATTCCACTTCTGGGTGTCTTCCCATAGCACGTTTTGCAGTGAGCACAATAGAGCACGAATGTTACGCTCTTTACCTTCGGTCCAGTCACGGATCTATAATTAAACATTGTATAATACGCCATAAAATGGATTCGGACTTTAATGGCTTCAGGAGTCAAATTCTTCGACTGCTCGGATTTGAGCATAGTTCCGATGGATTTTTTTTGAGCTTCGCGTGCAGTTGCCTTGAATCCCTGAAAAAAAGCATGTTAAGAAGTAGTTGGGAACATTTCATTTTCCAAAAGGATATAAATTTCTTTTTTTGCAGAATATGCATTCTTATGACTAATAAATCAGCCCATTTTCCGTGGGCAATGCTAGTAACTTTCATGTATCATGTGATTCTTGACGAATTTATGCAGAAATCGGCACAATGTGGTACTTGACACTTGCTCAAGTGCTGGTCACCGTCTCTGTTGCGTTTTGCTTAGTTTTCGATAATATTCTGCTAATTTCTGTATTAAAAATTCGTTTCTGGAGTGGAAACACTGGAAAGAAGATATATCCCGTTGTTTACATATTTTTCATGTGTTCCTTCGGAATATGCGCCAAATGTGTCGCATTTTTCATGATCGACGCGTGGCCCATCGCGGACTTAATCGATCCAGTGAACGGTTATGAAAGTTAGTTTTCAGTACCCTAGTGCTCTTTCAGTTGGGAGAATTTTCAGTGTATCGGCAAGCGATTGGGAAGCAAATCTCGCTTATTACTACATTTGCCTATTTGACTCCGTTATTTTTGAATAGTCTGATGACGGTTCATCGCGTCTGCATATTTCTGAAGCCACTGGAGACCCAATGGTTCAATGACAGGCGGTTGACTTGCTATTGTTTAGTTATTTCGGTAAGTACTCAACTCACATTGAAAACATTCGTTCAAAGGAAGAGACTTGTTTCTACTCGGAAAACAAAATTAAACCAATTGCAGATTCTCGTATTGATCTCGCTTCTGATTCCCTATTATTCCTCGTGTTCGGTAAATTTTAGTAGCTTATCAAGCACTTTTGTGGCGGCCTGTGCCCCCGGCAGGCATCCGGTAAATAATACAACTTTTCTAATAACTTTTCTAATCGTATACAATCCTCTTTCTAGCTGACAATGTTTCAAAACAAATACGCGATTTGGCTGCCGGTGTCGTCAATGTTCGTGAATTTCGCAATAATCCTCTGGGTGAAATTCTCTCGGAAGCTGAAGTCGATGACGAAGAAAGTGTCCACATCTTCATCACTCCACATAACAAAAACGTTCGTCAAGCGGGAGAACGTGATGATCCGCCAGGCAGCAGTGATTGCCGCATACTTTTCCGTTTATGAGCTGGGATATCTCTACATGCGGCTCTATCCGGACCAATTCGAAGATTGGCCAGTCGAATTTCAAGTAATCTCCTATTATTGCCGACTTTTCGCCATTTGCTCCTCGAACTTCTTTGTCTATTTCATCGAAACACGGTCTACTCGTCAATTGGTCCTCAAACTTCTGGGGTTCGAACGGAATATGATGGGAAAAAAGACAGTGCTGACTACCGTTTCTCAGACGTTGAATTTGAGTTGATTTTTTTAAAATGAGGAAATAAACGTTTAGTATCGAGTTGCATTTCTTCCTGAATTCTCCTACCAATTAAATCGATAATTATGCTTCAAATTATGATGCTAAAAGTTATGACGTTCTTTTTTTGTAACTCATCAATCAAAAATTGGTGTGTTGTGGACCTACTCAATTGCCTATTTTGTATGCTATGCTCGACAAAGTACATGATAGTACAGCGATTTCAAAATCTTATCACATCCGTTTTTATTCGATTTTGAATTAGAAACAGAAACTAGAAAGCGTGTGACCGTTCGGGTTCAATGATTTAGGAGAGAGAGAACGCTAATTAGAGCCAAAGTATGAAATTTTCTTCTAAAAATGCACGTTTTCCGCCGAGTTACCGCTGCGATACGAATCATATCGAATCAGACGTGGGCTTGTCTTGAAATCATTCATGTGCATAAATAACTAATAATTCGCAATTTTGACCTGATCTCTCAAATGGAGTCAGAACAAGAAACGTCGTTATTTATGAGCATCGGCAAACACTTCTTCTTTTGATTTCTGATTTTTGCTTTAGAGCAAATTATCTATCAGCGAAAAAAGAAGAAAAGGTTATTCCCACCAATTATTCCCACCTAAACGTATTAAAACGGGTAATAATGCCATAATTTCCGCAGTCGCACTCCTGGGAAACTCTGGCTACTCGACGAGCAGCTATGAGCGCGTATGAGACAGTCTTCTCAATTTTTACGGTGTTTTGTATACTGTACGACATCGTTCTATTTATTTCTGTCGTTCAAGTTCGGTTTTGGAGAAAGAAGAGCCAGCCGTTTGTATACATCGCCTACATGTCAGTGGACGGGTTAGTTGGAAAGACTTGCTATTTATTAATGATAAATGCGATGCAAGTGGGTAATTGGATAGCTCCGCCGGATGGATATGAAAGTAAGTGCTTAGATGTAATTCTATGACATTACTGTCAACACAAATGATATCAACATTCAGGATTTCGCGCAGCTTATGGAAAACAGTACACTTTACTGGGAACAATGCATTACTTATTAATGCTCTGTTGGAACTTTCTGATGACAATGAACCGCGTCTGGGTACTTATGTATCCTCTTGAGACAAAAATGTTTAGCGAATTCCGTCTAGTGATATACTGCGGTGGGATTATGGTAAATTAGCCCTAGACATGGAAACTGCATTATCCATCTTTTTAATAGATCGGAGTTTTCATATCAATGATAATCCCCTATTACTCAACGTGCTACATCGTTTTCGAGGTCGTTGTAGGATTCGCTTCAGCATGTGCTCCAGGAAGACATCCAGTAAGGATTGTTGTAGTTACATTTCGCCGATGAGTTCGGTCTCAAAAACTCAATCTTTTAGATCACTCTCTTCCAAAACTATTACGCAATCTATCTTCCAATCGTATCAATGATTATCAACTTTGCCATCATTCTTCGGATGAAATTTAGGCGGGTGAAAACTACTCAGCAAGTATTATCAGCAACCCAGAGTTCGCGCGAGAACTCAATGCTCCGCCAAGCTGCGTTTATAGCCACATACATGGCATTCTATGAAACGTCAAGTCTTCTTATTCGCTGGTATCCGGTAATCTACACTAATTCCTAGTTACTCTGATAATACTTATTTCGTTCAGGACATTTATCAAAGTTTTCCGGAAGCATTCCGAACTATCTATTTCTACTTTCGGTTTGTAGCCGTGACCTCGTTGTCATTCTGCGTATATTTTTTGACGACGCGGTCGACTCGTCAGTTGGTTCTCAAGTTTTTGGGAATTCAGTGGGGAACGAGGAAAAGGAACACTGTCATTGTCACTGCTTCTCAGTCAAACAACGCTAATTGAGAAATAAATCAATATTGAACAATTTGAGAGTTCTGATATGCTAGGTTTCTTGAATGCCCATCTTCAAGCCACTACAATGTACAACATTCCATAACATGAACGTTTTTCTCTCTTCAATTTATTCAAGTCAATCAATCATATGCTTGCAATAAAGTGTAATAAAAGGTTGCGTGTGTCTTTTTCTTCAATTCTGAACCAAGCCACAATGCGGTTCGCCTCAAATTTTTAAAGAATGTTCGAGCTGCTCCGAACTCTCCGCACAGCTGCTCAAATCATATTCACTGCCATAGTGGTGTTCTGTCTGTTCTTTGACATTTTGCTAACAATAGCTGCAGTGCGAAATCGAAAATCTCAGTCAGTACCGTTTGTCTATATAGTTTTCATGACAACTAGCGGTGTAATCGGGAAAATTGCTAATTTTTTAATGCTAACTGCATATTCCTTGACTCAATGGCTAGATATTGACTACGAGAGTAGGTGAGGATTACTGTAGTCATACTGTAGAATTGTTCAGAATATCGAGAAACGCTGGGAAAGCAAGTGACAATGATTTCAACGTTTTCTTATTTGACACCGCTCTGCTTAAATTGGTTGATGACTTTGCACCGAGTGTCTATTTTTCTTTTGCCGATTCGGAGTTCGCAGATTTTCTCTGATTTCAAGACAGCCATATTCTGTGCAGGGATTACGGTGAGATTTTTTTAAATCGAGGTTCAACGTGCTGTTATTGCTGTTCCAGTTATCGGTGTTCATTTCTCTACTCATTCCTTATTATTCCCCGTGCTACCTAAACTTCTACAGTCCGACGAACACGTTCATAGTTGCATGTGCTAATGAAAGGCACCCAGTTGAACAAAATACTGTTACTTGGAATAATTTTTGTAAATTTCAGTTAACCGTTTTTCAAAACAAGTACACAATTTATTTACCATTCGGTTCCATGCTGATCAATTTTTGGTTAATTTTTTATGTAAAAATAACACAAAAATCCGCAAACATTTTGGAAAAAAGAGAGAAAGCGATGATCCGTCAAGCGGTGGCAGTCGCCGTTTATCTGTCAATTTACGAGTTCGGCTGGCAATTAATGCAATTGTTCCCGGTAGGGGTTGCATGAGTTCTTTCAATATTTTCAACAACAAAAAATCTCACAAAATTGTCAGGGACAATATGCCGCCATGCCAATTGAAATTCGAACTATAATATTTCAATTTCGATTGACAATAGTGTGTTCTATTAACTTTATGGTTTATTTTGTGGAGACATCGTCAACGAGACAGATGATAATTTTAACTATCCGCACCGGAGTGCATGACAATTACAAGATTCGAGCAACTACGGTGGCTGTGATTTAAAGTGTGAGTAGTTTGCTCAGTGGCTCCCGCTGCTCTTCACAATTCTTTGATCTTACACAAAGTTGTCCAGGTGCGCTCGCGGGGCAATATGGAAGTGTGCAATTCAAGAGATCACATCCAACTCCACACTTCGTGCAAACAGAGAGTCGAAAATCATAATTGAATTGCCTTTTCGAGGTGCGGAAAACATTGGAAAATTGGCGAAACGAGGAGGTTGTTGTTGTATTTTCACAGCTTTTTGCGTGTTTATCAAATCAAATCAGAGAAGAAAATCAGCGTTGGAAGCGGGTTCCGGAAGTCGACTGAATCATAACACACACATCGGCCATTCCCAAGCAAGTTCGATTCGAGATTTCGGAGAACTCTCGGAGCGCTTCATATTACTCAGAAACCCGAAAACCTTCTACCATCTATTTTGCTGTTAAGAAGCCCGTCACAAATGTAAATAAAAAAAAACAAATATGTGTTTTTTCAGATGATTTCGCAAATACCTACGTTCCACTTGACTTTTCAATTGCTTTTCTGCGTTTTGGCACTACTGCTGATGGTGTTTGATGTTATCCTACTCTTGGCCACCTTATCAACTAAGAATGATTCGAATATTCCGTTCTCTTACATAATAGTAATGAGTGCCAGCGGGGTGTTGTGCAAAATTGCCTTTATCACCGACTTCGCCACGTATCTCGTTCTACCGTATCGCGTCTACTTGGACTACCGCAACTTTCTCGGGAAGGAGTTCACGCTGATGGGAACCCTGACATATTTCATTCCAATGTGTGTTAGTGTTCTCATGACAGCGAATCGTCTCTTCATTGTGGTTAATCCCACAAACCACAATGTGTTCGGAAGGAAACGCATTTTCGTGTACTCGTTTGGTATTCTGGTGCTATGTCTCACTTTATTGTTGATCCCCTATTTCTCAACATGCCCAGTCAACTTTTTGGCTAGCACTTTAGTTTTTGTAACTGCTTGTGCTCCGGACAGACATCCGGTGAGTTGGGCTATTTGAAACAAGCTTGATGATATTTCGGAAACCTATAGGTAACCCGATTCACAAACATCAACGCTATCTGGGTCCCCACAACGCTGCTGATAATCAACGCAACGTTGGTGATTCATTTGAAAACGTCACGCGTCCTTCGGAAGACGTCAGTCAACTTGATGACGTCTTCGTTGGTTCAGGGACAAAAGCGCCGAGAGCAAATGCTCACGAGACAGACAGTCTCGATTACAATCTATTTGTCATTTTACGAAGTTGGCAGTTTTTTGATGCGAACTTTCCCCGTGAGCGCTGGTAATCAAGACAACAAAACTTTCAAGTTTGCAGGAAACATACGGAAATTTGCCGAGTAATGTGAAAGACGGGTACTTCTATTTTCGGCTCGAGACTATTTGTGCAATCAACTTCTTCGTCTACGGTTTGGAAAGTTCAACGACAAGAAAGATGATTAAGAAATATTTGAACTTGGGCAGAAGACCAAGAAATGGAGGAACGACAAGTGGAGCCCATAAGATATCGACTATCAGCCATCATAGTTTGTTGTTTTGACTGTTTAGCTTTTTGTGTTGATGTCTTCATGCGGACTCGTTCAAGAGTAACTCTGCATTCGATAAATATTCGCAGATTGAACGCGAACTTTTCCGAAACTTCTGAAAAAAAAACTAACCCCTTGATTGAGCAAGTCACTGAAAGCGTCTGAAGAAACTTTCGCTCCGGCCGTCGGAGCATCACCAAATGCCGGCTTGTATGTGTTTTGAGCTGAACATTCCAAAACATTTTGTTCCGGAGTTAGAATTCTCAGTTGTTCTTACGCTTCGTAGTCTGCGGTCTATTCACATGCTGCTGCGTCTGCTTTTCGGGATAATTCGACAAGAACTCCTCGAAATCGGCTTGAGAATTCACCTGGGAGACGGGTTTTGAGTCTGAAATAGAGGTGATGACTTTTCAGCTGTAAAAATTGGAATTCTCACTAGCTGCCGAAGAAACCCGGGAATTGGGTGGAGTTGCCGTGGCCGAGCCAGTTTGCTGGGGTTGCAAAGTGGAGAATCCGCCGAGAAGGTCGGTATTCGACCAGGAGCTTGTCTGCGAAGCGGTTTGAACCGGGGCCAGTGGGGCTGCAGACCTGAAAGTTTATGAATGTTGTATTTGGTGTGCAGTTCAATGGACACCAAATGACGCAAATGAACTAATCACTAAAAATGGAGGTTTTTTCAACAGCAAAAAAATAATCGCTTACTGTGCGTTCAGATTTGTTGCAGAATTCGTGGGTTTTATCGGAGCTCCAAAATCGAAATCCACCAAATTCGCCGCACTGTTACTCTGGCTTCCGAGTGGATTCGACAGTATATTAGTTCTACTGCTCGAATTGGAGCATCCGGTTCCCAATCCGAGTAAATCGTCGATAGCGGGCGCTGGTGAGGCACGTTTTGGCACAGTCGAAGAGCTAGACGATGAGAAGTTCAAAGCAGTGTCATAGTCAGAGCTCTGCGGAGTTGGCACTGAGAGAATCGGCGTTTCGGGTTGAGACGCTGGAGATGACGATGAGAAGAAGAAGGCGTCAGTGTCAGAGGCATTAGGATGCGAAGATTTATCATTGGAAATCGAGAATCCTTCAAGTAGATCGCCAGTTGTTGCTGGCTCTTCTTGATCGTTCTGAAATCATTTTTTTTAAACTAAATATTATTTACTGCAATTTTTAGGAACAACACGTGAGTTTTATGAATGAGTTCCCCGCATTTTTGAAATCGCCGCCGCTGCGTTGGATGAGAACTGGTTGTCCAGCTTACGAAATGTCAAATAGACGGTTCTGCCGAGAAGGACTTCTCGCAAAGTATCTATTTTGCTGCGTTCAAAGTTCCCGGGCTGGATCCAGCCCGGGTTTGAAGAGCGTTCAAAGTGCGCGAAAAACGGCGAGACCCAGCCCAGATTTCGGTCGTTCACAGTAACCCAAGTCCGCAATAATACGCAACCACCGCGCCTGATAATTTGAATGAAATTTCCCATTTTCGTGTTTAAGAATCAGAGATGTATCAATTCCCTCATAAAACAGAAGAAATGTGAGGAAAAAAATATAAGACGATTTTGAAACGAGTGCATATGCAAAATCATCAAAACAATGACCTTCGGAATTCGAAATTTGGAGTACGGTGTGCGCCGGAATCCGGGCTGGATGCCGCCGTTTTTCGCGCACTTTGAACGCTCTTCAAAGCCGGGCTGGATCCAGCCTGGGAACTTTGAACGCAGCGTTATGAGTTTGCCGCGAGCCTGGGCTCCGCAGTTGCGGTGTCGGCGAAGGTCCGCAGCGAAAAATCGAGGAAGCGCGTAAATTTCAGAGACACATACAATTTCAAAACTTTTCGGGCCAAAAACGAGGTCCACGCTCGCGGCGAACTCATAATACACGGCGAACCAGCGGCGACGTCTAGTAGTAAATTTTTGCAGCATTTTTTCGGGTTCGGCCACCAATCAGCGATCCTGAAACATGGGCCACGCCGGTTTCGCAACCGCCGCGTGAAATTTTGCAACTCTGCCGCACGCAGGTCCGATTGGCGGAGTCCTCCCAAAAACGCCTTTTGAACGCCCTCTTCCCCGTATTTTTCGGGGCAATGGTCTTAAATTTAGGGCATGAATTTTTTTAAAAATCGTTCGAAAATTAATTTTGAAGGTTTTCTATTTAAAAAAATTGAAACTTTAAAGAAGTTTTTCGAGAAAAATGCGAAAAACCCTCGGGGACTAGGAAACGGTGTCAGAAGGCGGAGTTTCAAAACGCAAATATGGCCTGGATTTTCCTCTAACACGTCGCTCGTGGTTCGCCGTGTAATACTACAAGAACGTGCCTTTCTAAATATTTACCGTTCAATTCGCGTGTATATCTCGCTTTCGGCGCGAAAATTTCTCTGTCTGCGTCTCCGTTTGCGCGCTGCCTCGCTGTAGTACCGACACCGCAGCCACGCAGTTCACGATCGCAACACATAATATTGTTAACACCGACCTGTTCTTCCAATAGATGCTACTCTTTTATAATTCGATGTTTTCTTCTTTTTCGCTTGGAAGTAGTGAATTTGTTTGGAAACTTTTAGAAAATTTTGAATTCGTAAGCCGTTGTTTTCACAAGAAACCATAAAATAGTTTCAGTAGATTACTCACCAGAAGCGACGGCTCCCTGTCTTTGTGGTCACTGAACTGCAACGAATCAAAGAAATTGGAGCCGCTTGCCGATTTGGTGCTCTTATCGCGAGAACTTCGCAGGATCGGCGACTCGTCTTCGGAATCAATCTCTCCGTACGATTTCTGGTAGCCGTCTGGAAAAATAGGGTGAGAGAAATGGAGACGAAGCTCTACTTTGATTACCGAGTTCTCGATCGTTTCTGACACACAACAGCTTATAGCGGTCGAATTGGAACGAGTTGAGTGTTGGGATGCGACGGGTGGCAAAATTGACGATCATTCTGGAAAAGTAAACATTAGAGAAACGATAAGAAAAATACGAGGAGACAAAGAATCAGTTGTTCCGAGAGGTACTGGAGAAGAGGTGTCTGACTTTTTTAGGAAACAGAGAATCAAGTCTTGTTTCGAAAGCGAAACGAGTTGAATACCAAGGGAAATTGTGTCCTCCGTTTGAACCAAATTGGAACTTTTTCCAACTTTCCCCTCTTTTCCGATGGCTAAATTAAATTACGCTAGGAGGACGAGAAATTGGTCTTCCTTCTATTCTTCTTTATTTCCGAGAGCACATGACGTCCGGAAAATGCAGAAAAACTGGAAGTGAAAAAAAAAGGAAATTCGATGGGAAAGAAAAGGAAATTCAATACTATTGGAGTGAAATTGAATAGAAATTCTATTCTTTTCGCAATTTATTCATTTTTTTCATTTATAAGAAGAGAAAATACCTCAAATCCTGAACCGGCTGCGAGACCATCCGGGAAACGTCCATTTCAGATGATGTCAAAACGACAGAGGTATCTTCCGACTCCAGAAGCTGCGTGTTGAAGCGCGCGGCGAGAAGTGGGCGCTGCCGAAAAAAATTCAAAGAAATTCGATATTTAATGGTGAATTCGGAAGTAAAGTGGGGAAAACGCTATTTTTCCACGCCTCACTGTAATTGATCGTGAAGCCAGTTATTTATTTATAAAGTAAAATTATTTAAAGACCTGCATTTTCGGAATAACCAGAAAAAAGTAAGACATACAGGGTACATCCAGAAAACCATTTTTTCTTGGTTCTCCTCGAAAATCGCAGAGGTCGGTCTGAATAACAACATATTCCATTCCGGAAGCCACAGAGTACCCATAAACATGTCTTTGTATGTGTGTCAAATGTGCTCCGTGAGCAGGAGAAGAGAAGGAGAAAAGGACGGAGGTCATAAGGAAGCATGAGTAACGAATAGGAAACAATAGGAACTCAGTGTGCGGAAACGACGCGGAAAGCCGTGCGGGAACGGATCGAGGGTAGCGGAGGTGAACAGCACCATTGAATACTCTCTCTGCCCGTTTGCGAAAAGGTAGGTCAATCTCCAATTACCCCCGACCACCTGACACCCGGTAATACCTAATACTGCGACCGCTGACAGGTGTTACTTAGTTTGAAGTCGGTAATGACCGAGGGAACGCAGGGAAGGAGGGAAACGGTCCTTCCTACTAGATTTCCGGTTAACCCTCGTTAAGCTCACATCTTTAGGATCACTGAACAATAGAAATATGTCAAAAAGTGTATATTAGGCTTTGACTAATTTGTGACGCAAATACACTGTCTACAATAAGGGAATCGCAGATAACGGTTTAGTGCTGTTCACACTTCCAATTTCATTTTTTGGTGCTGCGGCTGAAAATTCCGGTCATTTTTTCACGTCTAAAAAGGACGGAAAATCGACGACAAAACTGGAAAACCGGAACATGCGGCAAAATCTTGAAAATTGCAGCAGAATTCGAAAAAAAAATTCCAAAAGAGCCAGAATGTTCCCGCGAAGAAAATGTGTTTACACCCATGTGTTCTATTGTTCTCTTTTAGCGAGGGGAATGGAACGAGGCCGAAAAATAGATTATTGGAGTCGAATTTCTTTCTGGGAGATTTTTAAATTGTGTTCTTCATTTTATTCAAAATAGTCTAATGAAGAAATAGTGTCAAAAATCACGTTCGAAACAATAATAGTTCTCAGAACTATTTTAACTTCGAATGTCGACTTTGCAACTTTCTAGGGGCAGTCTTCGGCCGGCAGTGTGCGCAGCGTCTCACTTTTAAAACATTTTCACAAAGGTTTGCACGTCTTGCGTGTTTTCTGACTTTCTGACGAAGGTTTTTGAATGATTTTCATTTTTCGAATTGTTGATAAATGACTGTTCTTGTGAAATGAAGGAGTATCAATTACATAGACACCTACTACTGAATTCGATCAATTTTATCAGCGCTGTCAATATCATGCGTTCGCCGTCAAAGTTAACTCTGCGATGTCGGCTCAGATCCCACAACGAAGCAACCAACTATCTCTCAAATTTTGGAAACGCAGACTGTTTTAAAACATTTTGTGCCAAGAGCAAGGTCTATGCGCATGGCGAGCGCATAATATTTCGGAATACAAGTTTCGACAGGTTTTAGAATTGGGTGTAAACGAAGAAAACCGAGAACTTAGGGCCACATAAAACACGTTTTCTTAAAACTAGCACTCGCAGATAAGGCTGGAAATATTCGGTTCACAACTAGAGCGAGTCCCAGTATTTTACGGAGAAAAACAGTTGTACTAACACTAATCTCAGGAGAGATTAGCTAATTTTTCGTTATTTTTGGCGTTCTTCGTGTTTTCTGGAAGACTCACCACATTGGATTTGTTGCCGAAAAAAACGACGACATCGTCGACAACATCGGCCGAATCGGCGGCGAAAACGAGCTGGCCCTGACGGTTTCGGACGGAATTTGCGGAGAACTCGAGCACCTTCAGCTGATTGACACTTTGCTGGACTGCTACGTGAAGGTCGCCTGAAGAATTTAAATATTGAATAATTCTATTAAATCCAGAAGGAGATGGTGTTTTTTTTAATGCTTGCATTCACTTTTTTTTCTACTTTCACAAGTTTTAGAAGTTGTTACACTGAGAGAAATGCCAGAAATAAACTCACCATCAATAACTACATTTCCAGGTTCCAAAACAATAGTGCTGATGGTAATTCCAATAGAAGGATTCTGGAAATTCATCTTCATTTAATTTCTCTGAAATTCCATTTTCAAACCTGCCTCCTAGCGTGCAACTTGCAGATATGTTTGGTCTGATCCAAAAACAACTTATATGTGATCGGAACACGAGCAAACCGATTTGGGAGCGAATCACGAAGGAATTCGGTGATTCTGGTCCAGAATTTCTGGATATGGAACGGGAAGTGTCTGGGTGACTCTAGGTATGGGATCTACCTCCAGATGCACTCTGGTGCATACGAACAGTGTCTGGGTGACTCTAGGTATGGGATCTACCTCCAGAAGCACTCCGGTGCATACGAACAGTGTCTGGGTGACTCAGTAGAAGCAGACCTTTCGGTTTCTGCTAGTGTGATCACAACAACACGAACAATTAGCCTTAATAACACTTTATTAAGGCAACGCAAGACTCACAGAACCCCAAAAAGCGCCGTACAGTAGTCAAGATCAAATAGAAACTAATTACTAGAGGAATGAGGAAGCCCCGAAGGGAGAGGTTAGTAGGGTACCACGTGAGCTGTGCTTACACCAGGCAGTCTGGCCAGCGGGAGGGGTGAGCGTCTCACCCCAACTTCCCCCTCCTCCAAAGCTGGTCGTCCCGACCAGAACTGCGCACTAGGCTCACGGGCTCCGAGGTGTCCCCCACCCCCGACACGTCTCATGAGCCGTGCTTGAGTGAAACAGTTTGACCAGCGAGAGCCCGGAATCTGCGGTTCCCCTTCCTCCAAGACTGGTAGTCCCGGTCAACACTGTGCACCGCGCTCAGAGACGGTTCTCCTCTCACTCTCTATACTACCTACAAAACTACAATTACTTAGTACTACGATCAATACCAAAACACTAGAATACCTTTTAAGACTGATTAACAATTCACTTACACCCCGGTTATCAGACGTTACTTAAACTAAACCCGTTGCACTAACTGTCGAGTCACTTGTGGGTGAGTTCAATTGGGTCCGCTTCGGCTTTGGCGCCTCGTCGTCCACCGGATCTGTCACCTCCGTGACTTCTCTCCCCCCTCTGACGGGTGTCGTAGCAGCATCTCCGACAGTCTCGTTGGTCCCCTTTCTCTTCATTCGCACTTTCCACCTAGTGTGCCACAATCCGATCTGAATCTGCGGTCTTACCTCGTTTATGGCGCGATCCGTTTCGCACCCCGCCCAATCACTCTTACCATTGATCCGCTCCGCTAGGCTTACCCACCGTGCTATGCGCTCATCCTCGTTCCGACCTGATCTCCGACGCTTCGCTCCCGAAGACTGCTCGACTTTGTCCGGCGGTACTTTCCCACGACTTCTCTCTCGCGATGACCGTCTCTCCGAGCTCCCATCTTCATCCAGCTGCGGCCACTGCGGCGCACGTCTTTGGTCGTCACGATCGTTGTTGGCCTTCGGCCCGAATCCCCTAGCCCTGCGGGGCTCCGGGAGCTGACGCTACCGCCGCAGCGTCAGCTCCAGAATTTCTAGTAGAATTCTAGTCTAGTAGAATTTCATAGTCCAGAATTTCTGGATATGGAACGGGAAGCAATAAGACAAAAGGCAGCAGTGATTTGTACATTTTCTGCAAGCTTCTGATTTATTTAGTAATTTTCGATTGAATTTTTTGATTAGTTTGCCGATTTTCTGAAATTTTGAAGAACTGCAGCGAACCGTGAAAAAAACTCGAATTAGGAAACAGCGAACCGGGGAAAAAGCTAGCGAACCAGGAATAACGAAACCGGTCATTTTTGAGCCTGTTCGAGAGTTTTTGAGCCAGTTAGAGAATTTTCTCAGCCATCTTTAACTAGTTCGCAGATATTCTCCAGCATAATATCACGAGAAATATGGAAACTTAGTCTAATTCCCGAATTGGCTCAAAAATGACCGGTTTCGTTATTCCTGGTTTGCAAGCTTTTTTCCCGGTTCGCTGTTTCCTGATTCGAGTTTTTTTCACGGTTCGCTGCAGTTCTCGAAATTTTGCTAGTTTATCCAATTTTGCCGAAATGGACCGTTCTCTAAAAAAGATCTGCAAAAAAACTGCGATACCATCACTTCCGAATATAACAATGGCTGCGTCGTTGGTCAAAAAGCAATACTCGTTCAACACCTGGAACTCTTGATTTTGTTTTTATAAATATTCGGGTTCCTACCGGAATCAACGCCTGTACTGTCGGATATTTCGGAACGCCACCTTTTGTGCCCCTTCCCAACGGAATATGCACTCCGGTGCATACGAACAGTGTCTGGGTGACTCTAGGTATGGGATCTACCTCCAGAAGCACTCCGGTGCATACGAACAGTGTCTGGGTGACTCTAGGTATGGGATCTACCTCCAGAAGCACTCCGGTGCATACGAACAGTGTCTGGGTGACTCTAGGTATGGGATCTACCTCCAGATGCACTCTGGTGCATACGAACAGTGTCTGGGTGACTCTAGGTATGGGATCTACCTCCAGATGCACTCTGGTGCATACGAACAGTGTCTGGGTGACTCTAGGTATGGGATCTACCTCCAGATGCACTCTGGTGCATACGAACAGTGTCTGGGTGACTCTAGGTATGGGATCTACCTCCAGAAGCACTCCGGTGCATACGAACAGTGTCTGGGTGACTCTAGGTATGGGATCTTCCTCCAGAAGCACTCCGGTGCATACGAACAGTGTCTGGGTGACTCTAGGTATGGGATCTACCTCCAGATGCACTCCGGTGCATACGAACAGTGTCTGGGTGACTCTAGGTATGGGATCTACCTCCAGAAGCACTCCGGTGCATACGAACAGTGTCTGGGTGACTCTAGGTATGGGATCTACCTCCAGATGCACTCTGGTGCATACGAACAGTGTCTGGGTGACTCTAGGTATGGGATCTACCTCCAGAAGCACTCCGGTGCATACGAACAGTGTCTGGGTGACTCTAGGTATGGGATCTACCTCCAGAAGCACTCCGGTGCATACGAACAGTGTCTGGGTGACTCTAGGTATGGGATCTACCTCCAGAAGCACTCCGGTGCATACGAACAGTGTCTGGGTGACTCTAGGTATGGGATCTACCTCCAGAAGCACTCCGGTGCATACGAACAGTGTCTGGGTGACTCTAGGTATGGGATCTACCTCCAGAAGCACTCCGGTGCATACGAACAGTGTCTGGGTGACTCTAGGTATGGGATCTTCCTCCAGAAGCACTCCGGTGCATACGAACAGTGTCTGGGTGACTCTAGGTATGGGATCTACCTCCAGATGCACTCTGGTGCATACGAACAGTGTCTGGGTGACTCTAGGTATGGGATCTACCTCCAGATGCACTCTGGTGCATACGAACAGTGTCTGGGTGACTCTAGGTATGGGATCTTCCTCCAGAAGCACTCCGGTGCATACGAACAGTGTCTGGGTGACTCTAGGTATGGGATCTACCTCCAGATGCACTCTGGTGCATACGAACAGTGTCTGGGTGACTCTAGGTATGGGATCTACCTCCAGAAGCACTCCGGTGCATACGAACAGTGTCTGGGTGACTCTAGGTATGGGATCTACCTCCAGAAGCACTCCGGTGCATACGAACAGTGTCTGGGTGACTCTAGGTATGGGATCTACCTCCAGATGCACTCTGGTGCATACGAACAGTGTCTGGGTGACTCTAGGTATGGGATCTACCTCCAGATGCACTCTGGTGCATACGAACAGTGTCTGGGTGACTCTAGGTATGGGATCTTCCTCCAGAAGCACTCCGGTGCATACGAACAGTGTCTGGGTGACTCTAGGTATGGGATCTACCTCCAGAAGCACTCCGGTGCATACGAACAGTGTCTGGGTGACTCTAGGTATGGGATCTACCTCCAGAAGCACTCCGGTGCATACGAACAGTGTCTGGGTGACTCTAGGTATGGGATCTACCTCCAGAAGCACTCCGGTGCATACGAACAGTGTCTGGGTGACTCTAGGTATGGGATCTACCTCCAGAAGCACTCCGGTGCATACGAACAGTGTCTGGGTGACTCTAGGTATGGGATCTACCTCCAGATGCACTCCGGTGCATACGAACAGTGTCTGGGTGACTCTAGGTATGGGATCTACCTCCAGAAGCACTCTGGTGCATACGAACAGTGTCTGGGTGACTCTAGGTATGGGATCTACCTCCAGATGCACTCTGGTGCATACGAACAGTGTCTGAGTGACTCTAGGTATGGGATCTACCTCCAGATGCACTCCGGTGCATACGAACAGTGTCTGGGTGACTCTAGGTATGGGATCTTCCTCCAGATGCACTCCGGTGCATACGAACAGTGTCTGGGTGACTCTAGGTATGGGATCTTCCTCCAGAAGCACTCCGGTGCATACGAACAGTGTCTGGGTGACTCTAGGTATGGGATCTTCCTCCAGATGCACTCCGGTGCATACGAACAGTGTCTGGGTGACTCTAGGTATGGGATCTACCTCCAGAAGCACTCTGGTGCATACGAACAGTGTCTGGGTGACTCTAGGTATGGGATCTACCTCCAGATGCACTCTGGTGCATACGAACAGTGTCTGAGTGACTCTAGGTATGGGATCTACCTCCAGATGCACTCCGGTGCATACGAACAGTGTCTGGGTGACTCTAGGTATGGGATCTACCTCCAGAAGCACTCCGGTGCATACGAACAGTGTCTGGGTGACTCTAGGTATGGGATCTACCTCCAGATGCACTCTGGTGCATACGAACAGTGTCTGGGTGACTCTAGGTATGGGATCTACCTCCAGATGCACTCCGGTGCATACGAACAGTGTCTGGGTGACTCTAGGTATGGGATCTACCTCCAGAAGCACTCTGGTGCATACGAACAGTGTCTGGGTGACTCTAGGTATGGGATCTTCCTCCAGATGCACTCCGGTGCATACGAACAGTGTCTGGGTGACTCTAGGTATGGGATCTTCCTCCAGAAGCACTCCGGTGCATACGAACAGTGTCTGGGTGACTCTAGGTATGGGATCTACCTCCAGAAGCACTCTGGTGCATACGAACAGTGTCTGGGTGACTCTAGGTATGGGATCTACCTCCAGATGCACTCTGGTGCATACGAACAGTGTCTGGGTGACTCTAGGTATGGGATCTACCTCCAGATGCACTCCGGTGCATACGAACAGTGTCTGGGTGACTCTAGGTATGGGATCTACCTCCAGATGCACTCCGGTGCATACGAACAGTGTCTGGGTGACTCTAGGTATGGGATCTACCTCCAGAAGCACTCTGGTGCATACGAACAGTGTCTGGGTGACTCTAGGTATGGGATCTACCTCCAGATGCACTCCGGTGCATACGAACAGTGTCTGGGTGACTCTAGGTATGGGATCTACCTCCAGATGCACTCTGGTGCATACGAACAGTGTCTGGGTGACTCTAGGTATGGGATCTACCTCCAGAAGCACTCTGGTGCATACGAACAGTGTCTGGGTGACTCTAGGTATGGGATCTACCTCCAGATGCACTCCGGTGCATACGAACAGTGTCTGGGTGACTCTAGGTATGGGATCTACCTCCAGATGCACTCCGGTGCATACGAACAGTGTCTGGGTGACTCTAGGTATGGGATCTACCTCCAGAAGCACTCTGGTGCATACGAACAGTGTCTGGGTGACTCTAGGTATGGGATCTACCTCCAGAAGCACTCCGGTGCATACGAACAGTGTCTGGGTGACTCTAGGTATGGGATCTACCTCCAGAAGCACTCTGGTGCATACGAACAGTGTCTGGGTGACTCTAGGTATGGGATCTACCTCCAGATGCACTCTGGTGCATACGAACAGTGTCTGGGTGACTCTAGGTATGGGATCTACCTCCAGATGCACTCCGGTGCATACGAACAGTGTCTGGGTGACTCTAGGTATGGGATCTACCTCCAGATGCACTCCGGTGCATACGAACAGTGTCTGGGTGACTCTAGGTATGGGATCTACCTCCAGATGCACTCCGGTGCATACGAACAGTGTCTGGGTGACTCTAGGTATGGGATCTACCTCCAGAAGCACTCTGGTGCATACGAACAGTGTCTGGGTGACTCTAGGTATGGGATCTACCTCCAGATGCACTCTGGTGCATACGAACAGTGTCTGGGTGACTCTAGGTATGGGATCTACCTCCAGATGCACTCCGGTGCATACGAACAGTGTCTGGGTGACTCTAGGTATGGGATCTACCTCCAGAAGCACTCTGGTGCATACGAACAGTGTCTGGGTGACTCTAGGTATGGGATCTACCTCCAGAAGCACTCTGGTGCATACGAACAGTGTCTGGGTGACTCTAGGTATGGGATCTACCTCCAGAAGCACTCTGGTGCATACGAACAGTGTCTGG
The DNA here is from genome assembly GCA_963932285.1 of Caenorhabditis macrosperma. Taxonomy (NCBI): domain Eukaryota; kingdom Metazoa; phylum Nematoda; class Chromadorea; order Rhabditida; family Rhabditidae; genus Caenorhabditis; species Caenorhabditis macrosperma. The sequence continues at coordinate 16,467,500 of OZ010619.1, forward strand.
GTGACTCTAGGTATGGGATCTTCCTCCAGAAGCACTCCGGTGCATACGAACAGTGTCTGGGTGACTCTAGGTATGGGATCTACCTCCAGATGCACTCTGGTGCATACGAACAGTGTCTGGGTGACTCTAGGTATGGGATCTACCTCCAGATGCACTCCGGTGCATACGAACAGTGTCTGGGTGACTCTAGGTATGGGATCTACCTCCAGAAGCACTCTGGTGCATACGAACAGTGTCTGGGTGACTCAGTAGAAGCAGACCTTTCGGTTTCTGCTAGTGTGATCACAACAACACGAACAATTAGCCTTAATAACACTTTATTAAGGCAACGCAAGACTCACAGAACCCCAAAAAGCGCCGTACAGTAGTCAAGATCAAATAGAAACTAATTACTAGAGGAATGAGGAAGCCCCGAAGGGAGAGGTTAGTAGGGTACCACGTGAGCTGTGCTTACACCAGGCAGTCTGGCCAGCGGGAGGGGTGAGCGTCTCACCCCAACTTCCCCCTCCTCCAAAGCTGGTCGTCCCGACCAGAACTGCGCACTAGGCTCACGGGCTCCGAGGTGTCCCCCACCCCCGACACGTCTCATGAGCCGTGCTTGAGTGAAACAGTTTGACCAGCGAGAGCCCGGAATCTGCGGTTCCCCTTCCTCCAAGACTGGTAGTCCCGGTCAACACTGTGCACCGCGCTCAGAGACGGTTCTCCTCTCACTCTCTATACTACCTACAAAACTACAATTACTTAGTACTACGATCAATACCAAAACACTAGAATACCTTTTAAGACTGATTAACAATTCACTTACACCCCGGTTATCAGACGTTACTTAAACTAAACCCGTTGCACTAACTGTCGAGTCACTTGTGGGTGAGTTCAATTGGGTCCGCTTCGGCTTTGGCGCCTCGTCGTCCACCGGATCTGTCACCTCCGTGACTTCTCTCCCCCCTCTGACGGGTGTCGTAGCAGCATCTCCGACAGTCTCGTTGGTCCCCTTTCTCTTCATTCGCACTTTCCACCTAGTGTGCCACAATCCGATCTGAATCTGCGGTCTTACCTCGTTTATGGCGCGATCCGTTTCGCACCCCGCCCAATCACTCTTACCATTGATCCGCTCCGCTAGGCTTACCCACCGTGCTATGCGCTCATCCTCGTTCCGACCTGATCTCCGACGCTTCGCTCCCGAAGACTGCTCGACTTTGTCCGGCGGTACTTTCCCACGACTTCTCTCTCGCGATGACCGTCTCTCCGAGCTCCCATCTTCATCCAGCTGCGGCCACTGCGGCGCACGTCTTTGGTCGTCACGATCGTTGTTGGCCTTCGGCCCGAATCCCCTAGCCCTGCGGGGCTCCGGGAGCTGACGCTACCGCCGCAGCGTCAGCTCCAGAATTTCTAGTAGAATTCTAGTCTAGTAGAATTTCATAGTCCAGAATTTCTGGATATGGAACGGGAAGCAATAAGACAAAAGGCAGCAGTGATTTGTACATTTTCTGCAAGCTTCTGATTTATTTAGTAATTTTCGATTGAATTTTTTGATTAGTTTGCCGATTTTCTGAAATTTTGAAGAACTGCAGCGAACCGTGAAAAAAACTCGAATTAGGAAACAGCGAACCGGGGAAAAAGCTAGCGAACCAGGAATAACGAAACCGGTCATTTTTGAGCCTGTTCGAGAGTTTTTGAGCCAGTTAGAGAATTTTCTCAGCCATCTTTAACTAGTTCGCAGATATTCTCCAGCATAATATCACGAGAAATATGGAAACTTAGTCTAATTCCCGAATTGGCTCAAAAATGACCGGTTTCGTTATTCCTGGTTTGCAAGCTTTTTTCCCGGTTCGCTGTTTCCTGATTCGAGTTTTTTTCACGGTTCGCTGCAGTTCTCGAAATTTTGCTAGTTTATCCAATTTTGCCGAAATGGACCGTTCTCTAAAAAAGATCTGCAAAAAAACTGCGATACCATCACTTCCGAATATAACAATGGCTGCGTCGTTGGTCAAAAAGCAATACTCGTTCAACACCTGGAACTCTTGATTTTGTTTTTAAAAATATTCGGGTTCCTACCGGAATCAACGCCTGTACTGTCGGATATTTCGGAACGCCACCTTTTGTGCCCCTTCCCAACGGAATATGCACTCCGGTGCATACGAACAGTGTCTGGGTGACTCTAGGTATGGGATCTACCTCCAGAAGCACTCCGGTGCATACGAACAGTGTCTGGGTGACTCTAGGTATGGGATCTACCTCCAGAAGCACTCTGGTGCATACGAACAGTGTCTGGGTGACTCTAGGTATGGGATCTACCTCCAGATGCACTCTGGTGCATACGAACAGTGTCTGGGTGACTCTAGGTATGGGATCTACCTCCAGATGCACTCTGGTGCATACGAACAGTGTCTGGGTGACTCTAGGTATGGGATCTACCTCCAGATGCACTCTGGTGCATACGAACAGTGTCTGGGTGACTCTAGGTATGGGATCTACCTCCAGAAGCACTCCGGTGCATACGAACAGTGTCTGGGTGACTCTAGGTATGGGATCTTCCTCCAGAAGCACTCCGGTGCATACGAACAGTGTCTGGGTGACTCTAGGTATGGGATCTACCTCCAGATGCACTCCGGTGCATACGAACAGTGTCTGGGTGACTCTAGGTATGGGATCTACCTCCAGAAGCACTCCGGTGCATACGAACAGTGTCTGGGTGACTCTAGGTATGGGATCTACCTCCAGATGCACTCTGGTGCATACGAACAGTGTCTGGGTGACTCTAGGTATGGGATCTACCTCCAGAAGCACTCCGGTGCATACGAACAGTGTCTGGGTGACTCTAGGTATGGGATCTACCTCCAGAAGCACTCCGGTGCATACGAACAGTGTCTGGGTGACTCTAGGTATGGGATCTACCTCCAGAAGCACTCCGGTGCATACGAACAGTGTCTGGGTGACTCTAGGTATGGGATCTACCTCCAGAAGCACTCCGGTGCATACGAACAGTGTCTGGGTGACTCTAGGTATGGGATCTTCCTCCAGAAGCACTCCGGTGCATACGAACAGTGTCTGGGTGACTCTAGGTATGGGATCTACCTCCAGATGCACTCTGGTGCATACGAACAGTGTCTGGGTGACTCTAGGTATGGGATCTACCTCCAGAAGCACTCCGGTGCATACGAACAGTGTCTGGGTGACTCTAGGTATGGGATCTACCTCCAGAAGCACTCCGGTGCATACGAACAGTGTCTGGGTGACTCTAGGTATGGGATCTACCTCCAGATGCACTCTGGTGCATACGAACAGTGTCTGGGTGACTCTAGGTATGGGATCTACCTCCAGATGCACTCTGGTGCATACGAACAGTGTCTGGGTGACTCTAGGTATGGGATCTTCCTCCAGAAGCACTCCGGTGCATACGAACAGTGTCTGGGTGACTCTAGGTATGGGATCTACCTCCAGAAGCACTCCGGTGCATACGAACAGTGTCTGGGTGACTCTAGGTATGGGATCTACCTCCAGAAGCACTCCGGTGCATACGAACAGTGTCTGGGTGACTCTAGGTATGGGATCTTCCTCCAGAAGCACTCCGGTGCATACGAACAGTGTCTGGGTGACTCTAGGTATGGGATCTACCTCCAGATGCACTCCGGTGCATACGAACAGTGTCTGGGTGACTCTAGGTATGGGATCTACCTCCAGATGCACTCTGGTGCATACGAACAGTGTCTGGGTGACTCTAGGTATGGGATCTTCCTCCAGAAGCACTCCGGTGCATACGAACAGTGTCTGGGTGACTCTAGGTATGGGATCTACCTCCAGATGCACTCCGGTGCATACGAACAGTGTCTGGGTGACTCTAGGTATGGGATCTACTTCCAGAAGCACTCCGGTGCATACGAACAGTGTCTGGGTGACTCTAGGTATGGGATCTACCTCCAGATGCACTCTGGTGCATACGAACAGTGTCTGGGTGACTCTAGGTATGGGATCTTCCTCCAGAAGCACTCCGGTGCATACGAACAGTGTCTGGGTGACTCTAGGTATGGGATCTACCTCCAGATGCACTCTGGTGCATACGAACAGTGTCTGGGTGACTCTAGGTATGGGATCTTCCTCCAGAAGCACTCCGGTGCATACGAACAGTGTCTGGGTGACTCTAGGTATGGGATCTACCTCCAGAAGCACTCCGGTGCATACGAACAGTGTCTGGGTGACTCTAGGTATGGGATCTACCTCCAGAAGCACTCCGGTGCATACGAACAGTGTCTGGGTGACTCTAGGTATGGGATCTTCCTCCAGAAGCACTCCGGTGCATACGAACAGTGTCTGGGTGACTCTAGGTATGGGATCTACCTCCAGATGCACTCCGGTGCATACGAACAGTGTCTGGGTGACTCTAGGTATGGGATCTACCTCCAGAAGCACTCCGGTGCATACGAACAGTGTCTGGGTGACTCTAGGTATGGGATCTACCTCCAGATGCACTCTGGTGCATACGAACAGTGTCTGGGTGACTCTAGGTATGGGATCTACCTCCAGAAGCACTCCGGTGCATACGAACAGTGTCTGGGTGACTCTAGGTATGGGATCTTCCTCCAGAAGCACTCCGGTGCATACGAACAGTGTCTGGGTGACTCTAGGTATGGGATCTACTTCCAGAAGCACTCCGGTGCATACGAACAGTGTCTGGGTGACTCTAGGTATGGGATCTTCCTCCAGAAGCACTCTGGTGCATACGAACAGTGTCTGGGTGACTCTAGGTATGGGATCTTCCTCCAGATGCACTCCGGTGCATACGAACAGTGTCTGGGTGACTCTAGGTATGGGATCTTCCTCCAGAAGCACTCCGGTGCATACGAACAGTGTCTGGGTGACTCTAGGTATGGGATCTACCTCCAGAAGCACTCTGGTGCATACGAACAGTGTCTGGGTGACTCTAGGTATGGGATCTACCTCCAGATGCACTCTGGTGCATACGAACAGTGTCTGAGTGACTCTAGGTATGGGATCTACCTCCAGATGCACTCCGGTGCATACGAACAGTGTCTGGGTGACTCTAGGTATGGGATCTACCTCCAGAAGCACTCCGGTGCATACGAACAGTGTCTGGGTGACTCTAGGTATGGGATCTACCTCCAGATGCACTCTGGTGCATACGAACAGTGTCTGGGTGACTCTAGGTATGGGATCTACCTCCAGATGCACTCCGGTGCATACGAACAGTGTCTGGGTGACTCTAGGTATGGGATCTACCTCCAGAAGCACTCTGGTGCATACGAACAGTGTCTGGGTGACTCTAGGTATGGGATCTTCCTCCAGATGCACTCCGGTGCATACGAACAGTGTCTGGGTGACTCTAGGTATGGGATCTTCCTCCAGAAGCACTCCGGTGCATACGAACAGTGTCTGGGTGACTCTAGGTATGGGATCTACCTCCAGATGCACTCTGGTGCATACGAACAGTGTCTGGGTGACTCTAGGTATGGGATCTTCCTCCAGATGCACTCCGGTGCATACGAACAGTGTCTGGGTGACTCTAGGTATGGGATCTACCTCCAGAAGCACTCTGGTGCATACGAACAGTGTCTGGGTGACTCTAGGTATGGGATCTACCTCCAGAAGCACTCTGGTGCATACGAACAGTGTCTGGGTGACTCTAGGTATGGGATCTTCCTCCAGATGCACTCCGGTGCATACGAACAGTGTCTGGGTGACTCTAGGTATGGGATCTTCCTCCAGATGCACTCCGGTGCATACGAACAGTGTCTGGGTGACTCTAGGTATGGGATCTTCCTCCAGAAGCACTCCGGTGCATACGAACAGTGTCTGGGTGACTCTAGGTATGGGATCTACCTCCAGAAGCACTCTGGTGCATACGAACAGTGTCTGGGTGACTCTAGGTATGGGATCTTCCTCCAGATGCACTCCGGTGCATACGAACAGTGTCTGGGTGACTCTAGGTATGGGATCTACCTCCAGAAGCACTCTGGTGCATACGAACAGTGTCTGGGTGACTCTAGGTATGGGATCTACCTCCAGATGCACTCTGGTGCATACGAACAGTGTCTGGGTGACTCTAGGTATGGGATCTACCTCCAGATGCACTCTGGTGCATACGAACAGTGTCTGGGTGACTCTAGGTATGGGATCTTCCTCCAGAAGCACTCCGGTGCATACGAACAGTGTCTGGGTGACTCTAGGTATGGGATCTTCCTCCAGAAGCACTCCGGTGCATACGAACAGTGTCTGGGTGACTCTAGGTATGGGATCTACCTCCAGAAGCACTCTGGTGCATACGAACAGTGTCTGGGTGACTCTAGGTATGGGATCTTCCTCCAGATGCACTCCGGTGCATACGAACAGTGTCTGGGTGACTCTAGGTATGGGATCTACCTCCAGAAGCACTCTGGTGCATACGAACAGTGTCTGGGTGACTCTAGGTATGGGATCTACCTCCAGATGCACTCCGGTGCATACGAACAGTGTCTGGGTGACTCTAGGTATGGGATCTACCTCCAGATGCACTCTGGTGCATACGAACAGTGTCTGGGTGACTCTAGGTATGGGATCTACCTCCAGAAGCACTCTGGTGCATACGAACAGTGTCTGGGTGACTCTAGGTATGGGATCTTCCTCCAGATGCACTCCGGTGCATACGAACAGTGTCTGGGTGACTCTAGGTATGGGATCTTCCTCCAGATGCACTCCGGTGCATACGAACAGTGTCTGGGTGACTCTAGGTATGGGATCTTCCTCCAGAAGCACTCCGGTGCATACGAACAGTGTCTGGGTGACTCTAGGTATGGGATCTACCTCCAGAAGCACTCTGGTGCATACGAACAGTGTCTGGGTGACTCTAGGTATGGGATCTTCCTCCAGATGCACTCCGGTGCATACGAACAGTGTCTGGGTGACTCTAGGTATGGGATCTACCTCCAGAAGCACTCTGGTGCATACGAACAGTGTCTGGGTGACTCTAGGTATGGGATCTACCTCCAGATGCACTCTGGTGCATACGAACAGTGTCTGGGTGACTCTAGGTATGGGATCTACCTCCAGATGCACTCTGGTGCATACGAACAGTGTCTGGGTGACTCTAGGTATGGGATCTTCCTCCAGAAGCACTCCGGTGCATACGAACAGTGTCTGGGTGACTCTAGGTATGGGATCTTCCTCCAGAAGCACTCCGGTGCATACGAACAGTGTCTGGGTGACTCTAGGTATGGGATCTACCTCCAGAAGCACTCTGGTGCATACGAACAGTGTCTGGGTGACTCTAGGTATGGGATCTTCCTCCAGATGCACTCCGGTGCATACGAACAGTGTCTGGGTGACTCTAGGTATGGGATCTACCTCCAGAAGCACTCTGGTGCATACGAACAGTGTCTGGGTGACTCTAGGTATGGGATCTACCTCCAGATGCACTCCGGTGCATACGAACAGTGTCTGGGTGACTCTAGGTATGGGATCTACCTCCAGATGCACTCTGGTGCATACGAACAGTGTCTGGGTGACTCTAGGTATGGGATCTACCTCCAGATGCACTCCGGTGCATACGAACAGTGTCTGGGTGACTCTAGGTATGGGATCTACCTCCAGAAGCACTCTGGTGCATACGAACAGTGTCTGGGTGACTCTAGGTATGGGATCTTCCTCCAGATGCACTCCGGTGCATACGAACAGTGTCTGGGTGACTCTAGGTATGGGATCTACCTCCAGAAGCACTCTGGTGCATACGAACAGTGTCTGGGTGACTCTAGGTATGGGATCTACCTCCAGATGCACTCTGGTGCATACGAACAGTGTCTGGGTGACTCTAGGTATGGGATCTACCTCCAGATGCACTCCGGTGCATACGAACAGTGTCTGGGTGACTCTAGGTATGGGATCTACCTCCAGAAGCACTCTGGTGCATACGAACAGTGTCTGGGTGACTCTAGGTATGGGATCTTCCTCCAGAAGCACTCCGGTGCATACGAACAGTGTCTGGGTGACTCTAGGTATGGGATCTACCTCCAGAAGCACTCTGGTGCATACGAACAGTGTCTGGGTGACTCTAGGTATGGGATCTACCTCCAGATGCACTCCGGTGCATACGAACAGTGTCTGGGTGACTCTAGGTATGGGATCTACCTCCAGAAGCACTCTGGTGCATACGAACAGTGTCTGGGTGACTCTAGGTATGGGATCTACCTCCAGATGCACTCCGGTGCATACGAACAGTGTCTGGGTGACTCTAGGTATGGGATCTACCTCCAGAAGCACTCTGGTGCATACGAACAGTGTCTGGGTGACTCTAGGTATGGGATCTACCTCCAGAAGCACTCCGGTGCATACGAACAGTGTCTGGGTGACTCTAGGTATGGGATCTACCTCCAGATGCACTCTGGTGCATACGAACAGTGTCTGGGTGACTCTAGATATGGGATCTACCTCCAGAAGCACTCCGGTGCATACGAACAGTGTCTGGGTGACTCTAGGTATGGGATCTACCTCCAGAAGCACTCCGGTGCATACGAACAGTGTCTGGGTGACTCTAGGTATGGGATCTACCTCCAGATGCACTCTGGTGCATACGAACAGTGTCTGGGTGACTCTAGGTATGGGATCTACCTCCAGATGCACTCTGGTGCATACGAACAGTGTCTGGGTGACTCTAGGTATGGGATCTACCTCCAGATGCACTCTGGTGCATACGAACAGTGTCTGGGTGACTCTAGGTATGGGATCTACCTCCAGAAGCACTCCGGTGCATACGAACAGTGTCTGGGTGACTCTAGGTATGGGATCTACCTCCAGATGCACTCTGGTGCATACGAACAGTGTCTGGGTGACTCTAGGTATGGGATCTACCTCCAGAAGCACTCCGGTGCATACGAACAGTGTCTGGGTGACTCAGTAGAAGCAGACCTTTCGGTTTCTGCTAGTGTGATCACAACAACACGAACAATTAGCCTTAATAACACTTTATTAAGGCAACGCAAGACTCACAGAACCCCAAAAAGCGCCGTACAGTAGTCAAGATCAAATAGAAACTAATTACTAGAGGAATGAGGAAGCCCCGAAGGGAGAGGTTAGTAGGGTACCACGTGAGCTGTGCTTACACCAGGCAGTCTGGCCAGCGGGAGGGGTGAGCGTCTCACCCCAACTTCCCCCTCCTCCAAAGCTGGTCGTCCCGACCAGAACTGCGCACTAGGCTCACGGGCTCCGAGGTGTCCCCCACCCCCGACACGTCTCATGAGCCGTGCTTGAGTGAAACAGTTTGACCAGCGAGAGCCCGGAATCTGCGGTTCCCCTTCCTCCAAGACTGGTAGTCCCGGTCAACACTGTGCACCGCGCTCAGAGACGGTTCTCCTCTCACTCTCTATACTACCTACAAAACTACAATTACTTAGTACTACGATCAATACCAAAACACTAGAATACCTTTTAAGACTGATTAACAATTCACTTACACCCCGGTTATCAGACGTTACTTAAACTAAACCCGTTGCACTAACTGTCGAGTCACTTGTGGGTGAGTTCAATTGGGTCCGCTTCGGCTTTGGCGCCTCGTCGTCCACCGGATCTGTCACCTCCGTGACTTCTCTCCCCCCTCTGACGGGTGTCGTAGCAGCATCTCCGACAGTCTCGTTGGTCCCCTTTCTCTTCATTCGCACTTTCCACCTAGTGTGCCACAATCCGATCTGAATCTGCGGTCTTACCTCGTTTATGGCGCGATCCGTTTCGCACCCCGCCCAATCACTCTTACCATTGATCCGCTCCGCTAGGCTTACCCACCGTGCTATGCGCTCATCCTCGTTCCGACCTGATCTCCGACGCTTCGCTCCCGAAGACTGCTCGACTTTGTCCGGCGGTACTTTCCCACGACTTCTCTCTCGCGATGACCGTCTCTCCGAGCTCCCATCTTCATCCAGCTGCGGCCACTGCGGCGCACGTCTTTGGTCGTCACGATCGTTGTTGGCCTTCGGCCCGAATCCCCTAGCCCTGCGGGGCTCCGGGAGCTGACGCTACCGCCGCAGCGTCAGCTCCAGAATTTCTAGTAGAATTCTAGTCTAGTAGAATTTCATAGTCCAGAATTTCTGGATATGGAACGGGAAGCAATAAGACAAAAGGCAGCAGTGATTTGTACATTTTCTGCAAGCTTCTGATTTATTTAGTAATTTTCGATTGAATTTTTTGATTAGTTTGCCGATTTTCTGAAATTTTGAAGAACTGCAGCGAACCGTGAAAAAAACTCGAATTAGGAAACAGCGAACCGGGGAAAAAGCTAGCGAACCAGGAATAACGAAACCGGTCATTTTTGAGCCTGTTCGAGAGTTTTTGAGCCAGTTAGAGAATTTTCTCAGCCATCTTTAACTAGTTCGCAGATATTCTCCAGCATAATATCACGAGAAATATGGAAACTTAGTCTAATTCCCGAATTGGCTCAAAAATGACCGGTTTCGTTATTCCTGGTTTGCAAGCTTTTTTCCCGGTTCGCTGTTTCCTGATTCGAGTTTTTTTCACGGTTCGCTGCAGTTCTCGAAATTTTGCTAGTTTATCCAATTTTGCCGAAATGGACCGTTCTCTAAAAAAGATCTGCAAAAAAACTGCGATACCATCACTTCCGAATATAACAATGGCTGCGTCGTTGGTCAAAAAGCAATACTCGTTCAACACCTGGAACTCTTGATTTTGTTTTTATAAATATTCGGGTTCCTACCGGAATCAACGCCTGTACTGTCGGATATTTCGGAACGCCACCTTTTGTGCCCCTTCCCAACGGAATATGCACTCCGGTGCATACGAACAGTGTCTGGGTGACTCTAGGTATGGGATCTACCTCCAGAAGCACTCCGGTGCATACGAACAGTGTCTGGGTGACTCTAGGTATGGGATCTACCTCCAGAAGCACTCCGGTGCATACGAACAGTGTCTGGGTGACTCTAGGTATGGGATCTACCTCCAGATGCACTCTGGTGCATACGAACAGTGTCTGGGTGACTCTAGGTATGGGATCTACCTCCAGAAGCACTCCGGTGCATACGAACAGTGTCTGGGTGACTCTAGGTATGGGATCTACCTCCAGATGCACTCTGGTGCATACGAACAGTGTCTGGGTGACTCTAGGTATGGGATCTACCTCCAGAAGCACTCCGGTGCATACGAACAGTGTCTGGGTGACTCTAGGTATGGGATCTTCCTCCAGAAGCACTCCGGTGCATACGAACAGTGTCTGGGTGACTCTAGGTATGGGATCTACCTCCAGATGCACTCCGGTGCATACGAACAGTGTCTGGGTGACTCTAGGTATGGGATCTACCTCCAGAAGCACTCCGGTGCATACGAACAGTGTCTGGGTGACTCTAGGTATGGGATCTACCTCCAGATGCACTCTGGTGCATACGAACAGTGTCTGGGTGACTCTAGGTATGGGATCTACCTCCAGAAGCACTCCGGTGCATACGAACAGTGTCTGGGTGACTCTAGGTATGGGATCTTCCTCCAGAAGCACTCCGGTGCATACGAACAGTGTCTGGGTGACTCTAGGTATGGGATCTTCCTCCAGAAGCACTCTGGTGCATACGAACAGTGTCTGGGTGACTCTAGGTATGGGATCTTCCTCCAGAAGCACTCCGGTGCATACGAACAGTGTCTGGGTGACTCTAGGTATGGGATCTTCCTCCAGAAGCACTCTGGTGCATACGAACAGTGTCTGGGTGACTCTAGGTATGGGATCTTCCTCCAGATGCACTCCGGTGCATACGAACAGTGTCTGGGTGACTCTAGGTATGGGATCTACTTCCAGAAGCACTCCGGTGCATACGAACAGTGTCTGGGTGACTCTAGGTATGGGATCTTCCTCCAGATGCACTCCGGTGCATACGAACAGTGTCTGGGTGACTCTAGGTATGGGATCTTCCTCCAGAAGCACTCTGGTGCATACGAACAGTGTCTGGGTGACTCTAGGTATGGGATCTTCCTCCAGAAGCACTCCGGTGCATACGAACAGTGTCTGGGTGACTCTAGGTATGGGATCTTCCTCCAGAAGCACTCCGGTGCATACGAACAGTGTCTGGGTGACTCTAGGTATGGGATCTTCCTCCAGATGCACTCCGGTGCATACGAACAGTGTCTGGGTGACTCTAGGTATGGGATCTACTTCCAGAAGCACTCCGGTGCATACGAACAGTGTCTGGGTGACTCTAGGTATGGGATCTTCCTCCAGAAGCACTCCGGTGCATACGAACAGTGTCTGGGTGACTCTAGGTATGGGATCTACTTCCAGAAGCACTCCGGTGCATACGAACAGTGTCTGGGTGACTCTAGGTATGGGATCTTCCTCCAGAAGCACTCCGGTGCATACGAACAGTGTCTGGGTGACTCTAGGTATGGGATCTACCTCCAGAAGCACTCTGGTGCATACGAACAGTGTCTGGGTGACTCTAGGTATGGGATCTACCTCCAGATGCACTCTGGTGCATACGAACAGTGTCTGGGTGACTCTAGGTATGGGATCTTCCTCCAGATGCACTCCGGTGCATACGAACAGTGTCTGGGTGACTCTAGGTATGGGATCTACCTCCAGAAGCACTCCGGTGCATACGAACAGTGTCTGGGTGACTCTAGGTATGGGATCTTCCTCCAGAAGCACTCCGGTGCATACGAACAGTGTCTGGGTGACTCTAGGTATGGGATCTACCTCCAGAAGCACTCTGGTGCATACGAACAGTGTCTGGGTGACTCTAGGTATGGGATCTACCTCCAGATGCACTCTGGTGCATACGAACAGTGTCTGGGTGACTCTAGGTATGGGATCTACCTCCAGATGCACTCCGGTGCATACGAACAGTGTCTGGGTGACTCTAGGTATGGGATCTACCTCCAGAAGCACTCTGGTGCATACGAACAGTGTCTGGGTGACTCTAGGTATGGGATCTACCTCCAGATGCACTCTGGTGCATACGAACAGTGTCTGGGTGACTCTAGGTATGGGATCTACCTCCAGATGCACTCCGGTGCATACGAACAGTGTCTGGGTGACTCTAGGTATGGGATCTACCTCCAGAAGCACTCTGGTGCATACGAACAGTGTCTGGGTGACTCTAGGTATGGGATCTTCCTCCAGATGCACTCCGGTGCATACGAACAGTGTCTGGGTGACTCTAGGTATGGGATCTTCCTCCAGAAGCACTCCGGTGCATACGAACAGTGTCTGGGTGACTCTAGGTATGGGATCTACCTCCAGAAGCACTCTGGTGCATACGAACAGTGTCTGGGTGACTCTAGGTATGGGATCTACCTCCAGATGCACTCTGGTGCATACGAACAGTGTCTGGGTGACTCTAGGTATGGGATCTACCTCCAGATGCACTCTGGTGCATACGAACAGTGTCTGGGTGACTCTAGGTATGGGATCTACCTCCAGATGCACTCCGGTGCATACGAACAGTGTCTGGGTGACTCTAGGTATGGGATCTACCTCCAGATGCACTCCGGTGCATACGAACAGTGTCTGGGTGACTCTAGGTATGGGATCTACCTCCAGAAGCACTCTGGTGCATACGAACAGTGTCTGGGTGACTCTAGGTATGGGATCTACCTCCAGAAGCACTCTGGTGCATACGAACAGTGTCTGGGTGACTCTAGGTATGGGATCTACCTCCAGAAGCACTCCGGTGCATACGAACAGTGTCTGGGTGACTCTAGGTATGGGATCTACCTCCAGATGCACTCTGGTGCATACGAACAGTGTCTGGGTGACTCTAGGTATGGGATCTACCTCCAGATGCACTCCGGTGCATACGAACAGTGTCTGGGTGACTCTAGGTATGGGATCTACCTCCAGATGCACTCCGGTGCATACGAACAGTGTCTGGGTGACTCTAGGTATGGGATCTACCTCCAGAAGCACTCTGGTGCATACGAACAGTGTCTGGGTGACTCTAGGTATGGGATCTACCTCCAGATGCACTCTGGTGCATACGAACAGTGTCTGGGTGACTCTAGGTATGGGATCTACCTCCAGATGCACTCCGGTGCATACGAACAGTGTCTGGGTGACTCTAGGTATGGGATCTACCTCCAGAAGCACTCTGGTGCATACGAACAGTGTCTGGGTGACTCTAGGTATGGGATCTTCCTCCAGAAGCACTCCGGTGCATACGAACAGTGTCTGGGTGACTCTAGGTATGGGATCTTCCTCCAGATGCACTCCGGTGCATACGAACAGTGTCTGGGTGACTCTAGGTATGGGATCTACCTCCAGATGCACTCCGGTGCATACGAACAGTGTCTGGGTGACTCTAGGTATGGGATCTACCTCCAGAAGCACTCTGGTGCATACGAACAGTGTCTGGGTGACTCTAGGTATGGGATCTTCCTCCAGAAGCACTCCGGTGCATACGAACAGTGTCTGGGTGACTCTAGGTATGGGATCTTCCTCCAGAAGCACTCCGGTGCATACGAACAGTGTCTGGGTGACTCTAGGTATGGGATCTTCCTCCAGATGCACTCCGGTGCATACGAACAGTGTCTGGGTGACTCTAGGTATGGGATCTACCTCCAGATGCACTCTGGTGCATACGAACAGTGTCTGGGTGACTCTAGGTATGGGATCTACCTCCAGATGCACTCTGGTGCATACGAACAGTGTCTGGGTGACTCTAGGTATGGGATCTACCTCCAGAAGCACTCCGGTGCATACGAACAGTGTCTGGGTGACTCTAGGTATGGGATCTACCTCCAGATGCACTCTGGTGCATACGAACAGTGTCTGGGTGACTCTAGGTATGGGATCTACCTCCAGATGCACTCTGGTGCATACGAACAGTGTCTGGGTGACTCTAGGTATGGGATCTACCTCCAGAAGCACTCCGGTGCATACGAACAGTGTCTGGGTGACTCTAGGTATGGGATCTACCTCCAGATGCACTCTGGTGCATACGAACAGTGTCTGGGTGACTCTAGGTATGGGATCTACCTCCAGAAGCACTCCGGTGCATACGAACAGTGTCTGGGTGACTCAGTAGAAGCAGACCTTTCGGTTTCTGCTAGTGTGATCACAACAACACGAACAATTAGCCTTAATAACACTTTATTAAGGCAACGCAAGACTCACAGAACCCCAAAAAGCGCCGTACAGTAGTCAAGATCAAATAGAAACTAATTACTAGAGGAATGAGGAAGCCCCGAAGGGAGAGGTTAGTAGGGTACCACGTGAGCTGTGCTTACACCAGGCAGTCTGGCCAGCGGGAGGGGTGAGCGTCTCACCCCAACTTCCCCCTCCTCCAAAGCTGGTCGTCCCGACCAGAACTGCGCACTAGGCTCACGGGCTCCGAGGTGTCCCCCACCCCCGACACGTCTCATGAGCCGTGCTTGAGTGAAACAGTTTGACCAGCGAGAGCCCGGAATCTGCGGTTCCCCTTCCTCCAAGACTGGTAGTCCCGGTCAACACTGTGCACCGCGCTCAGAGACGGTTCTCCTCTCACTCTCTATACTACCTACAAAACTACAATTACTTAGTACTACGATCAATACCAAAACACTAGAATACCTTTTAAGACTGATTAACAATTCACTTACACCCCGGTTATCAGACGTTACTTAAACTAAACCCGTTGCACTAACTGTCGAGTCACTTGTGGGTGAGTTCAATTGGGTCCGCTTCGGCTTTGGCGCCTCGTCGTCCACCGGATCTGTCACCTCCGTGACTTCTCTCCCCCCTCTGACGGGTGTCGTAGCAGCATCTCCGACAGTCTCGTTGGTCCCCTTTCTCTTCATTCGCACTTTCCACCTAGTGTGCCACAATCCGATCTGAATCTGCGGTCTTACCTCGTTTATGGCGCGATCCGTTTCGCACCCCGCCCAATCACTCTTACCATTGATCCGCTCCGCTAGGCTTACCCACCGTGCTATGCGCTCATCCTCGTTCCGACCTGATCTCCGACGCTTCGCTCCCGAAGACTGCTCGACTTTGTCCGGCGGTACTTTCCCACGACTTCTCTCTCGCGATGACCGTCTCTCCGAGCTCCCATCTTCATCCAGCTGCGGCCACTGCGGCGCACGTCTTTGGTCGTCACGATCGTTGTTGGCCTTCGGCCCGAATCCCCTAGCCCTGCGGGGCTCCGGGAGCTGACGCTACCGCCGCAGCGTCAGCTCCAGAATTTCTAGTAGAATTCTAGTCTAGTAGAATTTCATAGTCCAGAATTTCTGGATATGGAACGGGAAGCAATAAGACAAAAGGCAGCAGTGATTTGTACATTTTCTGCAAGCTTCTGATTTATTTAGTAATTTTCGATTGAATTTTTTGATTAGTTTGCCGATTTTCTGAAATTTTGAAGAACTGCAGCGAACCGTGAAAAAAACTCGAATTAGGAAACAGCGAACCGGGGAAAAAGCTAGCGAACCAGGAATAACGAAACCGGTCATTTTTGAGCCTGTTCGAGAGTTTTTGAGCCAGTTAGAGAATTTTCTCAGCCATCTTTAACTAGTTCGCAGATATTCTCCAGCATAATATCACGAGAAATATGGAAACTTAGTCTAATTCCCGAATTGGCTCAAAAATGACCGGTTTCGTTATTCCTGGTTTGCAAGCTTTTTTCCCGGTTCGCTGTTTCCTGATTCGAGTTTTTTTCACGGTTCGCTGCAGTTCTCGAAATTTTGCTAGTTTATCCAATTTTGCCGAAATGGACCGTTCTCTAAAAAAGATCTGCAAAAAAACTGCGATACCATCACTTCCGAATATAACAATGGCTGCGTCGTTGGTCAAAAAGCAATACTCGTTCAACACCTGGAACTCTTGATTTTGTTTTTATAAATATTCGGGTTCCTACCGGAATCAACGCCTGTACTGTCGGATATTTCGGAACGCCACCTTTTGTGCCCCTTCCCAACGGAATATGCACTCCGGTGCATACGAACAGTGTCTGGGTGACTCTAGGTATGGGATCTACCTCCAGAAGCACTCCGGTGCATACGAACAGTGTCTGGGTGACTCTAGGTATGGGATCTACCTCCAGAAGCACTCCGGTGCATACGAACAGTGTCTGGGTGACTCTAGGTATGGGATCTACCTCCAGATGCACTCTGGTGCATACGAACAGTGTCTGGGTGACTCTAGGTATGGGATCTACCTCCAGAAGCACTCCGGTGCATACGAACAGTGTCTGGGTGACTCTAGGTATGGGATCTTCCTCCAGAAGCACTCCGGTGCATACGAACAGTGTCTGGGTGACTCTAGGTATGGGATCTACCTCCAGATGCACTCCGGTGCATACGAACAGTGTCTGGGTGACTCTAGGTATGGGATCTACCTCCAGAAGCACTCCGGTGCATACGAACAGTGTCTGGGTGACTCTAGGTATGGGATCTACCTCCAGATGCACTCTGGTGCATACGAACAGTGTCTGGGTGACTCTAGGTATGGGATCTACCTCCAGAAGCACTCCGGTGCATACGAACAGTGTCTGGGTGACTCTAGGTATGGGATCTACCTCCAGAAGCACTCCGGTGCATACGAACAGTGTCTGGGTGACTCTAGGTATGGGATCTTCCTCCAGAAGCACTCCGGTGCATACGAACAGTGTCTGGGTGACTCTAGGTATGGGATCTACCTCCAGATGCACTCTGGTGCATACGAACAGTGTCTGGGTGACTCTAGGTATGGGATCTACCTCCAGAAGCACTCCGGTGCATACGAACAGTGTCTGGGTGACTCTAGGTATGGGATCTACCTCCAGAAGCACTCCGGTGCATACGAACAGTGTCTGGGTGACTCTAGGTATGGGATCTACCTCCAGATGCACTCTGGTGCATACGAACAGTGTCTGGGTGACTCTAGGTATGGGATCTACCTCCAGAAGCACTCCGGTGCATACGAACAGTGTCTGGGTGACTCTAGGTATGGGATCTACCTCCAGAAGCACTCCGGTGCATACGAACAGTGTCTGGGTGACTCTAGGTATGGGATCTACCTCCAGATGCACTCTGGTGCATACGAACAGTGTCTGGGTGACTCTAGGTATGGGATCTACCTCCAGAAGCACTCCGGTGCATACGAACAGTGTCTGGGTGACTCTAGGTATGGGATCTTCCTCCAGAAGCACTCCGGTGCATACGAACAGTGTCTGGGTGACTCTAGGTATGGGATCTACCTCCAGAAGCACTCCGGTGCATACGAACAGTGTCTGGGTGACTCTAGGTATGGGATCTACCTCCAGATGCACTCTGGTGCATACGAACAGTGTCTGGGTGACTCTAGGTATGGGATCTTCCTCCAGAAGCACTCCGGTGCATACGAACAGTGTCTGGGTGACTCTAGGTATGGGATCTACCTCCAGATGCACTCCGGTGCATACGAACAGTGTCTGGGTGACTCTAGGTATGGGATCTTCCTCCAGAAGCACTCCGGTGCATACGAACAGTGTCTGGGTGACTCTAGGTATGGGATCTACCTCCAGAAGCACTCCGGTGCATACGAACAGTGTCTGGGTGACTCTAGGTATGGGATCTTCCTCCAGAAGCACTCCGGTGCATACGAACAGTGTCTGGGTGACTCTAGGTATGGGATCTACTTCCAGAAGCACTCCGGTGCATACGAACAGTGTCTGGGTGACTCTAGGTATGGGATCTTCCTCCAGAAGCACTCTGGTGCATACGAACAGTGTCTGGGTGACGCTAGGTATGGGATCTACCTCCAGATGCACTCCGGTGCATACGAACAGTGTCTGGGTGACTCTAGGTATGGGATCTTCCTCCAGATGCACTCCGGTGCATACGAACAGTGTCTGGGTGACTCTAGGTATGGGATCTTCCTCCAGAAGCACTCTGGTGCATACGAACAGTGTCTGGGTGACTCTAGGTATGGGATCTACCTCCAGAAGCACTCCGGTGCATACGAACAGTGTCTGGGTGACTCTAGGTATGGGATCTACCTCCAGATGCACTCTGGTGCATACGAACAGTGTCTGGGTGACTCTAGGTATGGGATCTACCTCCAGATGCACTCCGGTGCATACGAACAGTGTCTGGGTGACTCTAGGTATGGGATCTACCTCCAGATGCACTCCGGTGCATACGAACAGTGTCTGGGTGACTCTAGGTATGGGATCTACCTCCAGAAGCACTCTGGTGCATACGAACAGTGTCTGGGTGACTCTAGGTATGGGATCTACCTCCAGATGCACTCTGGTGCATACGAACAGTGTCTGGGTGACTCTAGGTATGGGATCTACCTCCAGATGCACTCCGGTGCATACGAACAGTGTCTGGGTGACTCTAGGTATGGGATCTACCTCCAGAAGCACTCTGGTGCATACGAACAGTGTCTGGGTGACTCTAGGTATGGGATCTACCTCCAGATGCACTCTGGTGCATACGAACAGTGTCTGGGTGACTCTAGGTATGGGATCTACCTCCAGATGCACTCCGGTGCATACGAACAGTGTCTGGGTGACTCTAGGTATGGGATCTACCTCCAGATGCACTCCGGTGCATACGAACAGTGTCTGGGTGACTCTAGGTATGGGATCTACCTCCAGAAGCACTCTGGTGCATACGAACAGTGTCTGGGTGACTCTAGGTATGGGATCTACCTCCAGATGCACTCTGGTGCATACGAACAGTGTCTGGGTGACTCTAGGTATGGGATCTACCTCCAGATGCACTCCGGTGCATACGAACAGTGTCTGGGTGACTCTAGGTATGGGATCTACCTCCAGAAGCACTCTGGTGCATACGAACAGTGTCTGGGTGACTCTAGGTATGGGATCTTCCTCCAGAAGCACTCCGGTGCATACGAACAGTGTCTGGGTGACTCTAGGTATGGGATCTTCCTCCAGATGCACTCCGGTGCATACGAACAGTGTCTGGGTGACTCTAGGTATGGGATCTACCTCCAGAAGCACTCTGGTGCATACGAACAGTGTCTGGGTGACTCTAGGTATGGGATCTTCCTCCAGATGCACTCTGGTGCATACGAACAGTGTCTGGGTGACTCTAGGTATGGGATCTACCTCCAGATGCACTCCGGTGCATACGAACAGTGTCTGGGTGACTCTAGGTATGGGATCTACCTCCAGAAGCACTCCGGTGCATACGAACAGTGTCTGGGTGACTCTAGGTATGGGATCTTCCTCCAGATGCACTCCGGTGCATACGAACAGTGTCTGGGTGACTCTAGGTATGGGATCTACCTCCAGATGCACTCTGGTGCATACGAACAGTGTCTGGGTGACTCTAGGTATGGGATCTACCTCCAGATGCACTCCGGTGCATACGAACAGTGTCTGGGTGACTCTAGGTATGGGATCTACCTCCAGAAGCACTCTGGTGCATACGAACAGTGTCTGGGTGACTCTAGGTATGGGATCTTCCTCCAGAAGCACTCCGGTGCATACGAACAGTGTCTGGGTGACTCTAGGTATGGGATCTTCCTCCAGATGCACTCCGGTGCATACGAACAGTGTCTGGGTGACTCTAGGTATGGGATCTACCTCCAGAAGCACTCTGGTGCATACGAACAGTGTCTGGGTGACTCTAGGTATGGGATCTACCTCCAGATGCACTCTGGTGCATACGAACAGTGTCTGGGTGACTCTAGGTATGGGATCTACCTCCAGATGCACTCCGGTGCATACGAACAGTGTCTGGGTGACTCTAGGTATGGGATCTACCTCCAGAAGCACTCCGGTGCATACGAACAGTGTCTGGGTGACTCAGTAGAAGCAGACCTTTCGGTTTCTGCTAGTGTGATCACAACAACACGAACAATTAGCCTTAATAACACTTTATTAAGGCAACGCAAGACTCACAGAACCCCAAAAAGCGCCGTACAGTAGTCAAGATCAAATAGAAACTAATTACTAGAGGAATGAGGAAGCCCCGAAGGGAGAGGTTAGTAGGGTACCACGTGAGCTGTGCTTACACCAGGCAGTCTGGCCAGCGGGAGGGGTGAGCGTCTCACCCCAACTTCCCCCTCCTCCAAAGCTGGTCGTCCCGACCAGAACTGCGCACTAGGCTCACGGGCTCCGAGGTGTCCCCCACCCCCGACACGTCTCATGAGCCGTGCTTGAGTGAAACAGTTTGACCAGCGAGAGCCCGGAATCTGCGGTTCCCCTTCCTCCAAGACTGGTAGTCCCGGTCAACACTGTGCACCGCGCTCAGAGACGGTTCTCCTCTCACTCTCTATACTACCTACAAAACTACAATTACTTAGTACTACGATCAATACCAAAACACTAGAATACCTTTTAAGACTGATTAACAATTCACTTACACCCCGGTTATCAGACGTTACTTAAACTAAACCCGTTGCACTAACTGTCGAGTCACTTGTGGGTGAGTTCAATTGGGTCCGCTTCGGCTTTGGCGCCTCGTCGTCCACCGGATCTGTCACCTCCGTGACTTCTCTCCCCCCTCTGACGGGTGTCGTAGCAGCATCTCCGACAGTCTCGTTGGTCCCCTTTCTCTTCATTCGCACTT
This sequence comes from Caenorhabditis macrosperma, assembly GCA_963932285.1. Taxonomy (NCBI): domain Eukaryota; kingdom Metazoa; phylum Nematoda; class Chromadorea; order Rhabditida; family Rhabditidae; genus Caenorhabditis; species Caenorhabditis macrosperma. The sequence continues at coordinate 16,488,947 of OZ010619.1, forward strand.
TCCACCTAGTGTGCCACAATCCGATCTGAATCTGCGGTCTTACCTCGTTTATGGCGCGATCCGTTTCGCACCCCGCCCAATCACTCTTACCATTGATCCGCTCCGCTAGGCTTACCCACCGTGCTATGCGCTCATCCTCGTTCCGACCTGATCTCCGACGCTTCGCTCCCGAAGACTGCTCGACTTTGTCCGGCGGTACTTTCCCACGACTTCTCTCTCGCGATGACCGTCTCTCCGAGCTCCCATCTTCATCCAGCTGCGGCCACTGCGGCGCACGTCTTTGGTCGTCACGATCGTTGTTCCTCGGCGTCAGCTCTCGTACCTTGTCCGGTGGGACCCTCGCCTGCGGCCGTTCCTCCAGCACGCTAAATCCGTTGGCCCGTGCCGTGTCGCCTGTCCCATCGCTCTCCATGCTTGTCTCCTCACAAATCGGCTGTTCCCGAAGCTTGTCTATGCCCGTGCTCTTGACGTCCATGGCCGTTCGAGGCTCTTCAACTGCCTCCGTTGCCAGCGGTGTGCTCTCTCGCACCACGACTCTCTCCGGAGCTGTACGGCCGTTCGCTGTCATTTCCACATCCTCCGAAATGCCAACTGGTCGCGCCAGTCCGTCGCCCTCATTAACCTCCATCCTGCTTTCCGTCAACACCGTTGCATTGTCAATCCCAACGCCACCATCAGCGGCATGTCCACCACTCGTCTTGTCGATCCAAGTGTTTTCATCCGTGTCAGTGTCCTGTTCCGATCGATTCGCCTCAATGCCTGATGGGAGCGTCGGTCCCATCCGCGGTCCTTTGCTGCTTCCCGGAATCGGTTTCTCGTCTTCACCCGTAGGAGTTGTCTCCTCATTGGTTGCGTAAGATCCCAACTTCCACCTCCGCAGGAAGGTCAGCTCGTCGTCACCGCCCAACCAATCGCTGATTGTCCCTGGACGATTCGGACATCCGCGAAGCAAGTCTCTCCCAGTAAACCTCTTTCCGAGTTCCGTAAAGAGCTCGTCCAAGGATAGCTCGTCTCGCGGCAACATCCAGTAGATCGAATTCGCGATACCCTTCAGGAACCTCCCCAACAGCCATTTTGCGTACCTTTCTTTCACCACTGCGAACTTCAGAAGGAACGACTTTCGGAAGTCTTTCATGCGCCGGAGCTCGGTGCTCCGACAAAAATTTCCTCTGTACTAATTTTTGGAAAATTTTCTTCAATTCGTTCTATCTTTTTTCCTAGCGAATATTTTGGTTAGTTATCTTCCGGAAAGGGGTTTTTTTAGGCGGCGAATCGATGCGAACAATCGCCGAACGAATCGGATGTATGCGCCGCCGCCCACTTTGGACAATTATTGATTTTTCGATTATCGGCGCGCACAAAACCTTGTCGGAAAAATCCGGTTTTGCACCGATCGGGCTAGAAATTGTTTTAGAGGTGCTCTATGGTGTCCCGAAGGTGGGCCAATTTGATCTGTGCAACAACTTTCATGCGCCGGAGCTCGGTGCTCCGACAAAAATTTCCTCTGTACGAATTTTTGGAAAATTTTCTTCAATTCGTTCTATCTTTTTTCCTAGCGAATATTTTGGTTAGTTATCTTCCGGAAAGGGGTTTTTTTAGGCGGCGAATCGATGCGAACAATCGCCGAACGAATCGGATGGATGCGCCGCCGCCCACTTTGGACAATTATTGATTTTCGATTAACGGCGCACACAAAACCTCAGGCGAAAATTTTGATTATTTTAGTACGGTACCTTCCCGAAAGGCGTATTTAGAGGCGGCGGAATGCATGCGAGAGATGCCAACGATGGCCATATTCGACTCAAATTGTTAGCGTACCATTGTTCGGTCTCGGGACACTGGCCGTTGCAGAGGAACGCTGATGTTGCGTCGACGGTTTTCATTTCTTCCACTCCGACATCTTCACACTCGTCGTCTTCCTATGTAGAAATATAATCTATTGTGTTCTTTGTTGTCGTGTTTTCTTACCCCTCTCCAGCGACCTCCTCCTCTCCCTCCTCGTCTTCGGCCCAATACTTTGTGTGCCTCAGGAACGCCTCGTGGCGTTTGGGGAATATTTCCAACAATATCCGCCCGTCGTCATCTTTTTCTCCTAGATGATATCTTCTTCTAACCATCGCTTCTACTTGCTGTTCTTCTCTGGTCAGCGGTGTGTCGAAGCGTATTTTTTCTTCGAGGTGTTCCCTGCTTTCTTGGTTGCGTAGGATGGCGTCGTTTAGCGTATCAGTTATTTCCGCTACATTCGTCCTCCTTCTTTTGTTTTCTATTTCGACCTACAACTAGGTATAATTTTATTCATCGATATTTCTAGATCCCACCTTTTGTGTGTTCCCGAATGCTTTCTTCTTGGGTCTTCGTCCTCGAGATACCGAGGATCCTCCTCCCAGGCGCACAGCCGGCTCCCATCGAATTTTAATTACGGGATGGCTCCTATTATAAATTTATAGAATCTCTTTTTTCGTCTTGACCACTTACTTCAATTTAAGTCGGTGGTTTGTGTCTCCTCTCCCTTTCCATAGCAATACAAGGAGAATCAGGACCGTAAGGCGCTTTATTATCAGCATGCTGGAATAATTTTAAATTTTTTGTATGTTATTTCCTTCTGGAAAACATTCTTACGCTCAGATGCAGATGTACTTACGTTTCGCAAGCTTCAGAAAACCGGAAATGAGGAAGCCCCCACGTTTCGAATATGGTCTGGGACACGTCACGTAACAATTCGTTCTTTTTTGTTTTTCCCCATCCGCAGAATAATTAATTACGTGGGCACCCTTCATTGAACTTTTACCGTTGCTTGAACTAGTTCATTTTCCCGTATAAATAGCCCTATTATGAGTTCGCGGCGAGCGTGGACTCCGCAGTCGCGGTGTCAGCGAAGGTCCCGCAACGAAATAGCGAGGCAGAACGTAAATTTCAGAGACGCAGACAAGTTCAACACGTTTCACGTCAAAAATGAGGTCCACGCTCGCGGCGAACTCATAATACTTTGGTCAGTCTTCATATTGTTCCGCCGTCGTCACCGCAATCGTCCCCGCCGTCCTCCCTCCGTCTTCCGCCCAGACCATGGAACGTCCTACTGGCAACAAGGATCACCCTCTTCGCTCCAACCCCGACACGGAGCTTAGGATTTGTTGCATCAATGTCCTGAAGTTCATTGTCATGCTCATCAAACCGGATCGCCTTGATGAATCGATTCGCCGTGCTGAGCCGACCCTGGATGAAATTGGCCCAGAACTGTCCTACACTGACTACTTGTCACTTTTGCTGAGAGTGAGCACTTTCATGCTGGAAATTTTTGGTCTCATTTTTTTAGACATGTTGTTCTGAGGCGATAGTCACACAATCGTTGACCTTCGAGTGTATCAATTTGTCTTGCGAGCACTCTTTTGGTCCCGAAACGATCAGCACAGACTTCATCACGCTGCAGTGCCCATTCCGCCGTTCCACCAACATCCTTGCCTCTCTGGAGAGCAAGTTCATGAGCCAACGCACGAAGCAATGCCCAGGCTGCGCGGATAGGCTCACATTCCGACCGACAACGGCTTTCGGCTCAGCGTTGATTATCGAGAACACCTCGAAGCCGTCGTCGACTACTACTGGAGCGGCTTTTCCGTCTTCCCGCCTGTCCATTTCAGGATCTTCTTACTCCCTCAAAAGTGGGAACACTACACATTTGTTTGATTAATTCTCTGAATTTGCAGGCATCGTGTTCAAAGAAGAGACCGACGCCACAACAAGAACGATAGCTGTCGATAATGTAATAGAGGGTAATAATAGAGGGTCTAGGTGGCTAGGTGATAACAAACTTTGATAAAAGGTACCATTAGCTAACTTTTATCAGTTGGGCACACGTCTGTGCGATTTAGAATAACAGAGTTGAGTTGGGTGGAAATTTGGCCAATTTTCCCAAAATTGGCTGATTTCAACCTAAGAATCTAAAATAATAGAGGGTCTAGGTGGCTAGGTGATAACAAACCTTGATGAAAGGTACCATTAGCTAACTTTTATCAGTTGGGCACACATCTGTGCGATCTGAAATAACAGAGTTGAGTTGGGTGGAAATTTGGCCAATTTTCCCAAAATTGGCTGATTTCGACCTAAAAATCTAAAATAATAGAGGGTCTAGGTGACTAGGTGATAACAAACCTTGATAAAAGGTACCATTAGCTAACTTTTATCAGTTGGGCACACGTCTGTGCGATTTAAAATAACAGAGTTGAGTTGGGTGGAAATTTGGCCAATTTTCCCAAAATTGGCTGATTTCGACCTAAAAATCTAAAATAATAGAGGGTCTAGGTGGCTAGGTGATAACAAACCTTGATAAAAGGTACCATTAGCTAACTTTTATCAGTTGGGCACACATCTGTGCGATCTGAAATAACAGAGTTGAGTTGGGTGGAAATTCGGCCAATTTTCCCAAAATTGGCTGATTTCAACCTAAGAATCTAAAATAATAGAGGGTCTAGGTGGCTAGGTGATAACAAACCTTGATAAAAGGTACCATTAGCTAACTTTTATCAGTTGGGCACACATCTGTGCGATCTGAAATAACAGAGTTGAGTTGGGTGGAAATTTGGCCAATTTTCCCAAAATTGGCTGATTTCGACCTAAAAATCTAAAATAATAGAAGGTCTAGGTGGCTAGGTGATAACAAACCTTGATGAAAGGTATCATTAGCTAACTTTTATCAAGTGGGCACACATCTGTGCGATCTGAAATAACAGAGTTGAGTTGGGTGGAAATTTGGCCAATTTTCCCAAAATTGGCTGATTTCGACCTAAAAATCTAAAATAATAGAGGGTCTAGGTGACTAGGTGATAACAAACCTTGATAAAAGGTACCATTAGCTAACTTTTATCAGTTGGGCACACGTCTGTGCGATTTAAAATAACAGAGTTGAGTTGGGTGGAAATTTGGCCAATTTTCCCAAAATTGGCTGATTTCGATCTAAAAATCTAAAATAATAGAGGGTCTAGGTGGCTAGGTGATAACAAACCTTGATAAAAGGTACCATTAGCTAACTTTTATCAGTTGGGCACACATCTGTGCGATCTGAAATAACAGAGTTGAGTTGGGTGGAAATTTGGCCAATTTTCCCAAAATTGGCTGATTTCAACCTAAGAATCTAAAATAATAGAGGGTCTAGGTGGCTAGGTGATAACAAACCTTGATAAAAGGTACCATTAGCTAACTTTTATCAGTTGGGCACACATCTGTGCGATCTGAAATAACAGAGTTGAGTTGGGTGGAAATTTGGCCAATTTTCCCAAAATTGGCTGATTTCGACCTAAAAATCTAAAATAATAGAAGGTCTAGGTGGCTAGGTGATAACAAACCTTGATAAAAGGTACCATTAGCTAACTTTTATCAGTTGGGCACACGTCTGTGCGATTTAGAATAACAGAGTTGAGTTGGGTGGAAATTTGGCCAATTTTCCCAAAATTGGCTGATTTCAACCTAAAAATCTAAAATAATAGAGGGTCTAGGTGGCTAGGTGATAACAAACCTTGATAAAAGGTACCATTAGCTAACTTTTATCAGTTGGGCACACATCTGTGCGATCTGAAATAACAGAGTTGAGTTGGGTGGAAATTTGGCCAATTTTCCCAAAATTGGCTGATTTCGACCAAAGAATCTAAAATAATAGAGGGTCTAGGTGGCTAGGTGATAACAAACCTTGATAAAAGGTACCATTAGCTAACTTTTATCAGTTGGGCACACATCTGTGCGATCTGAAATAACAGAGTTGAGTTGGGTGGAAATTTGGCCAATTTTCCCAAAATTGGCTGATTTCGACCTAAGAATCTAAAATAATAGAGGGTCTAGGTGGCTAGGTGATAACAAACCTTGATAAAAGGTACCATTAGCTAACTTTTATCAGTTGGGCACACATCTGTGCGATCTGAAATAACAGAGTTGAGTTGGGTGGAAATTTGGCCAATTTTCCCAAAATTGGCTGATTTCGACCTAAAAATCTAAAATAATAGAGGGTCTAGGTGGCTAGGTGATAACAAACCTTGATAAAAGGTACCATTAGCTAACTTTTATCAGGTGGGCACACATCTGTGCGATCTGAAATAACAGAGTTGAGTTGGGTGGAAATTTGGCCAATTTTCCCAAAATTGGCTGATTTCGACCTAAGAATCTAAAATAATAGAGGGTCTAGGTGGCTAGGTGATAACAAACCTTGATAAAAGGTACCATTAGCTAACTTTTATCAGTTGGGCACACATCTGTGCGATCTGAAATAACAGAGTTGAGTTGGGTGGAAATTTGGCCAATTTTCCCAAAATTGGCTGATTTCGACCTAAGAATCTAAAATAATAGAGGGTCTAGGTGGCTAGGTGATAACAAACCTTGATGAAAGGTACCATTAGCTAACTTTTATCAGTTGGGCACACATCTGTGCGATCTGAAATAACAGAGTTGAGTTGGGTGGAAATTTGGCCAATTTTCCCAAAATTGGCTGATTTCGACCTAAAAATCTAAAATAATAGAGGGTCTAGGTGGCTAGGTGATAACAAACCTTGATAAAAGGTACCATTAGCTAACTTTTATCAGTTGGGCACACATCTGTGCGATCTGAAATAACAGAGTTGAGTTGGGTGGAAATTTGGCCAATTTTCCCAAAATTGGCTGATTTCGACCAAAGAATCTAAAATAATAGAGGGTCTAGGTGGCTAGGTGATAACAAACCTTGATAAAAGGTACCATTAGCTAACTTTTATCAGTTGGGCACACATCTGTGCGATCTGAAATAACAGAGTTGAGTTGGGTGGAAATTTGGCCAATTTTCCCAAAATTGGCTGATTTCGACCTAAAAATCTAAAATAATAGAGGGTCTAGGTGGCTAGGTGATAACAAACCTTGATAAAAGGTACCATTAGCTAACTTTTATCAGTTGGGCACACATCTGTGCGATCTGAAATAACAGAGTTGAGTTGGGTGGAAATTTGGCCAATTTTCCCAAAATTGGCTGATTTCGACCTAAGAATCTAAAATAATAGAGGGTCTAGGTGGCTAGGTGATAACAAACCTTGATAAAAGGTACCATTAGCTAACTTTTATCAGTTGGGCACACATCTGTGCGATTTAAAATAACAGAGTTGAGTTGGGTGGAAATTTGGCCAATTTTCCCAAAATTGGCTGATTTCGACCTAAGAATCTAAAATAATAGAGGGTCTAGGTGGCTAGGTGATAACAAACCTTGATGAAAGGTACCATTAGCTAACTTTTATCAGTTGGGCACACATCTGTGCGATCTGAAATAACAGAGTTGAGTTGGGTGGAAATTTGGCCAATTTTCCCAAAATTGGCTGATTTCGACCTAAAAATCTAAAATAATAGAGGGTCTAGGTGGCTAGGTGATAACAAACCTTGATAAAAGGTACCATTAGCTAACTTTTATCAGTTAGGCACACGTCTGTGCGATTTAAAATAACAGAGTTGAGTTGGGTGGAAATTTGGCCAATTTTCCCAAAATTGGCTGATTTCGACCTAAAAATCTAAAATAATAGAGGGTCTAGGTGGCTAGGTGATAACAAACCTTGATCAAAGGTACCATTAGCTAACTTTTATCAGTTAGGCACACGTCTGTGCGATCTGAAATAACAGAGTTGAGTTGGGTGGAAATTTGGCCAATTTTCCCAAAATTGGCTGATTTCGACCTAAGAATCTAAAATAATAGAGGGTCTAGGTGGCTAGGTGATAACAAACCTTGATAAAAGGTACCATTAGCTAACTTTTATCAGTTGGGCACACATCTGTGCGATCTGAAATAACAGAGTTGAGTTGGGTGGAAATTTGGCCAATTTTCCCAAAATTGGCTGATTTCGACCTAAAAATCTAAAATAATAGAGGGTCTAGGTGGCTAGGTGATAACAAACCTTGATAAAAGGTACCATTAGCTAACTTTTATCAGTTGGGCACACGTCTGTGCGATCTGAAATAACAGAGTTGAGTTGGGTGGAAATTTGGCCAATTTTCCCAAAATTGGCTGATTTCAACCTAAGAATCTAAAATAATAGAGGGTCTAGGTGGCTAGGTGATAACAAACCTTGATGAAAGGTACCATTAGCTAACTTTTATCAGTTGGGCACACATCTGTGCGATCTGAAATAACAGAGTTGAGTTGGGTGGAAATTTGGCCAATTTTCCCAAAATTGGCTGATTTCGACCTAAAAATCTAAAATAATAGAAGGTCTAGGTGGCTAGGTGATAACAAACCTTGATGAAAGGTACCATTAGCTAACTTTTATCAGTTGGGCACACATCTGTGCGATCTGAAATAACAGAGTTGAGTTGGGTGGAAATTTGGCCAATTTTCCCAAAATTGGCTGATTTCAACCTAAGAATCTAAAATAATAGAGGGTCTAGGTGGCTAGGTGATAACAAACCTTGATGAAAGGTACCATTAGCTAACTTTTATCAGTTGGGCACACATCTGTGCGATCTGAAATAACAGAGTTGAGTTGGGTGGAAATTTGGCCAATTTTCCCAAAATTGGCTGATTTCGACCTAAAAATCTAAAATAATAGAGGGTCTAGGTGACTAGGTGATAACAAACCTTGATAAAAGGTACCATTAGCTAACTTTTATCAGTTGGGCACACATCTGTGCGATTTAAAATAACAGAGTTGAGTTGGGTGGAAATTTGGCCAATTTTCCCAAAATTGGCTGATTTCGACCTAAAAATCTAAAATAATAGAGGGTCTAGGTGGCTAGGTGATAACAAACCTTGATAAAAGGTACCATTAGCTAACTTTTATCAGTTGGGCACACATCTGTGCGATCTGAAATAACAGAGTTGAGTTGGGTGGAAATTTGGCCAATTTTCCCAAAATTGGCTGATTTCAACCTAAGAATCTAAAATAATAGAGGGTCTAGGTGGCTAGGTGATAACAAACCTTGATAAAAGGTACCATTAGCTAACTTTTATCAGTTGGGCACACATCTGTGCGATCTGAAATAACAGAGTTGAGTTGGGTGGAAATTTGGCCAATTTTCCCAAAATTGGCTGATTTCGACCTAAAAATCTAAAATAATAGAAGGTCTAGGTGGCTAGGTGATAACAAACCTTGATGAAAGGTACCATTAGCTAACTTTTATCAGTTGGGCACACATCTGTGCGATCTGAAATAACAGAGTTGAGTTGGGTGGAAATTTGGCCAATTTTCCCAAAATTGGCTGATTTCGACCTAAAAATCTAAAATAATAGAGGGTCTAGGTGGCTAGGTGATAACAAACCTTGATAAAAGGTACCATTAGCTAACTTTTATCAGTTGGGCACACGTCTGTGCGATTTAAAATAACAGAGTTGAGTTGGGTGGAAATTTGGCCAATTTTCCCAAAATTGGCTGATTTCGACCTAAAAATCTAAAATAATAGAGGGTCTAGGTGGCTAGGTGATAACAAACCTTGATAAAAGGTACCATTAGCTAACTTTTATCAGTTGGGCACACGTCTGTGCGATTTAAAATAACAGAGTTGAGTTGGGTGGAAATTTGGCCAATTTTCCCAAAATTGGCTGATTTCGACCTAAAAATCTAAAATAATAGAGGGTCTAGGTGGCTAGGTGATAACAAACCTTGATAAAAGGTACCATTAGCTAACTTTTATCAGTTGGGCACACATCTGTGCGATCTGAAATAACAGAGTTGAGTTGGGTGGAAATTTGGCCAATTTTCCCAAAATTGGCTGATTTCAACCTAAGAATCTAAAATAATAGAGGGTCTAGGTGGCTAGGTGATAACAAACCTTGATAAAAGGTACCATTAGCTAACTTTTATCAGTTGGGCACACATCTGTGCGATCTGAAATAACAGAGTTGAGTTGGGTGGAAATTTGGCCAATTTTCCCAAAATTGGCTGATTTCGACCTAAAAATCTAAAATAATAGAAGGTCTAGGTGGCTAGGTGATAACAAACCTTGATGAAAGGTACCATTAGCTAACTTTTATCAGTTGGGCACACATCTGTGCGATCTGAAATAACAGAGTTGAGTTGGGTGGAAATTTGGCCAATTTTCCCAAAATTGGCTGATTTCGACCTAAAAATCTAAAATAATAGAGGGTCTAGGTGACTAGGTGATAACAAACCTTGATAAAAGGTACCATTAGCTAACTTTTATCAGTTGGGCACACATCTGTGCGATCTGAAATAACAGAGTTGAGTTGGGTGGAAATTTGGCCAATTTTCCCAAAATTGGCTGATTTCAACCTAAGAATCTAAAATAATAGAGGGTCTAGGTGGCTAGGTGATAACAAACCTTGATAAAAGGTGCCATTAGCTAACTTTTATCAGTTGGGCACACGTCTGTGCGATTTAGAATAACAGAGTTGAGTTGGGTGGAAATTTGGCCAATTTTCCCAAAATTGGCTGATTTCGACCTAAAAATCTAAAATAATAGAGGGTCTAGGTGGCTAGGTGATAACAAACCTTGATAAAAGGTACCATTAGCTAACTTTTATCAGTTGGGCACACATCTGTGCGATCTGAAATAACAGAGTTGAGTTGGGTGGAAATTTGGCCAATTTTCCCAAAATTGGCTGATTTCGACCTAAAAATCTAAAATAATAGAAGGTCTAGGTGGCTAGGTGATAACAAACCTTGATAAAAGGTGCCATTAGCTAACTTTTATCAGTTGGGCACACGTCTGTGCGATTTAGAATAACAGAGTTGAGTTGGGTGGAAATTTGGCCAATTTTCCCAAAATTGGCTGATTTCGACCTAAAAATCTAAAATAATAGAGGGTCTAGGTGGCTAGGTGATAACAAACCTTGATAAAAGGTACCATTAGCTAACTTTTATCAGTTGGGCACACATCTGTGCGATCTGAAATAACAGAGTTGAGTTGGGTGGAAATTTGGCCAATTTTCCCAAAATTGGCTGATTTCGACCTAAAAATCTAAAATAATAGAAGGTCTAGGTGGCTAGGTGATAACAAACCTTGATAAAAGGTGCCATTAGCTAACTTTTATCAGTTGGGCACACGTCTGTGCGATTTAGAATAACAGAGTTGAGTTGGGTGGAAATTTGGCCAATTTTCCCAAAATTGGCTGATTTCAACCTAAAAATCTAAAATAATAGAGGGTCTAGGTGGCTAGGTGATAACAAACCTTGATGAAAGGTACCATTAGCTAACTTTTATCAGTTGGGCACACATCTGTGCGATCTGAAATAACAGAGTTGAGTTGGGTGGAAATTTGGCCAATTTTCCCAAAATTGGCTGATTTCGACCTAAAAATCTAAAATAATAGAGGGTCTAGGTGACTAGGTGATAACAAACCTTGATAAAAGGTACCATTAGCTAACTTTTATCAGTTGGGCACACATCTGTGCGATTTAAAATAACAGAGTTGAGTTGGGTGGAAATTTGGCCAATTTTCCCAAAATTGGCTGATTTCGACCTAAAAATCTAAAATAATAGAGGGTCTAGGTGGCTAGGTGATAACAAACCTTGATAAAAGGTACCATTAGCTAACTTTTATCAGTTGGGCACACATCTGTGCGATCTGAAATAACAGAGTTGAGTTGGGTGGAAATTTGGCCAATTTTCCCAAAATTGGCTGATTTCAACCTAAGAATCTAAAATAATAGAGGGTCTAGGTGGCTAGGTGATAACAAACCTTGATAAAAGGTACCATTAGCTAACTTTTATCAGTTGGGCACACATCTGTGCGATCTGAAATAACAGAGTTGAGTTGGGTGGAAATTTGGCCAATTTTCCCAAAATTGGCTGATTTCGACCTAAAAATCTAAAATAATAGAAGGTCTAGGTGGCTAGGTGATAACAAACCTTGATGAAAGGTACCATTAGCTAACTTTTATCAGTTGGGCACACATCTGTGCGATCTGAAATAACAGAGTTGAGTTGGGTGGAAATTTGGCCAATTTTCCCAAAATTGGCTGATTTCGACCTAAAAATCTAAAATAATAGAGGGTCTAGGTGGCTAGGTGATAACAAACCTTGATAAAAGGTACCATTAGCTAACTTTTATCAGTTGGGCACACGTCTGTGCGATTTAAAATAACAGAGTTGAGTTGGGTGGAAATTTGGCCAATTTTCCCAAAATTGGCTGATTTCGACCTAAAAATCTAAAATAATAGAGGGTCTAGGTGGCTAGGTGATAACAAACCTTGATAAAAGGTACCATTAGCTAACTTTTATCAGTTGGGCACACGTCTGTGCGATTTAAAATAACAGAGTTGAGTTGGGTGGAAATTTGGCCAATTTTCCCAAAATTGGCTGATTTCGACCTAAAAATCTAAAATAATAGAGGGTCTAGGTGGCTAGGTGATAACAAACCTTGATAAAAGGTACCATTAGCTAACTTTTATCAGTTGGGCACACGTCTGTGCGATTTAAAATAACAGAGTTGAGTTGGGTGGAAATTTGGCCAATTTTCCCAAAATTGGCTGATTTCGACCTAAAAATCTAAAATAATAGAGGGTCTAGGTGGCTAGGTGATAACAAACCTTGATAAAAGGTACCATTAGCTAACTTTTATCAGTTGGGCACACATCTGTGCGATCTGAAATAACAGAGTTGAGTTGGGTGGAAATTTGGCCAATTTTCCCAAAATTGGCTGATTTCAACCTAAGAATCTAAAATAATAGAGGGTCTAGGTGGCTAGGTGATAACAAACCTTGATAAAAGGTACCATTAGCTAACTTTTATCAGTTGGGCACACATCTGTGCGATCTGAAATAACAGAGTTGAGTTGGGTGGAAATTTGGCCAATTTTCCCAAAATTGGCTGATTTCGACCTAAAAATCTAAAATAATAGAAGGTCTAGGTGGCTAGGTGATAACAAACCTTGATGAAAGGTACCATTAGCTAACTTTTATCAGTTGGGCACACATCTGTGCGATCTGAAATAACAGAGTTGAGTTGGGTGGAAATTTGGCCAATTTTCCCAAAATTGGCTGATTTCGACCTAAAAATCTAAAATAATAGAGGGTCTAGGTGACTAGGTGATAACAAACCTTGATAAAAGGTACCATTAGCTAACTTTTATCAGTTGGGCACACATCTGTGCGATCTGAAATAACAGAGTTGAGTTGGGTGGAAATTTGGCCAATTTTCCCAAAATTGGCTGATTTCAACCTAAGAATCTAAAATAATAGAGGGTCTAGGTGGCTAGGTGATAACAAACCTTGATAAAAGGTGCCATTAGCTAACTTTTATCAGTTGGGCACACATCTGTGCGATCTGAAATAACAGAGTTGAGTTGGGTGGAAATTTGGCCAATTTTCCCAAAATTGGCTGATTTCAACCTAAGAATCTAAAATAATAGAGGGTCTAGGTGGCTAGGTGATAACAAACCTTGATAAAAGGTACCATTAGCTAACTTTTATCAGTTGGGCACACATCTGTGCGATCTGAAATAACAGAGTTGAGTTGGGTGGAAATTTGGCCAATTTTCCCAAAATTGGCTGATTTCGACCTAAAAATCTAAAATAATAGAAGGTCTAGGTGGCTAGGTGATAACAAACCTTGATGAAAGGTACCATTAGCTAACTTTTATCAGTTGGGCACACATCTGTGCGATCTGAAATAACAGAGTTGAGTTGGGTGGAAATTTGGCCAATTTTCCCAAAATTGGCTGATTTCGACCTAAAAATCTAAAATAATAGAGGGTCTAGGTGGCTAGGTGATAACAAACCTTGATAAAAGGTACCATTAGCTAACTTTTATCAGTTGGGCACACGTCTGTGCGATTTAAAATAACAGAGTTGAGTTGGGTGGAAATTTGGCCAATTTTCCCAAAATTGGCTGATTTCGACCTAAAAATCTAAAATAATAGAGGGTCTAGGTGGCTAGGTGATAACAAACCTTGATAAAAGGTACCATTAGCTAACTTTTATCAGTTGGGCACACGTCTGTGCGATTTAAAATAACAGAGTTGAGTTGGGTGGAAATTTGGCCAATTTTCCCAAAATTGGCTGATTTCGACCTAAAAATCTAAAATAATAGAGGGTCTAGGTGGCTAGGTGATAACAAACCTTGATAAAAGGTACCATTAGCTAACTTTTATCAGTTGGGCACACGTCTGTGCGATTTAAAATAACAGAGTTGAGTTGGGTGGAAATTTGGCCAATTTTCCCAAAATTGGCTGATTTCGACCTAAAAATCTAAAATAATAGAGGGTCTAGGTGGCTAGGTGATAACAAACCTTGATAAAAGGTACCATTAGCTAACTTTTATCAGTTGGGCACACATCTGTGCGATCTGAAATAACAGAGTTGAGTTGGGTGGAAATTTGGCCAATTTTCCCAAAATTGGCTGATTTCAACCTAAGAATCTAAAATAATAGAGGGTCTAGGTGGCTAGGTGATAACAAACCTTGATAAAAGGTACCATTAGCTAACTTTTATCAGTTGGGCACACATCTGTGCGATCTGAAATAACAGAGTTGAGTTGGGTGGAAATTTGGCCAATTTTCCCAAAATTGGCTGATTTCGACCTAAAAATCTAAAATAATAGAAGGTCTAGGTGGCTAGGTGATAACAAACCTTGATGAAAGGTACCATTAGCTAACTTTTATCAGTTGGGCACACATCTGTGCGATCTGAAATAACAGAGTTGAGTTGGGTGGAAATTTGGCCAATTTTCCCAAAATTGGCTGATTTCGACCTAAAAATCTAAAATAATAGAGGGTCTAGGTGACTAGGTGATAACAAACCTTGATAAAAGGTACCATTAGCTAACTTTTATCAGTTGGGCACACATCTGTGCGATCTGAAATAACAGAGTTGAGTTGGGTGGAAATTTGGCCAATTTTCCCAAAATTGGCTGATTTCAACCTAAGAATCTAAAATAATAGAGGGTCTAGGTGGCTAGGTGATAACAAACCTTGATAAAAGGTGCCATTAGCTAACTTTTATCAGTTGGGCACACGTCTGTGCGATTTAGAATAACAGAGTTGAGTTGGGTGGAAATTTGGCCAATTTTCCCAAAATTGGCTGATTTCGACCTAAAAATCTAAAATAATAGAGGGTCTAGGTGGCTAGGTGATAACAAACCTTGATAAAAGGTACCATTAGCTAACTTTTATCAGTTGGGCACACATCTGTGCGATCTGAAATAACAGAGTTGAGTTGGGTGGAAATTTGGCCAATTTTCCCAAAATTGGCTGATTTCGACCTAAAAATCTAAAATAATAGAAGGTCTAGGTGGCTAGGTGATAACAAACCTTGATAAAAGGTGCCATTAGCTAACTTTTATCAGTTGGGCACACGTCTGTGCGATTTAGAATAACAGAGTTGAGTTGGGTGGAAATTTGGCCAATTTTCCCAAAATTGGCTGATTTCAACCTAAAAATCTAAAATAATAGAGGGTCTAGGTGGCTAGGTGATAACAAACCTTGATAAAAGGTACCATTAGCTAACTTTTATCAGTTGGGCACACATCTGTGCGATTTAAAATAACAGAGTTGAGTTGGGTGGAAATTTGGCCAATTTTCCCAAAATTGGCTGATTTCGACCTAAGAATCTAAAATAATAGAGGGTCTAGGTGGCTCGGTGATAACAAACCTTGATGAAAGGTACCATTAGCTAACTTTTATCAGTTGGGCACACATCTGTGCGATCTGAAATAACAGAGTTGAGTTGGGTGGAAATTTGGCCAATTTTCCCAAAATTGGCTGATTTCGACCTAAGAATCTAAAATAATAGAGGGTCTAGGTGGCTAGGTGATAACAAACCTTGATAAAAGGTACCATTAGCTAACTTTTATCAGTTGGGCACACATCTGTGCGATCTGAAATAACAGAGTTGAGTTGGGTGGAAATTTGGCCAATTTTCCCAAAATTGGCTGATTTCGACCTAAGAATCTAAAATAATAGAGGGTCTAGGTGGCTAGGTGATAACAAACCTTGATAAAAGGTACCATTAGCTAAGTTTTATCAGTTGGGCACACATCTGTGCGATCTGAAATAACAGAGTTGAGTTGGGTGGAAATTTGGCCAATTTTCCCAAAATTGGCTGATTTCGACCTAAGAATCTAAAATAATAGAGGGTCTAGGTGGCTAGGTGATAACAAACCTTGATAAAAGGTACCATTAGCTAACTTTTATCAGTTGGGCACACGTCTGTGCGATTTAGAATAACAGAGTTGAGTTGGGTGGAAATTTGGCCAATTTTCCCAAAATTGGCTGATTTCAACCTAAAAATCTAAAATAATAGAGGGTCTAGGTGGCTAGGTGATAACAAACCTTGATAAAAGGTACCATTAGCTAACTTTTATCAGTAGGGCACACATCTGTGCGATTTAAAATAACAGAGTTGAGTTGGGTGGAAATTTGGCCAATTTTCCCAAAATTGGCTGATTTCGACCTAAGAATCTAAAATAATAGAGGGTCTAGGTGGCTCGGTGATAACAAACCTTGATGAAAGGTACCATTAGCTAACTTTCATCAGTTGGGCACACATCTGTGCGATCTGAAATAACAGAGTTGAGTTGGGTGGAAATTTGGCCAATTTTCCCAAAATTGGCTGATTTCGACCTAAGAATCTAAAATAATAGAGGGTCTAGGTGGCTAGGTGATAACAAACCTTGATAAAAGGTACCATTAGCTAACTTTTATCAGTTGGGCACACATCTGTGCGATCTGAAATAACAGAGTTGAGTTGGGTGGAAATTTGGCCAATTTTCCCAAAATTGGCTGATTTCGACCTAAGAATCTAAAATAATAGAGGGTCTAGGTGGCTAGGTGATAACAAACCTTGATAAAAGGTACCATTAGCTAACTTTTATCAGTTGGGCACACATCTGTGCGATCTGAAATAACAGAGTTGAGTTGGGTGGAAATTTGGCCAATTTTCCCAAAATTGGCTGATTTCGACCTAAAAATCTAAAATAATAGAAGGTCTAGGTGGCTAGGTGATAACAAACCTTGATAAAAGGTACCATTAGCTAACTTTTATCAGTTGGGCACACGTCTGTGCGATTTAGAATAACAGAGTTGAGTTGGGTGGAAATTTGGCCAATTTTCCCAAAATTGGCTGATTTCGACCTAAAAATCTAAAATAATAGAAGGTCTAGGTGGCTAGGTGATAACAAACCTTGATAAAAGGTACCATTAGCTAACTTTTATCAGTTGGGCACACATCTGTGCGATCTGAAATAACAGAGTTGAGTTGGGTGGAAATTTGGCCAATTTTCCCAAAATTGGCTGATTTCGACCTAAAAATCTAAAATAATAGAGGGTCTAGGTGGCTAGGTGATAACAAACCTTGATAAAAGGTACCATTAGCTAACTTTTATCAGTTGGGCACACGTCTGTGCGATTTAGAATAACAGAGTTGAGTTGGGTGGAAATTTGGCCAATTTTCCCAAAATTGGCTGATTTCGACCTAAAAATCTAAAATAATAGAAGGTCTAGGTGGCTAGGTGATAACAAACCTTGATGAAAGGTACCATTAGCTAACTTTTATCAGTTGGGCACACGTCTGTGCGATTTAGAATAACAGAGTTGAGTTGGGTGGAAATTTGGCCAATTTTCCCAAAATTGGCTGATTTCAACCTAAAAATCTAAAATAATAGAGGGTCTAGGTGGCTAGGTGATAACAAACCTTGATAAAAGGTACCATTAGCTAACTTTTATCAGTTGGGCACACGTCTGTGCGATTTAGAATAACAGAGTTGAGTTGGGTGGAAATTTGGCCAATTTTCCCAAAATTGGCTGATTTCGACCTAAGAATCTAAAATAATAGAGGGTCTAGGTGGCTCGGTGATAACAAACCTTGATGAAAGGTACCATTAGCTAACTTTCATCAGTTGGGCACACATCTGTGCGATCTGAAATAACAGAGTTGAGTTGGGTGGAAATTTGGCCAATTTTCCCAAAATTGGCTGATTTCGACCTAAGAATCTAAAATAATAGAGGGTCTAGGTGGCTAGGTGATAACAAACCTTGATAAAAGGTACCATTAGCTAACTTTTATCAGTTGGGCACACATCTGTGCGATCTGAAATAACAGAGTTGAGTTGGGTGGAAATTTGGCCAATTTTCCCATTTTCGGTGATTTCGGTGATTTTCGGTGATTTTCGGTGATTTTCGGTGATAACAAATCGTTTCTACTAAAAATTTGCGTCCGGAGGACATATAGAATGGCCAGATTCCGGACACTTTTTTTCCGGTCCGGAAAATGCACATTTTCAGCCATATCTCGGCTCCTGAGCAAAATTTCTTAATTCTGTAAACGGGAATCGTTTCTACTAAAAATTTCCGTCCGGAAAACATATAGGATGGCCAGATTCCGGACACTTTTTTTCCGGTCCGGAAAATGCACATTTTCAGCCATATCTCGGCTCCTGAGCAAAATTTCTCAAATCTGAAAACGGGAATCGTTTCTACTAAAAATTTCCGTCCGGAAAACATATAAGACGGCCAGATTCCGGACACTTTTTTTCCGGTCCGGAAAATGCACATTTTCAGCCATATCTCGGCTCCTGAGCAAAATTTCTTAATTCTGTAAACGGGAATCGTTTCTACTAAAAATTTCCGTCCGGAAAACATATAGGATGGCCAGATTCCGGACACTTTTTTTCCGGTCCGGAAAATGCACATTTTCAGCCATATCTCGGCTCCTGAGCAAAATTTCTCAATTCTGAAAACGGGAATCGTTTCTACTAAAAATTTGCGTCCGGAGGACATATAGAATGGCCAGATTCCGGACACTTTTTTTCCGGTCCGGAAAATGCACATTTTCAGCCATATCTCGGCTCCTGAGCAAAATTTCTTAATTCTGAAAACGGGAATCGTTTCTACTAAAAATTTCCGTCCGGAAAACATATAGGATGGCCAGATTCCGGACACTTTTTTTCCGGTCCGGAAAATGCACATTTTCAGCCATATCTCGGCTCCTGAGCAAAATTTCTTAATTCTGAAAACGGGAATCGTTTCTACTAAAAATTTCCATCCGGAAAACATATAGGATGGCCAGATTCCGGACACTTTTTTTCCGGTCCGGAAAATGCACATTTTCAGCCATATCTCGGCTCCTGAGCAAAATTTCTTCATTCTGAAAACGGGAATCGTTTCTACTAAAAATTTCCGTCCGGAAAACATATAAGACGGCCAGATTCCGGACACTTTTTTTCCGGTCCGGAAAATGCACATTTTCAGCCATATCTCGGCTCCTGAGCAAAATTTCTTCATTCTGAAAACGGGAATCGTTTCCACTAAAAATTTCCGTCCGGAAAACATATAGGATGGCCAGATTCCGGACACTTTTTTTCCGGTCCGGAAAATGCACATTTTCAGCCATATCTCGGCTCCTGAGCAAAATTTCTTAATTCTGAAAACGGGAATCGTTTCTACTAAAAATTTCCGTCCGGAAAACATATAGGATGGCCAGATTCCGAACACTTTTTTTCCGGTCCGGAAAATGCACATTTTCAGCCATATCTCGGCTCCTGAGCAAAATTTCTTAATTCTGAAAACGGGAATCGTTTCTACTAAAAATTTCCATCCGGAAAACATATAGGATGGCCAGATTCCGGACACTTTTTTTCCGGTCCGGAAAATGCACATTTTCAGCCATATCTCGGCTCCTGAGCAAAATTTTTTAATTCTGAAAACGGGAATCGTTTCTACTAAAAATTTCCGTCCGGAAAACATATAGGATGGCCAGATTCCGGACCCTTTTTTTCCGGTCCGGAAAATGCACATTTTCAGCCATATCTCGGCTCCTGAGCAAAATTTCTTAATTCTGAAAACGGGAATCGTTTCTACTAAAAATTTGCGTCCGGAAAACATATAAGACGGCCAGATTCCGGACACTTTTTTTCCGGTCCGGAAAATGCACATTTTCAGCCATATCTCGGCTGCTGAGCAAAATTTCTTAATTCTGAAAACGGGAATCGTTTCTACTAAAAATTTCCATCCGGAAAACATATAGGATGGCCAGATTCCGGACACTTTTTTTCCGGTCCGGAAAATGCACATTTTCAGCCATATCTCGGCTCTTGAGCAAAATTTCTTAATTCTGAAAACGGGAATCGTTTCTACTAAAAATTTGCGTCCGGAAAACATATAAGACGGCCAGATTCCGGACACTTTTTTTCCGGTCCGGAAAATGCACATTTTCAGCCATATCTCGGCTCCTGAGCAAA
This sequence comes from Caenorhabditis macrosperma, assembly GCA_963932285.1. Classification (NCBI taxonomy): domain Eukaryota; kingdom Metazoa; phylum Nematoda; class Chromadorea; order Rhabditida; family Rhabditidae; genus Caenorhabditis; species Caenorhabditis macrosperma. Next base: position 16,509,068 of record OZ010619.1, read on the forward strand.
ATTTCTTAATTCTGAAAACGGGAATCGTTTCTACTAAAAATTTGCGTCCGGAAAACATATAAGACGGCCAGATTCCGGACACTTTTTTTCCGGTCCGGAAAATGCACATTTTCAGCCATATCTCGGCTCCTGAGCAAAATTTCTTAATTCTGAAAACGGGAATCGTTTCTACTAAAAATTTCCGTCCGGAAAACATATAGGATGGCCAGATTCCGGACACTTTTTTTCCGGTCTGGAAAATGCACATTTTCAGCCATATCTCGGCTCCTGAGCAAAATTTCTTAATTCTGAAAACGGGAATCGTTTCTACTAAAAATTTCCGTCCGGAAAACATATAGGATGGCCAGATTCCGGACACTTTTTTTCCGGTCTGGAAAATGCACATTTTCAGCCATATCTCGGCTCCTGAGCAAAATTTCTTAATTCTGAAAACGGGAATCGTTTCTACTAAAAATTTCCGTCCGGAAAACATATAGGATGGCCAGATTCCGGACACTTTTTTTCCGGTCTGGAAAATGCACATTTTCAGCCATATCTCGGCTCCTGAGCAAAATTTCTTAATTCTGAAAACGGGAATCGTTTCTACTAAAAATTTCCGTCCGGAAAACATATAGGATGGCCAGATTCCGGACACTTTTTTTCCGGTCCGGAAAATGCACATTTTCAGCCATATCTCGGCTCCTGAGCAAAATTTTTTAATTCTGAAAACGGGAATCGTTTCTACTAAAAATTTCCGTCCGGAAAACATATAGGATGGCCAGATTCCGGACACTTTTTTTCCGGTCCGGAAAATGCACATTTTCAGCCATATCTCGGCTCCTGAGCAAAATTTTTTAATTCTGAAAACGGGAATCGTTTCTACTAAAAATTTCCGTCCGGAAAACATATAGGATGGCCAGATTCCGGACACTTTTTTTCCGGTCCGGAAAATGCACATTTTCAGCCATATCTCGGCTCCTGAGCAAAATTTCTTCATTCTGAAAACGGGAATCGTTTCTACTAAAAATTTCCGTCCGGAAAACATATAGGATGGCCAGATTCCGAACACTTTTTTTCCGGTCCGGAAAATGCACATTTTCAGCCATATCTCGGCTCCTGAGCAAAATTTCTTAATTCTGAAAACGGGAATCGTTTCTACTAAAAATTTCCGTCCGGAAAACATATAGGATGGCCAGATTCCGGACACTTTTTTTCCGGTCCGGAAAATGCACATTTTCAGCCATATCTCGGCTCCTGAGCAAAATTTCTTAATTCTGAAAACGGGAATCGTTTCTACTAAAAATTTCCATCCGGAAAACATATAGGATGGCCAGATTCCGGACACTTTTTTTCCGGTCCGGAAAATGCACATTTTCAGCCATATCTCGGCTCCTGAGCAAAATTTTTTAATTCTGAAAACGGGAATCGTTTCTACTAAAAATTTCCGTCCGGAAAACATATAGGATGGCCAGATTCCGGACCCTTTTTTTCCGGTCCGGAAAATGCACATTTTCAGCCATATCTCGGCTCCTGAGCAAAATTTCTTCATTCTGAAAACGGGAATCGTTTCTACTAAAAATTTCCGTCCGGAAAACATATAGGATGGCCAGATTCCGAACACTTTTTTTCCGGTCCGGAAAATGCACATTTTCAGCCATATCTCGGCTCCTGAGCAAAATTTCTTAATTCTGAAAACGGGAATCGTTTCTACTAAAAATTTCCGTCCGGAAAACATATAGGATGGCCAGATTCCGGACACTTTTTTTCCGGTCCGGAAAATGCACATTTTCAGCCATATCTCGGCTCCTGAGCAAAATTTCTTAATTCTGAAAACGGGAATCGTTTCTACTAAAAATTTCCGTCCGGAAAACATATAGGATGGCCAGATTCCGAACACTTTTTTTCCGGTCCGGAAAATGCACATTTTCAGCCATATCTCGGCTCCTGAGCAAAATTTCTTAATTCTGAAAACGGGAATCGTTTCTACTAAAAATTTCCGTCCGGAAAACATATAGGATGGCCAGATTCCGGACACTTTTTTTCCGGTCCGGAAAATGCACATTTTCAGCCATATCTCGGCTCCTGAGCAAAATTTTTTAATTCTGAAAACGGGAATCGTTTCTACTAAAAATTTCCGTCCGGAAAACATATAGGATGGCCAGATTCCGGACACTTTTTTTCCGGTCCGGAAAATGCACATTTTCAGCCATATCTCGGCTCCTGAGCAAAATTTCTTCATTCTGAAAACGGGAATCGTTTCTACTAAAAATTTCCGTCCGGAAAACATATAGGATGGCCAGATTCCGGACACTTTTTTTCCGGTCCGGAAAATGCACATTTTCAGCCATATCTCGGCTCCTGAGCAAAATTTCTTAATTCTGAAAACGGGAATCGTTTCTACTAAAAATTTCCGTCCGGAAAACATATAGGATGGCCAGATTCCGGACACTTTTTTTCCGGTCCGGAAAATGCACATTTTCAGCCATATCTCGGCTCCTGAGCAAAATTTCTTAATTCTGAAAACGGGAATCGTTTCTACTAAAAATTTCCGTCCGGAAAACATATAGGATGGCCAGATTCCGGACACTTTTTTTCCGGTCCGGAAAATGCACATTTTCAGCCATATCTCGGCTCCTGAGCAAAATTTCTTAATTCTGAAAACGGGAATCGTTTCTACTAAAAATTTGCGTCCGGAGGACATATAGAATGGCCAGATTCCGGACACTTTTTTTCCGGTCCGGAAAATGCACATTTTCAGCCATATCTCGGCTCCTGAGCAAAATTTCTTAATTCTGAAAACGGGAATCGTTTCTACTAAAAATTTCCGTCCGGAAAACATATAGGATGGCCAGATTCCGGACACTTTTTTTCCGGTCCGGAAAATGCACATTTTCAGCCATATCTCGGCTCCTGAGCAAAATTTCTTCATTCTGAAAACGGGAATCGTTTCTACTAAAAATTTCCGTCCGGAAAACATATAGGATGGCCAGATTCCGGACACTTTTTTTCCGGTCCGGAAAATGCACATTTTCAGCCATATCTCGGCTCCTGAGCAAAATTTTTTAATTCTGAAAACGGGAATCGTTTCTACTAAAAATTTCCATCCGGAAAACATATAGGATGGCCAGATTCCGGACACTTTTTTTCCGGTCCGGAAAATGCACATTTTCAGCCATATCTCGGCTCCTGAGCAAAATTTTTTAATTCTGAAAACGGGAATCGTTTCTACTAAAAATTTCCGTCCGGAAAACATATAGGATGGCCAGATTCCGGACACTTTTTTTCCGGTCCGGAAAATGCACATTTTCAGCCATATCTCGGCTCCTGAGCAAAATTTCTTAATTCTGAAAACGGGAATCGTTTCTACTAAAAATTTCCATCCGGAAAACATATAGGATGGCCAGATTCCGGACACTTTTTTTCCGGTCCGGAAAATGCACATTTTCAGCCATATCTCGGCTCCTGAGCAAAATTTTTTAATTCTGAAAACGGGAATCGTTTCTACTAAAAATTTGCGTCCGGAGGACATATAGAATGGCCAGATTCCGGACACTTTTTTTCCGGTCCGGAAAATGCACATTTTCAGCCATATCTCGGCTCCTGAGCAAAATTTCTTAATTCTGAAAACGGGAATCGTTTCTACTAAAAATTTCCGTCCGGAAAACATATAGGATGGCCAGATTCCGGACACTTTTTTTCCGGTCCGGAAAATGCACATTTTCAGCCATATCTCGGCTCCTGAGCAAAATTTCTTAATTCTGAAAACGGGAATCGTTTCTACTAAAAATTTCCGTCCGGAAAACATATAAGACGGCCAGATTCCGGACACTTTTTTTCCGGTCCGGAAAATGCACATTTTCAGCCATATCTCGGCTCCTGAGCAAAATTTTTTAATTCTGAAAACGGGAATCGTTTCTACTAAAAATTTCCGTCCGGAAAACATATAGGATGGCCAGATTCCGAACACTTTTTTTCCGGTCCGGAAAATGCACATTTTCAGCCATATCTCGGCTCCTGAGCAAAATTTCTTAATTCTGAAAACGGGAATCGTTTCTACTAAAAATTTCCATCCGGAAAACATATAGGATGGCCAGATTCCGGACACTTTTTTTCCGGTCCGGAAAATGCACATTTTCAGCCATATCTCGGCTCCTGAGCAAAATTTTTTAATTCTGAAAACGGGAATCGTTTCTACTAAAAATTTCCGTCCGGAAAACATATAGGATGGCCAGATTCCGAACACTTTTTTTCCGGTCCGGAAAATGCACATTTTCAGCCATATCTCGGCTCCTGAGCAAAATTTTTTAATTCTGAAAACGGGAATCGTTTCTACTAAAAATTTCCGTCCGGAAAACATATAGGATGGCCAGATTCCGGACACTTTTTTTCCGGTCCGGAAAATGCACATTTTCAGCCATATCTCGGCTCCTGAGCAAAATTTCTTAATTCTGAAAACGGGAATCGTTTCTACTAAAAATTTCCATCCGGAAAACATATAGGATGGCCAGATTCCGGACACTTTTTTTCCTGTCCGGAAAATGCACATTTTCAGCCATATCTCGGCTCCTGAGCAAAATTTCTTAATTCTGAAAACGGGAATCGTTTCTACTAAAAATTTCCGTCCGGAAAACATATAGGATGGCCAGATTCCGGACACTTTTTTTCCTGTCCGGAAAATGCACATTTTCAGCCATATCTCGGCTCCTGAGCAAAATTTCTTAATTCTGAAAACGGGAATCGTTTCTACTAAAAATTTCCGTCCGGAAAACATATAGGATGGCCAGATTCCGAACACTTTTTTTCCGGTCCGGAAAATGCACATTTTCAGCCATATCTCGGCTCCTGAGCAAAATTTCTTAATTCTGAAAACGGGAATCGTTTCTACTAAAAATTTCCGTCCGGAAAACATATAGGATGGCCAGATTCCGGACACTTTTTTCCGGTCCGGAAAATGCACATTTTCAGCCATATCTCGGCTCCTGAGCAAAATTTCTTAATTCTGAAAACGGGAATCGTTTCTACTAAAAATTTCCGTCCGGAAAACATATAGGATGGCCAGATTCCGGACACTTTTTTTCCGGTCCGGAAAATGCACATTTTCAGCCATATCTCGGCTCCTGAGCAAAATTTCTTCATTCTGAAAACGGGAATCGTTTCTACTAAAAATTTCCGTCCGGAAAACATATAAGACGGCCAGATTCCGGACACTTTTTTTCCGGTCCGGAAAATGCACATTTTCAGCCATATCTCGGCTCCTGAGCAAAATTTTTTAATTCTGAAAACGGGAATCGTTTCTACTAAAAATTTCCGTCCGGAAAACATATAGGATGGCCAGATTCCGAACACTTTTTTTCCGGTCCGGAAAATGCACATTTTCAGCCATATCTCGGCTCCTGAGCAAAATTTCTTAATTCTGAAAACGGGAATCGTTTCTACTAAAAATTTCCGTCCGGAAAACATATAGGATGGCCAGATTCCGGACACTTTTTTTCCGGTCCGGAAAATGCACATTTTCAGCCATATCTCGGCTCCTGAGCAAAATTTCTTAATTCTGAAAACGGGAATCGTTTCTACTAAAAATTTCCGTCCGGAAAACATATAGGATGGCCAGATTCCGAACACTTTTTTTCCGGTCCGGAAAATGCACATTTTCAGCCATATCTCGGCTCCTGAGCAAAATTTCTTAATTCTGAAAACGGGAATCGTTTCTACTAAAAATTTCCATCCGGAAAACATATAGGATGGCCAGATTCCGGACACTTTTTTTCCGGTCCGGAAAATGCACATTTTCAGCCATATCTCGGCTCCTGAGCAAAATTTCTTCATTCTGAAAACGGGAATCGTTTCTACTAAAAATTTGCGTCCGGAAAACATATAAGACGGCCAGATTCCGGACACTTTTTTTCCGGTCCGGAAAATGCACATTTTCAGCCATATCTCGGCTCCTGAGCAAAATTTCTTAATTCTGAAAACGGGAATCGTTTCTACTAAAAATTTGCGTCCGGAGGACATATAGAATGGCCAGATTCCGGACACTTTTTTTCCGGTCCGGAAAATGCACATTTTCAGCCATATCTCGGCTCCTGAGCAAAATTTCTTAATTCTGAAAACGGGAATCGTTTCTACTAAAAATTTCCGTCCGGAAAACATATAGGATGGCCAGATTCCGGACACTTTTTTTCCGGTCCGGAAAATGCACATTTTCAGCCATATCTCGGCTCCTGAGCAAAATTTCTTAATTCTGAAAACGGGAATCGTTTCTACTAAAAATTTCCGTCCGGAAAACATATAAGACGGCCAGATTCCGGACACTTTTTTTCCGGTCCGGAAAATGCACATTTTCAGCCATATCTCGGCTCCTGAGCAAAATTTTTTAATTCTGAAAACGGGAATCGTTTCTACTAAAAATTTCCGTCCGGAAAACATATAGGATGGCCAGATTCCGAACACTTTTTTTCCGGTCCGGAAAATGCACATTTTCAGCCATATCTCGGCTCCTGAGCAAAATTTCTTAATTCTGAAAACGGGAATCGTTTCTACTAAAAATTTCCATCCGGAAAACATATAGGATGGCCAGATTCCGGACACTTTTTTTCCGGTCCGGAAAATGCACATTTTCAGCCATATCTCGGCTCCTGAGCAAAATTTTTTAATTCTGAAAACGGGAATCGTTTCTACTAAAAATTTCCGTCCGGAAAACATATAGGATGGCCAGATTCCGGACACTTTTTTTCCGGTCCGGAAAATGCACATTTTCAGCCATATCTCGGCTCCTGAGCAAAATTTCTTAATTCTGAAAACGGGAATCGTTTCTACTAAAAATTTCCATCCGGAAAACATATAGGATGGCCAGATTCCGGACACTTTTTTTCCTGTCCGGAAAATGCACATTTTCAGCCATATCTCGGCTCCTGAGCAAAATTTCTTAATTCTGAAAACGGGAATCGTTTCTACTAAAAATTTCCGTCCGGAAAACATATAGGATGGCCAGATTCCGGACACTTTTTTTCCTGTCCGGAAAATGCACATTTTCAGCCATATCTCGGCTCCTGAGCAAAATTTCTTAATTCTGAAAACGGGAATCGTTTCTACTAAAAATTTCCGTCCGGAAAACATATAGGATGGCCAGATTCCGAACACTTTTTTTCCGGTCCGGAAAATGCACATTTTCAGCCATATCTCGGCTCCTGAGCAAAATTTCTTAATTCTGAAAACGGGAATCGTTTCTACTAAAAATTTCCGTCCGGAAAACATATAGGATGGCCAGATTCCGGACACTTTTTTCCGGTCCGGAAAATGCACATTTTCAGCCATATCTCGGCTCCTGAGCAAAATTTCTTAATTCTGAAAACGGGAATCGTTTCTACTAAAAATTTCCGTCCGGAAAACATATAGGATGGCCAGATTCCGGACACTTTTTTTCCGGTCCGGAAAATGCACATTTTCAGCCATATCTCGGCTCCTGAGCAAAATTTCTTCATTCTGAAAACGGGAATCGTTTCTACTAAAAATTTCCGTCCGGAAAACATATAAGACGGCCAGATTCCGGACACTTTTTTTCCGGTCCGGAAAATGCACATTTTCAGCCATATCTCGGCTCCTGAGCAAAATTTTTTAATTCTGAAAACGGGAATCGTTTCTACTAAAAATTTCCGTCCGGAAAACATATAGGATGGCCAGATTCCGAACACTTTTTTTCCGGTCCGGAAAATGCACATTTTCAGCCATATCTCGGCTCCTGAGCAAAATTTCTTAATTCTGAAAACGGGAATCGTTTCTACTAAAAATTTCCGTCCGGAAAACATATAGGATGGCCAGATTCCGGACACTTTTTTTCCGGTCCGGAAAATGCACATTTTCAGCCATATCTCGGCTCCTGAGCAAAATTTCTTAATTCTGAAAACGGGAATCGTTTCTACTAAAAATTTCCGTCCGGAAAACATATAGGATGGCCAGATTCCGAACACTTTTTTTCCGGTCCGGAAAATGCACATTTTCAGCCATATCTCGGCTCCTGAGCAAAATTTCTTAATTCTGAAAACGGGAATCGTTTCTACTAAAAATTTCCATCCGGAAAACATATAGGATGGCCAGATTCCGGACACTTTTTTTCCGGTCCGGAAAATGCACATTTTCAGCCATATCTCGGCTCCTGAGCAAAATTTCTTAATTCTGAAAACGGGAATCGTTTCTACTAAAAATTTGCGTCCGGAAAACATATAAGACGGCCAGATTCCGGACACTTTTTTTCCGGTCCGGAAAATGCACATTTTCAGCCATATCTCGGCTCCTGAGCAAAATTTCTTAATTCTGAAAACGGGAATCGTTTCTACTAAAAATTTCCATCCGGAAAACATATAAGACGGCCAGATTCCGGACACTTTTTTTCCGGTCCGGAAAATGCACATTTTCAGCCATATCTCGGCTCCTGAGCAAAATTTCTTAATTCTGAAAACGGGAATCGTTTCTACTAAAAATTTGCGTCCGGAAAACATATAAGACGGCCAGATTCCGGACACTTTTTTTCCGGTCCGGAAAATGCACATTTTCAGCCATATCTCGGCTCCTGAGCAAAATTTCTTAATTCTGAAAACGGGAATCGTTTCTACTAAAAATTTCCATCCGGAAAACATATAGGATGGCCAGATTCCGGACACTTTTTTTCCGGTCCGGAAAATGCACATTTTCAGCCATATCTCGGCTCCTGAGCAAAATTTCTTAATTCTGAAAACGGGAATCGTTTCTACTAAAAATTTCCATCCGGAAAACATATAGGATGGCCAGATTCCGGACACTTTTTTTCCGGTCCGGAAAATGCACATTTTCAGCCATATCTCGGCTCCTGAGCAAAATTTCTTAATTCTGAAAACGGGAATCGTTTCTACTAAAAATTTCCATCCGGAAAACATATAGGATGGCCAGATTCCGGACACTTTTTTTCCTGTCCGGAAAATGCACATTTTCAGCCATATCTCGGCTCCTGAGCAAAATTTCTTAATTCTGAAAACGGGAATCGTTTCTACTAAAAATTTCCGTCCGGAAAACATATAGGATGGCCAGATTCCGAACACTTTTTTTCCGGTCCGGAAAATGCACATTTTCAGCCATATCTCGGCTCCTGAGCAAAATTTCTTAATTCTGAAAACGGGAATCGTTTCTACTAAAAATTTGCGTCCGGAAAACATATAAGACGGCCAGATTCCGGACACTTTTTTTCCGGTCCGGAAAATGCACATTTTCAGCCATATCTCGGCTCCTGAGCAAAATTTCTTAATTCTGAAAACGGGAATCGTTTCTACTAAAAATTTCCATCCGGAAAACATATAGGATGGCCAGATTCCGGACACTTTTTTTCCGGTCTGGAAAATGCACATTTTCAGCCATATCTCGGCTCCTGAGCAAAATTTTTTAATTCTGAAAACGGGAATCGTTTCTACTAAAAATTTGCGTCCGGAAAACATATAGGATGGCCAGATTCCGGACACTTTTTTTCCTGTCCGGAAAATGCACATTTTCAGCCATATCTCGGCTCCTGAGCAAAATTTCTCAATTCTGAAAACGGGAATCGTTTCTACTAAAAATTTGCGTCCGGAGGACATATAGAATGGCCAGATTCCGAACACTTTTTTTCCGGTCCGGAAAATGCACATTTTCAGCCATATCTCGGCTCCTGAGCAAAATTTCTTAATTCTGAAAACGGGAATCGTTTCTACTAAAAATTTCCATCCGGAAAACATATAGGATGGCCAGATTCCGGACACTTTTTTTCCGGTCTGGAAAATGCACATTTTCAGCCATATCTCGGCTCCTGAGCAAAATTTTTTAATTCTGAAAACGGGAATCGTTTCTACTAAAAATTTGCGTCCGGAAAACATATAGGATGGCCAGATTCCGGACACTTTTTTTCCTGTCCGGAAAATGCACATTTTCAGCCATATCTCGGCTCCTGAGCAAAATTTTTTAATTCTGAAAACGGGAATCGTTTATACTAAAAATTTCCGTCCGAAAAACATATAGGATGGCCAGATTCCGGACACTTTTTTTCCGGTCCGGAAAATGCACATTTTCAGCCATATCTCGGCTCCTGAGCAAAATTTCTTAATTCTGAAAACGGGAATCGTTTCTACTAAAAATTTCCATCCGGAAAACATATAGGATGGCCAGATTCCGGACACTTTTTTTCCGGTCCGGAAAATGCACATTTTCAGCCATATCTCGGCTCCTGAGCAAAATTTCTTCATTCTGAAAACGGGAATCGTTTCTACTAAAAATTTCCGTCCGGAAAACATATAGGATGGCCAGATTCCGGACACTTTTTTTCCGGTCCGGAAAATGCACATTTTCAGCCATATCTCGGCTCCTGAGAAAAATTTTTTAATTCTGAAAACGGGAATCGTTTCTACTAAAAATTTCCGTCCGGAAAACATATAGGATGGCCAGATTCCGAACACTTTTTTTCCGGTCCGGAAAATGCACATTTTCAGCCATATCTCGGCTCCTGAGCAAAATTTCTTAATTCTGAAAACGGGAATCGTTTCTACTAAAAATTTCCGTCCGGAAAACATATAAGACGGCCAGATTCCGGACACTTTTTTTCCGGTCCGGAAAATGCACATTTTCAGCCATATCTCGGCTCCTGAGCAAAATTTTTTAATTCTGAAAACGGGAATCGTTTCTACTAAAAATTTCCATCCGGAAAACATATAGGATGGCCAGATTCCGGACACTTTTTTTCCGGTCCGGAAAATGCACATTTTCAGCCATATCTCGGCTCCTGAGCAAAATTTTTTAATTCTGAAAACGGGAATCGTTTCTACTAAAAATTTCCGTCCGGAAAACATATAGGATGGCCAGATTCCGGACACTTTTTTTCCGGTCCGGAAAATGCACATTTTCAGCCATATCTCGGCTCCTGAGCAAAATTTTTTAATTCTGAAAACGGGAATCGTTTCTACTAAAAATTTCCGTCCGGAAAACATATAGGATGGCCAGATTCCGAACACTTTTTTTCCGGTCCGGAAAATGCACATTTTCAGCCATATCTCGGCTCCTGAGCAAAATTTCTTAATTCTGAAAACGGGAATCGTTTCTACTAAAAATTTCCGTCCGGAAAACATATAAGACGGCCAGATTCCGGACACTTTTTTTCCGGTCCGGAAAATGCACATTTTCAGCCATATCTCGGCTCCTGAGCAAAATTTCTTAATTCTGAAAACGGGAATCGTTTCTACTAAAAATTTCCATCCGGAAAACATATAGGATGGCCAGATTCCGGACACTTTTTTTCCTGTCCGGAAAATGCACATTTTCAGCCATATCTCGGCTCCTGAGCAAAATTTCTTAATTCTGAAAACGGGAATCGTTTCTACTAAAAATTTCCGTCCGGAAAACATATAGGATGGCCAGATTCCGGACACTTTTTTTCCGGTCCGGAAAATGCACATTTTCAGCCATATCTCGGCTCCTGAGCAAAATTTCTTCATTCTGAAAACGGGAATCGTTTCTACTAAAAATTTCCATCCGGAAAACATATAAGACGGCCAGATTCCGGACACTTTTTTTCCGGTCCGGAAAATGCACATTTTCACCCATATCTCGGCTCCTGAGCAAAATTTCTTAATTCTGAAAACGGGAATCGTTTCTACTAAAAATTTGCGTCCGGAGGACATATAGAATGGCCAGATTCCGGACACTTTTTTTCCGGTCCGGAAAATGCACATTTTCACCCATATCTCGGCTCCTGAGCAAAATTTCTTAATTCTGAAAACGGGAATCGTTTCTACTAAAAATTTCCGTCCGGAAAACATATAGGATGGCCAGATTCCGAACACTTTTTTTCCGGTCTGGAAAATTCACATTTTCAGCCATATCTCGGCTCCTGAGCAAAATTTCTTAATTCTGAAAACGGGAATCGTTTCTACTAAAAATTTGCGTCCGGAAAACATATAGGATGGCCAGATTCCGGACACTTTTTTTCCTGTCCGGAAAATGCACATTTTCAGCCATATCTCGGCTCCTGAGCAAAATTTTTTAATTCTGAAAACGGGAATCGTTTCTACTAAAAATTTCCGTCCGGAAAACATATAGGATGGCCAGATTCCGAACACTTTTTTTCCGGTCCGGAAAATGCACATTTTCAGCCATATCTCGGCTCCTGAGCAAAATTTCTCAATTCTGAAAACGGGAATCGTTTCTACTAAAAATTTGCGTCCGGAGGACATATAGAATGGCCAGATTCCGAACACTTTTTTTCCGGTCCGGAAAATGCACATTTTCAGCCATATCTCGGCTCCTGAGCAAAATTTCTTAATTCTGAAAACGGGAATCGTTTCTACTAAAAATTTCCATCCGGAAAACATATAGGATGGCCAGATTCCGGACACTTTTTTTCCGGTCCGGAAAATGCACATTTTCAGCCATATCTCGGCTCCTGAGCAAAATTTTTTAATTCTGAAAACGGGAATCGTTTCTACTAAAAATTTCCGTCCGGAAAACATATAGGATGGCCAGATTCCGGACACTTTTTTTCCGGTCCGGAAAATGCACATTTTCAGCCATATCTCGGCTCCTGAGCAAAATTTTTTAATTCTGAAAACGGGAATCGTTTCTACTAAAAATTTCCGTCCGGAAAACATATAGGATGGCCAGATTCCGAACACTTTTTTTCCGGTCCGGAAAATGCACATTTTCAGCCATATCTCGGCTCCTGAGCAAAATTTCTTAATTCTGAAAACGGGAATCGTTTCTACTAAAAATTTCCGTCCGGAAAACATATAAGACGGCCAGATTCCGGACACTTTTTTTCCGGTCCGGAAAATGCACATTTTCAGCCATATCTCGGCTCCTGAGCAAAATTTCTTAATTCTGAAAACGGGAATCGTTTCTACTAAAAATTTCCATCCGGAAAACATATAGGATGGCCAGATTCCGGACACTTTTTTTCCTGTCCGGAAAATGCACATTTTCAGCCATATCTCGGCTCCTGAGCAAAATTTCTTAATTCTGAAAACGGGAATCGTTTCTACTAAAAATTTCCGTCCGGAAAACATATAGGATGGCCAGATTCCGGACACTTTTTTTCCGGTCCGGAAAATGCACATTTTCAGCCATATCTCGGCTCCTGAGCAAAATTTCTTCATTCTGAAAACGGGAATCGTTTCTACTAAAAATTTCCATCCGGAAAACATATAAGACGGCCAGATTCCGGACACTTTTTTTCCGGTCCGGAAAATGCACATTTTCACCCATATCTCGGCTCCTGAGCAAAATTTCTTAATTCTGAAAACGGGAATCGTTTCTACTAAAAATTTGCGTCCGGAGGACATATAGAATGGCCAGATTCCGGACACTTTTTTTCCGGTCCGGAAAATGCACATTTTCACCCATATCTCGGCTCCTGAGCAAAATTTCTTAATTCTGAAAACGGGAATCGTTTCTACTAAAAATTTCCGTCCGGAAAACATATAGGATGGCCAGATTCCGAACACTTTTTTTCCGGTCTGGAAAATGCACATTTTCAGCCATATCTCGGCTCCTGAGCAAAATTTCTTAATTCTGAAAACGGGAATCGTTTCTACTAAAAATTTGCGTCCGGAAAACATATAGGATGGCCAGATTCCGGACACTTTTTTTCCTGTCCGGAAAATGCACATTTTCAGCCATATCTCGGCTCCTGAGCAAAATTTTTTAATTCTGAAAACGGGAATCGTTTCTACTAAAAATTTCCGTCCGGAAAACATATAGGATGGCCAGATTCCGAACACTTTTTTTCCGGTCCGGAAAATGCACATTTTCAGCCATATCTCGGCTCCTGAGCAAAATTTCTCAATTCTGAAAACGGGAATCGTTTCTACTAAAAATTTGCGTCCGGAGGACATATAGAATGGCCAGATTCCGAACACTTTTTTTCCGGTCCGGAAAATGCACATTTTCAGCCATATCTCGGCTCCTGAGCAAAATTTCTTAATTCTGAAAACGGGAATCGTTTCTACTAAAAATTTGCGTCCGGAGGACATATAGAATGGCCAGATTCCGAACACTTTTTTTCCGGTCCGGAAAATGCACATTTTCAGCCATATCTCGGCTCCTGAGCAAAATTTCTTAATTCTGAAAACGGGAATCGTTTCTACTAAAAATTTCCGTCCGGAAAACATATAGGATGGCCAGATTCCGGACACTTTTTTTCCGGTCCGGAAAATGCACATTTTCAGCCATATCTCGGCTCCTGAGCAAAATTTCTTCATTCTGAAAACGGGAATCGTTTCTACTAAAAATTTCCGTCCGGAAAACATATAAGACGGCCAGATTCCGGACACTTTTTTTCCGGTCCGGAAAATGCACATTTTCAGCCATATCTCGGCTCCTGAGCAAAATTTTTTAATTCTGAAAACGGGAATCGTTTCTACTAAAAATTTCCGTCCGGAAAACATATAAGACGGCCAGATTCCGGACACTTTTTTTCCGGTCCGGAAAATGCACATTTTCAGCCATATCTCGGCTCCTGAGCAAAATTTCTTAATTCTGAAAACGGGAATCGTTTCTACTAAAAATTTGCGTCCGGAAAACATATAAGACGGCCAGATTCCGGACACTTTTTTTCCGGTCCGGAAAATGCACATTTTCAGCCATATCTCGGCTCCTGAGCAAAATTTCTTAATTCTGAAAACGGGAATCGTTTCTACTAAAAATTTCCATCCGGAAAACATATAGGATGGCCAGATTCCGGACACTTTTTTTCCTGTCCGGAAAATGCACATTTTCAGCCATATCTCGGCTCCTGAGCAAAATTTCTTAATTCTGAAAACGGGAATCGTTTCTACTAAAAATTTGCGTCCGGAAAACATATAAGACGGCCAGATTCCGGACACTTTTTTTCCGGTCCGGAAAATGCACATTTTCAGCCATATCTCGGCTCCTGAGCAAAATTTCTTAATTCTGAAAACGGGAATCGTTTCTACTAAAAATTTCCGTCCGGAAAACATATAGGATGGCCAGATTCCGGACACTTTTTTTCCGGTCCGGAAAATGCACATTTTCAGCCATATCTCGGCTCCTGAGCAAAATTTCTTAATTCTGAAAACGGGAATCGTTTCTACTAAAAATTTCCGTCCGGAAAACATATAGGATGGCCAGATTCCGGACACTTTTTTTCCGGTCCGGAAAATGCACATTTTCAGCCATATCTCGGCTCCTGAGCAAAATTTTTTAATTCTGAAAACGGGAATCGTTTCTACTAAAAATTTCCATCCGGAAAACATATAGGATGGCCAGATTCCGGACACTTTTTTTCCGGTCCGGAAAATGCACATTTTCAGCCATATCTCGGCTCCTGAGCAAAATTTTTTAATTCTGAAAACGGGAATCGTTTCTACTAAAAATTTCCGTCCGGAAAACATATAGGATGGCCAGATTCCGGACACTTTTTTTCCGGTCCGGAAAATGCACATTTTCAGCCATATCTCGGCTCCTGAGCAAAATTTCTTAATTCTGAAAACGGGAATCGTTTCTACTAAAAATTTCCGTCCGGAAAACATATAGGATGGCCAGATTCCTGACACTTTTTTTCCGGTCCGGAAAATGCACATTTTCAGCCATATCTCGGCTCCTGAGCAAAATTTTTTAATTCTGAAAACGGGAATCGTTTCTACTAAAAATTTCCGTCCGGAAAACATATAAGACGGCCAGATTCCGGACACTTTTTTTCCGGTCCGGAAAATGCACATTTTCAGCCATATCTCGGCTCCTGAGCAAAATTTTTTAATTCTGAAAACGGGAATCGTTTCTACTAAAAATTTCCGTCCGGAAAACATATAGGATGGCCAGATTCCGGACACTTTTTTTCCGGTCCGGAAAATGCACATTTTCAGCCATATCTCGGCTCCTGAGCAAAATTTTTTAATTCTGAAAACGGGAATCGTTTCTACTAAAAATTTCCGTCCGGAAAACATATAGGATGGCCAGATTCCGGACACTTTTTTTCCGGTCCGGAAAATGCACATTTTCAGCCATATCTCGGCTCCTGAGCAAAATTTTTTAATTCTGAAAACGGGAATCGTTTCTACTAAAAATTTCCATCCGGAAAACATATAGGATGGCCAGATTCCGGACACTTTTTTTCCGGTCCGGAAAATGCACATTTTCAGCCATATCTCGGCTCCTGAGCAAAATTTTTTAATTCTGAAAACGGGAATCGTTTCTACTAAAAATTTCCGTCCGGAAAACATATAGGATGGCCAGATTCCGGACACTTTTTTTCCGGTCCGGAAAATGCACATTTTCAGCCATATCTCGGCTCCTGAGCAAAATTTCTTAATTCTGAAAACGGGAATCGTTTCTACTAAAAATTTCCGTCCGGAAAACATATAGGATGGCCAGATTCCTGACACTTTTTTTCCGGTCCGGAAAATGCACATTTTCAGCCATATCTCGGCTCCTGAGCAAAATTTTTTAATTCTGAAAACGGGAATCGTTTCTACTAAAAATTTCCGTCCGGAAAACATATAAGACGGCCAGATTCCGGACACTTTTTTTCCGGTCCGGAAAATGCACATTTTCAGCCATATCTCGGCTCCTGAGCAAAATTTTTTAATTCTGAAAACGGGAATCGTTTCTACTAAAAATTTCCGTCCGGAAAACATATAGGATGGCCAGATTCCGGACACTTTTTTTCCGGTCCGGAAAAAGCACATTTTCAGCCATATCTCGGCTCCTGAGCAAAATTTTTTAATTCTGAAAACGGGAATCGTTTCTACTAAAAATTTCCGTCCGGAAAACATATAAGACGGCCAGATTCCGGACACTTTTTTTCCGGTCCGGAAAATGCACATTTTCAGCCATATCTCGGCTCCTGAGCAAAATTTTTTAATTCTGAAAACGGGAATCGTTTCTACTAAAAATTTCCGTCCGGAAAACATATAGGATGGCCAGATTCCGGACACTTTTTTTCCGGTCCGGAAAATGCACATTTTCAGCCATATCTCGGCTCCTGAGCAAAATTTCTTCATTCTGAAAACGGGAATCGTTTCTACTAAAAATTTCCATCCGGAAAACATATAAGACGGCCAGATTCCGGACACTTTTTTTCCGGTCCGGAAAATGCACATTTTCAGCCATATCTCGGCTCCTGAGCAAAATTTTTTAATTCTGAAAACGGGAATCGTTTCTACTAAAAATTTCCGTCCGGAAAACATATAGGATGGCCAGATTCCGGACACTTTTTTTCCGGTCCGGAAAATGCACATTTTCAGCCATATCTCGGCTCCTGAGCAAAATTTCTTAATTCTGAAAACGGGAATCGTTTCTACTAAAAATTTCCGTCCGGAAAACATATAAGACGGCCAGATTCCGGACACTTTTTTTCCGGTCCGGAAAATGCACATTTTCAGCCATATCTCGGCTCCTGAGCAAAATTTTTTAATTCTGAAAACGGGAATCGTTTCTACTAAAAATTTCCGTCCGGAAAACATATAGGATGGCCAGATTCCGGACACTTTTTTTCCGGTCCGGAAAATGCACATTTTCAGCCATATCTCGGCTCCTGAGCAAAATTTTTTAATTCTGAAAACGGGAATCGTTTCTACTAAAAATTTCCGTCCGGAAAACATATAGGATGGCCAGATTCCGGACACTTTTTTTCCGGTCCGGAAAATGCACATTTTCAGCCATATCTCGGCTCCTGAGCAAAATTTCTTAATTCTGAAAACGGGAATCGTTTCTACTGAAAATTTCCGTCCGGAAAACATATAGGATGGCCAGATTCCGGACACTTTTTTTCCGGTCCGGAAAATGCACATTTTCAGCCATATCTCGGCTCCTGAGCAAAATTTTTTAATTCTGAAAACGGGAATCGTTTCTACTAAAAATTTCCATCCGGAAAACATATAGGATGGCCAGATTCCGGACACTTTTTTTCCGGTCCGGAAAATGCACATTTTCAGCCATATCTCGGCTCCTGAGCAAAATTTCTTAATTCTGAAAACGGGAATCGTTTCTACTAAAAATTTCCATCCGGAAAACATATAGGATGGCCAGATTCCGGACACTTTTTTTCCTGTCCGGAAAATGCACATTTTCAGCCATATCTCGGCTCCTGAGCAAAATTTCTTAATTCTGAAAACGGGAATCGTTTCTACTGAAAATTTCCGTCCGGAAAACATATAGGATGGCCAGATTCCGGACACTTTTTTTCCGGTCCGGAAAATGCACATTTTCAGCCATATCTCGGCTCCTGAGCAAAATTTCTTAATTCTGAAAACGGGAATCGTTTCTACTAAAAATTTCCATCCGGAAAACCTATAGGATGGCCAGATTCCGGACACTTTTTTTCCTGTCCGGAAAATGCACATTTTCAGCCATATCTCGGCTCCTGAGCAAAATTTCTTAATTCTGAAAACGGGAATCGTTTCTACTAAAAATTTCCGTCCGGAAAACATATAGGATGGCCAGATTCCGAACACTTTTTTTCCGGTCCGGAAAATGCACATTTTCAGCCATATCTCGGCTCCTGAGCAAAATTTCTTAATTCTGAAAACGGGAATCGTTTCTACTAAAAATTTCCGTCCGGAAAACATATAGGATGGCCAGATTCCGAACACTTTTTTTCCGGTCCGGAAAATGCACATTTTCAGCCATATCTCGGCTCCTGAGCAAAATTTCTCAATTCTGAAAACGGGAATCGTTTCTACTAAAAATTTGCGTCCGGAGGACATATAGAATGGCCAGATTCGGAACACTTTTTTTCCGGTCCGGAAAATGCACATTTTCAGCCATATCTCGGCTCCTGAGCAAAATTTCTTAATTCTGAAAACGGGAATCGTTTCTACTAAAAATTTCCATCCGGAAAACATATAGGATGGCCAGATTCCGGACACTTTTTTTCCGGTCCGGAAAATGCACATTTTCAGCCATATCTCGGCTCCTGAGCAAAATTTCTTAATTCTGAAAACGGGAATCGTTTCTACTAAAAATTTCCGTCCGGAAAACATATAGGATGGCCAGATTCCGAACACTTTTTTTCCGGTCCGGAAAATGCACATTTTCAGCCATATCTCGGCTCCTGAGCAAAATTTCTTAATTCTGAAAACGGGAATCGTTTCTACTAAAAATTTCCGTCCGGAAAACATATAAGACGGCCAGATTCCGGACACTTTTTTTCCGGTCCGGAAAATGCACATTTTCAGCCATATCTCGGCTCCTGAGCAAAATTTTTTAATTCTGAAAACGGGAATCGTTTCTACTAAAAATTTCCGTCCGGAAAACATATAGGATGGCCAGATTCCGAACACTTTTTTTCCGGTCCGGAAAATGCACATTTTCAGCCATATCTCGGCTCCTGAGCAAAATTTCTTAATTCTGAAAACGGGAATCGTTTCTACTAAAAATTTCCGTCCGGAAAACATATAGGATGGCCAGATTCCGGACACTTTTTTTCCGGTCCGGAAAATGCACATTTTCAGCCATATCTCGGCTCCTGAGCAAAATTTTTTAATTCTGAAAACGGGAATCGTTTCTACTAAAAATTTCCGTCCGGAAAACATATAGGATGGCCAGATTCCGAACACTTTTTTTCCGGTCCGGAAAATGCACATTTTCAGCCATATCTCGGCTCCTGAGCAAAATTTCTTAATTCTGAAAACGGGAATCGTTTCTACTAAAAATTTCCGTCCGGAAAACATATAGGATGGCCAGATTCCGGACACTTTTTTTCCGGTCCGGAAAATGCACATTTTCAGCCATATCTCGGCTCCTGAGCAAAATTTCTTAATTCTGAAAACGGGAATCGTTTCTACTAAAAATTTCCATCCGGAAAACATATAGGATGGCCAGATTCCGGACACTTTTTTTCCGGTCCGGAAAATGCACATTTTCAGCCATATCTCGGCTCCTGAGCAAAATTTTTTAATTCTGAAAACGGGAATCGTTTCTACTAAAAATTTCCGTCCGGAAAACATATAGGATGGCCAGATTCCGGACACTTTTTTTCCGGTCCGGAAAATGCACATTTTCAGCCATATCTCGGCTCCTGAGCAAAATTTCTTAATTCTGAAAACGGGAATCGTTTCTACTAAAAATTTCCGTCCGGAAAACATATAAGACGGCCAGATTCCGGACACTTTTTTTCCGGTCCGGAAAATGCACATTTTCAGCCATATCTCGGCTCCTGAGCAAAATTTTTTAATTCTGAAAACGGGAATCGTTTCTACTAAAAATTTCCGTCCGGAAAACATATAGGATGGCCAGATTCCGGACACTTTTTTTCCGGTCCGGAAAATGCACATTTTCAGCCATATCTCGGCTCCTGAGCAAAATTTCTTAATTCTGAAAACGGGAATCGTTTCTACTAAAAATTTGCGTCCGGAGGACATATAGAATGGCCAGATTCCGGACACTTTTTTTCCGGTCCGGAAAATGCACATTTTCAGCCATATCTCGGCTCCTGAGCAAAATTTCTTAATTCTGAAAACGGGAATCGTTTCTACTAAAAATTTCCGTCCGGAAAACATATAGGATGGCCAGATTCCGAACACTTTTTTTCCGGTCCGGAAAATGCACATTTTCAGCCATATCTCGGCTCCTGAGCAAAATTTCTTAATTCTGAAAACGGGAATCGTTTCTACTAAAAATTTGCGTCCGGAGGACATATAGAATGGCCAGATTCCGGACACTTTTTTTCCGGTCCGGAAAATGCACATTTTCAGCCATATCTCGGCTCCTGAGCAAAATTTCTTCATTCTGAAAACGGGAATCGTTTCTACTAAAAATTTCCGTCCGGAAAACATATAGGATGGCCAGATTCCGGACACTTTTTTTCCGGTCCGGAAAATGCACATTTTCAGCCATATCTCGGCTCCTGAGCAAAATTTCTTCATTCTGAAAACGGGAATCGTTTCTACTAAAAATTTCCGTCCGGAAAACATATAGGATGGCCAGATTCCGAACACTTTTTTTCCGGTCCGGAAAATGCACATTTTCAGCCATATCTCGGCTCCTGAGCAAAATTTCTTCATTCTGAAAACGGGAATCGTTTCTACTAAAAATTTCCGTCCGGAAAACATATAGGATGGCCAGATTCCGGACACTTTTTTTCCGGTCCGGAAAATGCACATTTTCAGCCATATCTCGGCTCCTGAGCAAAATTTCTTAATACTGAAAACGGGAATCGTTTCTACTAAAAATTTCCATCCGGAAAACATATAGGATGGCCAGATTCCGGACACTTTTTTTCCGGTCCGGAAAATGCACATTTTCAGCCATATCTCGGCTCCTGAGCAAAATTTTTTAATTCTGAAAACGGGAATCGTTTCTACTAAAAATTTCCGTCCGGAAAACATATAGGATGGCCAGATTCCGGACACTTTTTTTCCGGTCCGGAAAATGCACATTTTCAGCCATATCTCGGCTCCTGAGCAAAATTTCTTCATTCTGAAAACGGGAATCGTTTCTACTAAAAATTTCCGTCCGGAAAACATATAGGATGGCCAGATTCCGGACACTTTTTTTCCGGTCCGGAAAATGCACATTTTCAGCCATATCTCGGCTCCTGAGCAAAATTTTTTAATTCTGAAAACGGGAATCGTTTCTACTAAAAATTTCCGTCCGGAAAACATATAGGATGGCCAGATTCCGGACACTTTTTTTCCGGTCCGGAAAATGCACATTTTCAGCCATATCTCGGCTCCTGAGCAAAATTTCTTAATTCTGAAAACGGGAATCGTTTCTACTAAAAATTTCCGTCCGGAAAACATATAAGACGGCCAGATTCCGGACACTTTTTTTCCGGTCCGGAAAATGCACATTTTCAGCCATATCTCGGCTCCTGAGCAAAATTTCTTAATTCTGAAAACGGGAATCGTTTCTACTAAAAATTTCCGTCCGGAAAACATATAAGACGGCCAGATTCCGGACACTTTTTTTCCGGTCCGGAAAATGCACATTTTCAGCCATATCTCGGCTCCTGAGCAAAATTTCTTAATTCTGAAAACGGGAATCGTTTCTACTAAAAATTTCCGTCCGGAAAACATATAAGACGGCCAGATTCCGGACACTTTTTTTCCGGTCCGGAAAATGCACATTTTCAGCCATATCTCGGCTCCTGAGCAAAATTTTTTAATTCTGAAAACGGGAATCGTTTCTACTAAAAATTTCCATCCGGAAAACATATAGGATGGCCAGATTCCGGACACTTTTTTTCCGGTCCGGAAAATGCACATTTTCAGCCATATCTCGGCTCCTGAGCAAAATTTCTTAATTCTGAAAACGGGAATCGTTTCTACTAAAAATTTCCGTCCGGAAAACATATAAGACGGCCAGATTCCGGACACTTTTTTTCCGGTCCGGAAAATGCACATTTTCAGCCATATCTCGACTCCTGAGCAAAATTTTTTAATTCTGAAAACGGGAATCGTTTCTACTAAAAATTTCCGTCCGGAAAACATAAAGGATGGCCAGATTCCGAACACTTTTTTTCCGGTCCGGAAAATGCACATTTTCAGCCATATCTCGGCTCCTGAGCAAAATTTCTTAATTCTGAAAACGGGAATCGTTTCCACTAAAAATTTCCGTCCGGAAAACATATAAGACGGCCAGATTCCGAACACTTTTTTTCCGGTCCGGAAAATGCACATTTTCAGCCATATCTCGGCTCCTGAGCAAAATTTCTTAATTCTGAAAACGGGAATCGTTTCCACTAAAAATTTCCGTCCGGAAAACATATAAGACGGCCAGATTCCGGACACTTTTTTTCCGGTCCGGAAAATGCACATTTTCAGCCATATCTCGGCTCCTGAGCAAAATTTCTTAATACTGAAAACGGGAATCGTTTCTACTAAAAATTTCCGTCCGGAAAACATATAGGATGGCCAGATTCCGAACACTTTTTTTCCGGTCCGGAAAATGCACATTTTCAGCCATATCTCGGCTCCTGAGCAAAATTTCTTCATTCTGAAAACGGGAATCGTTTCTACTAAAAATTTCCGTCCGGAAAACATATAAGACGGCCAGATTCCGGACACTTTTTTTCCGGTCCGGAAAATGCACATTTTCAGCCATATCTCGGCTCCTGAGCAAAATTTCTTAATTCTGAAAACGGGAATCGTTTCTACTAAAAATTTCCGTCCGGAAAACATATAAGACGGCCAGATTCCGGACACTTTTTTTCCGGTCCGGAAAATGCACATTTTCAGCCATATCTCGGCTCCTGAGCAAAATTTCTTCATTCTGAAAACGGGAATCGTTTCTACTAAAAATTTCCGTCCGGAAAACATATAAGACGGCCAGATTCCGGACACTTTTTTTCCGGTCCGGAAAATGCACATTTTCAGCCAATCTCGGCTCCTGAGCAAAATTTCTTAATTCTGAAAACGGGAATCGTTTCTACTAAAAATTTCCGTCCGGAAAACATATAAGACGGCCAGATTCCGGACACTTTTTTTCCGGTCCGGAAAATGCACATTTTCAGCCATATCTCGGCTCCTGAGCAAAATTTTTTAATTCTGAAAACGGGAATCGTTTCTACTAAAAATTTCCGTCCGGAAAACATATAGGATGGCCAGATTCCGAACACTTTTTTTCCGGTCCGGAAAATGCACATTTTCAGCCATATCTCGGCTCCTGAGCAAAATTTCTTAATTCTGAAAACGGGAATCGTTTCTACTAAAAATTTCCGTCCGGAAAACATATAAGACGGCCAGATTCCGGACACTTTTTTTCCGGTCCGGAAAATGCACATTTTCAGCCATATCTCGGCTCCTGAGCAAAATTTCTTAATTCTGAAAACGGGAATCGTTTCTACTAAAAATTTCCATCCGGAAAACATATAGGATGGCCAGATTCCGGACACTTTTTTTCCGGTCCGGAAAATGCACATTTTCAGCCATATCTCGGCTCCTGAGCAAAATTTCTTAATTCTGAAAACGGGAATCGTTTCTACTAAAAATTTGCGTCCGGAAAACATATAAGACGGCCAGATTCCGGACACTTTTTTTCCGGTCCGGAAAATGCACATTTTCAGCCATATCTCGGCTCCTGAGCAAAATTTCTCAATTCTGAAAACGGGAATCGTTTCTACTAAAAATTTCCATCCGGAAAACATATAGGACGGCCAGATTCCGGACACTTTTTTTCCGGTCCGGAAAATGCACATTTTCAGCCAATCTCGGCTCCTGAGCAAAATTTCTTAATTCTGAAAACGGGAATCGTTTCTACTAAAAATTTCCGTCCGGAAAACATATAAGACGGCCAGATTCCGGACACTTTTTTTCCGGTCCGGAAAATGCACATTTTCAGCCATATCTCGGCTCCTGAGCAAAATTTCTTAATTCTGAAAACGGGAATCGTTTCTACTAAAAATTTGCGTCCGGAAAACATATAAGACGGCCAGATTCCGGACACTTTTTTTCCGGTCCGGAAAATGCACATTTTCAGCCATATCTCGGCTCCTGAGCAAAATTTCTTCATTCTGAAAACGGGAATCGTTTCTACTAAAAATTTCCGTCCGGAAAACATATAGGATGGCCAGATTCCGGACACTTTTTTTCCGGTCCGGAAAATGCACATTTTCAGCCATATCTCGGCTCCTGAGCAAAATTTTTTAATTCTGAAAACGGGAATCGTTTCTACTAAAAATTTCCATCCGGAAAACATATAGGATGGCCAGATTCCGGACACTTTTTTTCCGGTCCGGAAAATGCACATTTTCAGCCATATCTCGGCTCCTGAGCAAAATTTTTTAATTCTGAAAACGGGAATCGTTTCTACTAAAAATTTCCGTCCGGAAAACATATAAGACGGCCAGATTCCGGACACTTTTTTTCCGGTCCGGAAAATGCACATTTTCAGCCATATCTCGGCTCCTGAGCAAAATTTCTTAATTCTGAAAACGGGAATCGTTTCTACTAAAAATTTCCGTCCGGAAAACATATAAGACGGCCAGATTCCGGACACTTTTTTTCCGGTCCGGAAAATGCACATTTTCAGCCATATCTCGGCTCCTGAGCAAAATTTCTTCATTCTGAAAACGGGAATCGTTTCTACTAAAAATTTCCGTCCGGAAAACATATAAGACGGCCAGATTCCGGACACTTTTTTTCCGGTCCGGAAAATGCACATTTTCAGCCAATCTCGGCTCCTGAGCAAAATTTCTTAATTCTGAAAACGGGAAATCCTTAATTCTGGAAACGGGAAATCAAAGCATGCATGGCTTAATCTTTTACTTGAGCATATCGCGCTGACAGAATCAATCAGGTATAACGCAGACAGAAAAGTCTAACGAGGTTTCACGCTGACACACAAGCCAACCTAAATAAATAGGCTAGCACGAGCTTCAGCGAGTTTTATTCTCGCAAACAAATCCCACGCACACGATCGATAACCGACAACATTTGTTAGCGTCCGTTAGTGGAAATGCACAAAACGTCAACTTCCATCGACGAATTTGAACGCCTCGACGCCAAACTCGCACGACTTCAGTCGACGCCGCGAAACAATAGACGGCACGCAAAAGCGCAACCCTCCAATGCTCGCTGTTATCAATTGGGAAAATGTAGCATCCGTCTGAAACGCATAATCGCTGCTACTAACCTGAACGTGGAAAAAAAGCTTGACGCCTCAATTCCGGTTCAATTCACAACAATAAACGCACCAGACAGCCGTTAAAAGATCAGCGAGACACACGCCTTTCGACGCACTCACCAACTCTCAACACTACTACCACCCCCCTGACATATATATGTTCGATCAGTTCTATTCCCTATATTCTTATATGCCAAATGGAGGCGGCAAACGTGCAAAACGTTTACGACACTGTTGTTCGTTTCACACCGCACACGTTACACGCTAGACGAGAGGCGTCTACCCCCCTTTTTTTTCTTGCACCCCGCTAGGGTTCCTCGCTAGACGAGCGGGGCGTGTGTGTGTGTGTGTCTACAGCGGCGGCGTGTAAAGTGAGGTAGTGTGTCTACAGCGGCGGCGTGTAAAGTGAGGTCGGGGTGGGGTGTGGATGTGAGGTGGGGTGGGGTTTGGATGTGGGGTGGGGTGTGGATGTGGGGTGGGGGGTTGGGGGGGGTATAGAGCAATTACGCCTAAGAAATCGATAAAGCAATTATGTGAAGATGTCACCTTGTTCGCATAGAGCAATTACGCCTAAGAAATCGATAAAGCAATTATGTGAAGATGTCACCTTGTTCGCATAGAGCAATTACGCCTAAGAAATCGATAAAGCAATTATATAAAGATGTCAGCCTGTTCGCATTGAGCAATTACGCCTAAGGAATCGATAAAGCAATTATGTAAAGATGTCAGCCTGTTCGCACCAGCACATCCGGCTGAATGTGCCTCTGGGGAGTGAAGATGTGGGCTATGCCACGCCCCTCGACCTACGAGTATGTGGAGATGTGTGGGGGCGTGGCCCGTGTCCGTGGAACCGGGTCAGTGGGGCGTGGCCCGTGTCCGTGGAGCCGGGTCAGTGGGGCGTGGCCGCGTGGCAGCTGGGTTAGGCGTGCGCGCGGGCCCTAAATAATCTGGCGCCGCACGCCCTAAGGAAGCTGGCGCCGCAGGCCCTAAGGAAGCTGGCGCCGCAGGCACACGCGCCGCAGGCGCGTTTTTTTTTGCCCTTTAAGGGGGCAAAAAAAACGAAAAAATTCGGAAAAAAAACGGCGCCGCGGAGCGGCGCCTTGGCGCGGCTCCCCGTTTCACGATGGCGTTATCAGTCACAAACATGGCAATTTTTTGGGCAACAAAAAACTCAATCAAAGGATAGTCTCAACAGATCGCAGTATAAGAAGACTGCTCTACTGAATACAACACCTTGACCAAGAGACCAAGTCGTATACAAGTGATTTAGCGCCCCGACATTGAACCAGAGTGATCTGGCGTTGGCAAGCGCCGCAGAATTCACTACGACGCCAAGGCCATACATAGGGCATAAACTCTCGTGTTGCCACGAGATAGAGATGCCTCCCGACACCGGGAAGCAAAGAATTTTCGCCTTGACAAGGCGAGATTCTAACTTAGAGGCGTTCAGTTATAATCTCTCAAATGGTAGCTTCGGACCATTGGCCTGTCGACCAAGTCCATGAACCAAATGTTTGAACCCGCTGTTCCTCTCGTACTAAGCAGGATTACTTTCGCAATAACAAGTCAACAGTAGGGTAAAACTAACCTGTCTCACGACGGTCTAAACCCAGCTCACGTTCCCTATTAGTGGGTGAACAATCCAACGCTTGGCGAATTCTGCTTCGCAATGATAGGAAGAG
This sequence comes from Caenorhabditis macrosperma, assembly GCA_963932285.1. Lineage (NCBI taxonomy): Eukaryota > Metazoa > Nematoda > Chromadorea > Rhabditida > Rhabditidae > Caenorhabditis > Caenorhabditis macrosperma. The sequence goes on from OZ010619.1 coordinate 16,536,295, forward strand.
CCGACATCGAAGGATCAAAAAGCAACGTCGCTATGGACGCTTGGCTGCCACAAGCCAGTTATCCCTGTGGTAACTTTTCTGACACCTCTTACCAGAAACAATCTGGATTAAAAGGATCGATAGGCCACGCTTTCGCGGTCTGTACTCGTACTGAAAGTCAAGATCAAGCAAGCTTTTGCCCTTTTGCTCTACGAGAGGTTTCCGTCCTCTCTGAGCTCGCCTTAGGACACCTACGTTACGATTTGATAGATGTACCGCCCCAGTCAAACTCCCCGCTTGACACTGTCTTCGAGGAGAGTCACGGCACCATAAAATGGCGCCGCTTAATGCTTCGAAAAAAGGCCGTGAGGCCAATCCTCTTTCAACCGAATAAGTAAAGAGTCGATGAAAGTGGTGGTATTTCACTGTCGACCGAAGTCTCCCACCTATGCTACACCTCTCATGACTCTTCACAATGTCAAACTAGAGTCAAGCTCAACAGGGTCTTCTTTCCCCGCTATTTTTGCCAAGCCCGTTCCCTTGGCTGTGGTTTCGCTAGATAGTAGTTAGGGACAGTAGGAATCTCGTTAATCCATTCATGCGCGTCAACAATTAAATGACGAGGCATTTGGCTACCTTAAGAGAGTCATAGTTACTCCCGCCGTTTACCCGCGCTTACTCGAATTACTACGATTTAACATTCAGAGCACTGGGCAGAAATCAGTGACAGTCAGCGTCCGCAAGGACCATCTGTCACCTCTGTTTTAATTAGACAGTCGGATTCCCTGAGTCCGTACCGGTTCCAGTACGGTTGTTTAGATGACCGATCAGGATACTAAGACCGAGGTCAAAGCACACACCAGAAAGCGTCCGCAAGCAAGCACTATCACTAGTCCGCCATCAGCCCGAAAGCATCAAACAGACAGAACAGCGCCGGACAAGCATCAACCAACTGGCCAATCGATCCAACCACTGGAGCCAATCCTTTTCCCGAAGTTACGGATCTAGTTTGCCGACTTCCCTTACCTACATTATTCTATCGACTAGAGGCTGTTCACCTTGGAGACCTAATGCGGATATCGGTACGATTGAGTGCAAATTAATAGCCTCCCTTGGTGTTTAAAGGGCCGTTCAAAGAGCACGAGACACCACAGAAACCGCGGTGCTTTTCGGAAACAACGTCCCCATCTCTGGCTGAACCAATTCCAGGGAGTCCGTTCCTTAACTAGAGAAGAAAACTCTAGCTCGGTCTTTGAGCGACTTACCAAGTTCGAATGCGTCACCGCGCTTGTGCTCCGAAGAACACAATCTTTGCATCTCAGTTAGGGAATATTAACCCTATTCCCTTTCGACAAACGGGGACCAAAAGCAAGCTTTTCGCCACCGATGATACAAGGCGTTCGCCAGTACCTTAGGATCGACTGACCCACATCCAACTACTGTTCACGTGGAACCCTTCTCCACTTCAGTCTTCAAGGATCGAACTTGAATATTTGCTACTACCATTACGATCTGCACTGACGGAAGCTCCAGCCGAGCCCACGCTCATAGCCTTCAACGCAACCGCCACGACCTTCCTACTCGTTACGACCTGGCGCTAGACAACGCACATGTCGCAACGGCGGAGTATAGGTCTCTCGCTTAAGCGCCATCCATTTTCAGGGCTAGTTGATTCGGCAGGTGAGTTGTTACACACTCCTTAGCGGGTACCGACTTCCATGGCCACCGTCCTGCTGTCAATATCAACCAACACCTTTTATGGGGTCTCATGAGCGAGAAGTTAGGCACCTTAACTCCACGTTTGGTTCATCCCACAGCGCCAGTTCTGCTTACCAAAAATGGCCCACTTGGACCTCGCATTCACGTCGACAGTTCACTAAAGAAACTGCAACTTCATATCCATTGAAAGTTTGAGAATAGGTTGAGGACATTACGTCCCCAAGGCCTCTAATCATTAGCTTTACCGAATATAACTGCCAGAGATCCAGCTATCCTGAGGGAAACTTCGGAAGGAACCAGCTACTAGATGGTTCGATTAGTCTTTCGCCCCTATACCCAAGTCTATCGATCGATTTGCACGTCAGAACCGATACGGACTTCCACCAGAGTTTCCTCTGGCTTCATCCTGCTCAGGCATAGTTCACCATCTTTCGGGTCGTTTGCCAACTGCTCAACCTCTACACAGTCACAAGTGACACGCATAGGGCCGTGGTGCGCCGCACTCCGAAGAGCACGGATCCCACGTCGGCCAATTCGAGACTGACCTTCACTTTCATTACGCCGCAAGGTTTTGACACCCTTTGACTCGCAGTAGACAAGCACTCCGCAATCCGTGTTTCAAGACGGGTCGGAAACGTCGTTGACTTTCACACCGACGTCACACACACTAGCGTAACTAAACGCTAGCCGCCACGAACCAACTACCGACAACAAGACACCGTCTCTTGCGAGATGGGCAACACTGTCGGGCTAGAACGAGCAGCCAACGCCGTCGGCGTAGCATAGGAAACGACACCCGGCAACGATCACACCTAAGCGACCAGCCACCAAGATTGTCTCCAAGCAACATCAACTGTCTCCGGTTCCACTCCAGCGATTTCACGTTCTCTTGAACTCTCTCTTCAAAGTCCTTTGCAACTTTCCCTCACGGTACTTGTTCGCTATCGCAATCGAGTCGATATTTAGCCTTAGATGAAGTTTATCACCCACTTTAGGCTGCACTTTCAAGCAACCCGACTCCAAGGAGCACACAAACCAACAGCATCGCTATCCAGAACGGGGCTCGCACCCTCTCTGGTTTATGGCCTCAATCGTAAGGACTTCGGACATACGACACTGCTAGAAGTGTACACCTATACGCCACATGTCGAAGCAGCCAAAGACTGATCGATTCGGCGCTGGGCTCTTCCCGTTTCACTCGCCGTTACTAGGGGAATCCTGTTTAGTTTCTTTTCCTCCGCTAAATGATATGCTTAAGTTCAGCGGGTAGTCACGACTGAGTTCAGGTTGAGATAAGCAAGACACGCACCTCGCACAGCTTTTCGCCACCCAAATAAATGAGCGACAAAGAACCGCGACGAGGATCCAAACAGGCACGTGTTAGAAGAAGAGCGACGAACTTAATGACAAGCACACAGTCACGCGCAGACCCAAGACACGAATGAACACGTCTTGGCGCACGTAGTCGTACACCATAGAAGTCATTGGACGCCATTTGGCAGCTCAATCTTCAGTTGACCTGAAGGACAAAAGCGCGTCACATTATGGGCGCAGCCGAAACTACACCCAACGTGTGATGCTTCTGGACTAGAATGAGATCTTTTAACAAGATGTCATCCGACAAGCCTAAAAAGACACTGCAAGCAGCATCTTTGGCAGTTGTATAAACAACCCTGAACCAGACGTACCGACTGGAGACCCAGTCGGTGCTATGCGTTCGAAATTTCACCACTCTAAGCGTCTGCAATTCGTGGTAAGTAACGCAGCAAGCTGCGTTCTTCATCGATACTCGATGCAACCGATCCATCGCTGAAGCTAGTACGTATTATCGAGATCTGTAAGGAACTCGAAATCACCTTATCTCGGACAGGCGTGAACTCATCCGATTCGGCGAAGCGCACAAAACTATTAAGAACAGATGCAATACGGTGTCGTAGGTTTGGCGCCACAAGTCGACACACATCCCTCGACAGCTGATCGACGTGGCACGAAGCCGAAATCAACCAACCGACGAGAAACGCAACGACCGCGGTCATTGAGGCTATCACCGCACCTCCCGAAGAAGGAGCGATGCATGAAGCCACCAAACGAACAACGGTGCCGAGACGGCACACATCATCATTGCATATCATCACCGAGGTGACAACAACAACAACAACAACATGCGCTCATTAAGCCTACGAGCCAAGTATAGATTGCCACACTCCGAAACGGACAATCACTCAACCCAACTAGGCATCTCGACCGGAATGTTGGCAGTAAAAGGATTTGTGGATATCACGGGGCTAAAAAGCGCGGCGATGATCCAGCTGCAGGTTCACCTACAGCTACCTTGTTACGACTTTTACCCGGTTCAAACCAATGCGATAAAAATGGTTTCCGCAACAACGGAGTCGTGAGACCCCGAAGCGACAGTCCCCACTCTTCTCGAATCAGTTCAGTCCCGGATAGCGACGGGCGGTGTGTACAAAGGGCAGGGACGTAATCAACGTGAGCTGATGACTCACACTTACTAGGCATTCCTCGTTTAAGGGCAATAATTACAATACCCTATCCCGGACATGGAAGAATTTCAACGGTTTACCGATACCTTTCGGCATAGGAAAAACCCGCTGACTCCACCAGTGTAGCACGCGTGCAGCCCCGGACATCTAAGGGCATCACAGACCTGTTATCGCTCAATCTCGTGCGGCTGAACACCGCTTATCCCTCTAAGAAGTTATACGAACCCGAAGATTCGCCAACTATTTAGCAGGCTAGAGTCTCGCTCGTTATCGGAATAAACCAGACAAATCACTCCACCAACTAAGAACGGCCATGCACCACCAACCACCAAATCGAGAAAGAGCTTTCAATCTGTCAGTCCTAATGGTGTCCGGACCGGGTGAGTTTTCCCGTGTTGAGTCAAATTAAGCCGCAAGCTCCACGCCTTGTGGTGCCCTTCCGTCAATTTCTTTAAGTTTCAGCTTTGCAACCATACTACCCCCGGAACCGAAAGACTTTCGTTTCCGGGTAGCTCCTCGGCAGGGCAAAAACCCTCCGAATCGCGAGATGGCATCGTTTACGGTCAGAACTAGGGCGGTATCTAATCGCCTTCGAACCTCTGACTTTCGTTCTTGATTAATGAAGACATTCTTGGCAAATGCTTTCGCTGTTGGGCGTCTCACTACGGTCCACGAATTTCACCTCTCGCGTAATGATACGAATGCCCCCGGTTTGTCCCTCTTAACCATTAAATCAGTTCTAGAACCAACAAAAAGAACCGAAGTCCTGTTTCATTATTCCATGATGAGCAATTCAAGCAAGCGCCTGTATTGAGCACTCTGATTTATTCAAGGTAAACCTGCTGGCAGTTGAAGGGCGAACCCAACCGCAAACCAGCAAATTAGAAGTCACGACCACAGTTAACGCAAATTGCGAACTGCAGCACGTAACCTAGATCCAACTACGAGCTTTTTAACCGCAGCAATAACGAGATACACTAGGAGAGCTGGAATTACCGCGGCTGCTGGCACCAGACTTGCCCTCTCCTTGCTACTCGAAGAATCATTTGTATTCAACTCATTGAAATAACTCATCCAAAAGGATGAGTCTTTATATTTTTAGTCACTATCTCATACTCAACAGTGGATAAGTTTCGCGCCTGCTGCCTTCCTTGGACGTGGTAGCCGTTTCTAAGGCTCCCTCTCCGGAGTCGAACCCTTATTCTCCGTTACCCGTAACAACCATGGTAGTCCAATGAACTACCATCTAGTTGAAAGGGCAGACACCCTTTTCGGATAGAGTCAGTGGAAACTGACAGTAAACTGCTTCATTCAGAGTCAACAAACAACGTCCGAAAACGTTTGGTCTGTTCTAATAATTGCACCCCGCCTTGCGTTGGAGTTTAGTTGCATGTATTAGCTCCAGTATTTCCGCAGTTATCCATATAAGGATTCCGAATAAGGTGATATCTGCTCTAATGAGCCGTACGCAATTTCATTGATGAATCAAAGCATGCATGGCTTAATCTTTTACTTGAGCATATCGCGCTGACAGAATCAATCAGGTATAACGCAGACAGAAAAGTCTAACGAGGTTTCACGCTGACACACAAGCCAACCTAAATAAATAGGCTAGCACGAGCTTCAGCGAGTTTTATTCTCGCAAACAAATCCCACGCACACGATCGATAACCGACAACATTTGTTAGCGTCCGTTAGTGGAAATGCACAAAACGTCAACTTCCATCGACGAATTTGAACGCCTCGACGCCAAACTCGCACGACTTCAGTCGACGCCGCGAAACAATAGACGGCACGCAAAAGCGCAACCCTCCAATGCTCGCTGTTATCAATTGGGAAAATGTAGCATCCGTCTGAAACGCATAATCGCTGCTACTAACCTGAACGTGGAAAAAAAGCTTGACGCCTCAATTCCGGTTCAATTCACAACAATAAACGCACCAGACAGCCGTTAAAAGATCAGCGAGACACACGCCTTTCGACGCACTCACCAACTCTCAACACTACTACCACCCCCCTGACATATATATGTTCGATCAGTTCTATTCCCTATATTCTTATATGCCAAATGGAGGCGGCAAACGTGCAAAACGTTTACGACACTGTTGTTCGTTTCACACCGCACACGTTACACGCTAGACGAGAGGCGTCTACCCCCCTTTTTTTTCTTGCACCCCGCTAGGGTTCCTCGCTAGACGAGCGGGGCGTGTGTGTGTGTGTGTCTACAGCGGCGGCGTGTAAAGTGAGGTAGTGTGTCTACAGCGGCGGCGTGTAAAGTGAGGTCGGGGTGGGGTGTGGATGTGAGGTGGGGTGGGGTTTGGATGTGGGGTGGGGTGTGGATGTGGGGTGGGGGGTTGGGGGGGGTATAGAGCAATTACGCCTAAGAAATCGATAAAGCAATTATGTGAAGATGTCACCTTGTTCGCATAGAGCAATTACGCCTAAGAAATCGATAAAGCAATTATGTGAAGATGTCACCTTGTTCGCATAGAGCAATTACGCCTAAGAAATCGATAAAGCAATTATATAAAGATGTCAGCCTGTTCGCATTGAGCAATTACGCCTAAGGAATCGATAAAGCAATTATGTAAAGATGTCAGCCTGTTCGCACCAGCACATCCGGCTGAATGTGCCTCTGGGGAGTGAAGATGTGGGCTATGCCACGCCCCTCGACCTACGAGTATGTGGAGATGTGTGGGGGCGTGGCCCGTGTCCGTGGAACCGGGTCAGTGGGGCGTGGCCCGTGTCCGTGGAGCCGGGTCAGTGGGGCGTGGCCGCGTGGCAGCTGGGTTAGGCGTGCGCGCGGGCCCTAAATAATCTGGCGCCGCACGCCCTAAGGAAGCTGGCGCCGCAGGCCCTAAGGAAGCTGGCGCCGCAGGCACACGCGCCGCAGGCGCGTTTTTTTTTGCCCTTTAAGGGGGCAAAAAAAACGAAAAAATTCGGAAAAAAAACGGCGCCGCGGAGCGGCGCCTTGGCGCGGCTCCCCGTTTCACGATGGCGTTATCAGTCACAAACATGGCAATTTTTTGGGCAACAAAAAACTCAATCAAAGGATAGTCTCAACAGATCGCAGTATAAGAAGACTGCTCTACTGAATACAACACCTTGACCAAGAGACCAAGTCGTATACAAGTGATTTAGCGCCCCGACATTGAACCAGAGTGATCTGGCGTTGGCAAGCGCCGCAGAATTCACTACGACGCCAAGGCCATACATAGGGCATAAACTCTCGTGTTGCCACGAGATAGAGATGCCTCCCGACACCGGGAAGCAAAGAATTTTCGCCTTGACAAGGCGAGATTCTAACTTAGAGGCGTTCAGTTATAATCTCTCAAATGGTAGCTTCGG